>CM061533.1:137639738-137703654 GCA_030545055.2 Neoaliturus tenellus
TTATTATAAGTTTATTTTCAAAAATATCTCCACCTAAGGTTCCTTTCATTTTATGATTGCTCCAAAAACAGGATCTGACTTATTTTGGAATATCTATCAGCCCAGTTGAATGGTGTGCATTGATGTTAAATTCTAAAAATCACCAAATACTTTAAAATCTCACATTAGCGATTTGTAAACTACTATCCGGTGAGCATCCACCAAGTACAATTGTAATGCAAGAGTCAAATTGGGACAAAGTCATCAAATCCAAGAAATAAATCCTCAAAACATCTGAATACATTAACTTTAACTGAAAAAATAAAGACATACTAAGTTTAATTTGTATCTGTTTTCTTCTGAACGAACCGCTGGATTATATTTCAGATCAATATATTTTGATAATTATAAATTGATGGTTTTACAAAATGTAAATATTACATGACTAACTTTGATAGAACTGAAAATCTACTCATTATGTTATTTTACTTTTTGTACTAATATCTACTGAAATGTAACTTTTTCTAATTTCTCTTCATATTTTAGAAACAAATAAGTAAGCATTCAACATTTTGTGTTAAAAGTAAACTGTTAAGTGTACTGGTTGTTGTTTAGGTGTAAAATTTAATATCCAATTGTAAGAATTTAATTTATCTTCTTAGGTGTATATAATTTTAAAACTCACAATTTACAGATTTCATTTACAATTTTTTTTAATTGAATTTTTTCATCTTTTTAGTTGAATTATTTAATTAAAATTTACATTTGCTTATATACATTTCACAAACAATATAACATATACACAAGTAATTAACATATACTTCTTCACAAAATTGCAAAGTGGTCATTTATCAGTTTGTAATTTGTATATGAAACTGGATAAACATCAAGTCCAATTATATACATTTTAGGCACAAATAAATTTTTAAAAGTTCTAACATAACTATTCTCTTTTCTCATAGTCTTAAAAATAGCATAACTTATAGTTTCCAAATCTCAAGACACAGTTGAATACGACTTAAAATGGTTACTCACTGTGTATTGTAAATCGTGAAATTTTAAATGAATTGTGGATCAAAACATCAGAGTTGGAAGGAATTGTGATAAGTTAAAAATAATGCATAAAATTGCAAGAATTTGTAAAATTGAATGAAACTGCAAGTTGTAAGAAATTACTACAATTTTTATAAAGTTGTTTTAAGGTGTAAGAAATTGTTAAATAGCAAAAAGTATTCCATTTAATGGTTAAAAAAGTAAGAAATTGTAAAAAATATAAAATATTGGAAATTATAACTTGGACAGAATTAAAAAATTATCAGAGCTTGTAAAAAAACATCAAAGCTTTAACAGTAAATTAGTTCATCACTCCTACAAAAGACAAGATCTGATAATTATTTGAATCTGATTTTACATTTAAATTACTATATTTTCTAAAAACAGATAATTTTTTAAGTATTCGGAATCTTAAGTCTTCAACTATGTCA
The DNA here is from genome assembly GCA_030545055.2 of Neoaliturus tenellus. Classification (NCBI taxonomy): domain Eukaryota; kingdom Metazoa; phylum Arthropoda; class Insecta; order Hemiptera; family Cicadellidae; genus Neoaliturus; species Neoaliturus tenellus. The sequence continues at coordinate 137,641,202 of CM061533.1, forward strand.
AAAAGCTTAAGCCTAAATCAAATCACAATCTATAATAAGCCTAAGGATTCCCAGTTCTAATAAATGAAAGCTACAAGTCTACAAATAAGTCCACATACAATGATTTTAAAGTATAAGTCCAAATTTTTAGTCTTAGAATTCATTCAAGATGTCTATATCAATCCAAATACAAAAGTCTTAATGCAGAATTTGCTTTTAATAGTACAAATATGTTTAATATAAATATAAGGGTATAATAAATTTAGTTTAAAATATAATTCTCAATCTACAAGACTATAGCTAAAAGTATCAATTTAGGTTAAAAGAACTTGCCAATATTATAAGTCTAACAATTATTTAAGTCCAAGTCTGCAAATCCAGTTTATGCTTAAAACTACTAATCTTAGAAATAATATTCTTAAACATATAGAGACTAAGAGTTTAACATACATACATATAAGTAATTAAACAGTAAGTACAAATCTATATATCTAAGTCTATAGAAAAAAGTCTATAAGTCTTACATATAAAATTTAAGTTTAGACCTAACACTCAAAATTTTATCATACAAAGGTTTCAACATTTATTACTAAAGGTCTAAATTTGAACCAAAACACAAAACACTGTTATCAGTTTTTGAGTATAAACCTAAAAGTAAACATATTTAATTATCTAATTAATTATTTAATAATTAAGTATACACTATCCAAATAAGTAGAAATAATCTAAGTCTTCATTTAAAAATATCTAAGTTTAAAAAATATAAAATCAGGTCTATAAGTTTAGGTCTAAATCTAAAAACCTAAGTGTTAAAGTCTAAATCCATGTATATGTTTAGTTTTATAGTAATAAATATAAGTATAAAATTCTTTATTCAAGTCTAAACGTTAAAGTTAGACTTTAAACATAAGAACAGGTCTAATATAAATAAAAAACTGTAGAATTTCAAACTCTTCACTTAAAATTTCAAATCTAACATTTTAAACATTAATGTATGGGTCTTAGAATTTAGGCTCAACTATCTCAAATTTAAGTATAAAATCTAAGTTTTAAAATCAAGTCTGGATCTAAAAGTTTAAAATCCAAAGCTTTCAGTTAAAATATAGAGTCGATCTTTAAACAAAATATCATATATAAGATTCCAAGCCCACAAATAATCTGTTTAAAAATATAAGTCTAAGTAAAGTACTGAATATAAGGAATAATCTACCAGTTCAAATACAAATATAACAAAACATAAAAAGCCATCTAAGAATCTAAGCAAAAAAACCTAAAAGTCTAAAATTAATATCAAATTTTTACAAAAGTAGAACATTATTGTTTGGGTCTTAGAATTTAGGCTCAACTATCTCAAATTTAAATATAAAATCTAAGTTTTAAAATCAAGTCTGGATCTAAAAGTTTAAAATCCAAAGCTTTCAGTTAAAATATAGAGTCGATCTTTAAACAAAATATCATATATAAGATTCCAAGCCCACAAATAATCTGTTTAAAAATATAAGTCTAAGTAAAGTACTGAATATAAGGAATAATCTACCAGTTCAAATACAAATATAACAAAACATAAAAAGCCATCTAAGAATCTAAGCAAAAAAACCTAAAAGTCTAAAATTAATATCAAATTTTCACAAAAGTAGAACATTATTGTTTGGGTCTTAGAATTTAGGCTCAACTATCTCAAATTTAAATATAAAATCTAAGTTTTAAAATCAAGTCTGGATCTAAAAGTTTAAAATCCAAAGCTTTCCATTAAAACATAGAGTCGATCTTTAAATAAAACATCATATATAAAAATCCAAGCCTACAAATAATCTGTTTAAAAATATAAGTGTAAGTAAAGTACTAAATTTAAGGATAAATCTACCAATTCAAAAACAAACATAACAAAACATGAAAAAGCTGTCTGAGAATCTAAGCCAAAAACCTAAAAGTCTAAAATTAATATCCATTTTTTACAAAAGTAGAACATTATTTTTTGGGTCTTAAAATTTAGGCCAAACTATCTCAAATATAAGTATAAAATCTAAGTTAAAAAATAGTATAAAATCTAAGTTTTAATATCAAGACTAAAAATATAGATATAACTCTAATACTAAAATCAAGCATAAAAATCAAAGTCTAAAATTTATAAGTCTAAGCTAAATATCCAAAACAAAGTCCAAAGACTAAGTTTTAGCCTTCAAATCTAAATTTTAGATTGCAAAAGTTTCAGTTTAGGTGTAAAAATATATCATAACAATCTAAAACTAAATTTCAATATCATCACTCTATTTAATTTATTTTTTTTTTAATCAAAATTTAGCAACTAAATATATAAAATCTAAATAAGTAAAAAATCTAAGTCCAAGTCTAAATATAATGATCTAAGTTTTAAAAACTAAGTCTAAATAATAAAAAGTTAAGTCAAGTTTTAGTTTTAATACTTTATATTTTTTTTAATCTAAAAACAAAACTATAAATATAGAATTTTAACAACTAAAAAAAATATTTCAAATAGGTATAAAACTTTATCATTTAGCAGTTCTAAGTCTAAAAATTCAAATATAAAATTCTAAATATAAAAAAAAATTATAAGAAGGTAATCCTAAAACTATAAAATTTTAAATCTGATTGTCTAATTTCAGTCTAAAGTCTGAACAATAATCTTAAAATTCCAATTTAATTCAAATAATCTTCCACTTCAAGTTTAAATACAACAGTATTAGTTTAATCATATACAATTAATTATAATTATTGTTTATTTAATAATCAAATAACAGTCTAGTTCTATCTTTAAAAGTTGATTCAAAAATAAAAATTAGAAATCTAAGATCTATAAGCCTAAGTTTAATAACCATAATTTTAAAATAATTAGTCTAAATATCTCAATAGATCAGTATAGTCTAAAATTATTCGTATAAATATCTAGATCCCAAAAATTTAGAATAATTTTATTATTATATAGTCAAGACATAAAAGTCTATTTCTAATTGTCTAATAATAAGCTAAAGATTTAATACAAAATTTTTAAATCAAAAGTCTACACAAAAGCAAATATACCTATCTTTATAAAATATAAGTCTTTTATTTCAAATATTTCAAACAATGCTCCAAAATTTATCTTTACACATCAATAAAACTAGCTACTTAAAACTCAAAATAATATTTAAATTAAATTTCAAAAAAACTTGCATATATTCAGGAAATATAGTATACACACAATTAAAATATAAATAATCATTTATTAAATATATAGTATGTACATAAACATAAATATATTACTAATTGTTTTCAAAACAAGCAAAAATACTACACAGTTTAAATCTTAACACAAAAAGTAAAATACACAGTTTGTAAATATCATAACATAACATATATATTTTTTGTTCAATCAAAGTCACTTGTTTAAGATCTAAGATGTCTAAAAAATCAACTCACAAGAATATAAAACATCATTTGCTATTTAATTCTTTCATATATTACTAATTATTTCCAAAACAAGCAAAAATACTACACAGTTTAAATCTTAACACAAAAAGTAAAATACACAGTTTGCAAATATCATATCATAACATATATATTTTTTGTTCAATCAAAGTCACTTGTTTAAGATCTAAGATCTCTAAAAAATCAACTCACAATAATATAAAACATCATTTGCTATTTAATTCTTTCATATATTACTAATTATTTCCAAAACAAGCAAAAATACTACACAACTTAAATCTTGATACAAAAAGAGGAATACACAGTTTGCAAATATCATAACATAACATATACATTTTTGTTTTAATCAAAGTCACTCGTTTAAGATCTAAAATCTCTAAAAAGTCAATGATGTGTTTAGATATTTCTGATTCATCTGAAGTATAGTCCAGCTCTGTGTTCCTAAGATGATCAATACACATTCGGCTTAGTATATCAAAATAGGTCTTTGCCTCTTCTGTTAAAGTTAAAGTCTTCAAGATATCTTCAGAAATGTATTGCTTCAAGATATCTTCAGAAATGTATTGCTTCAATTCCATAATTTTATTCCAACTTGACTCTTGAATTTCAATTTTTACTGGTAAATACTCACCAGAAAAGCGTTTGCAAATCACCATTGTTGGATTTTCATTAATTATTTTAAAAAGTACTGTAATTGCCCCAAAATCAATATCAACATGCTGTCTCCCATTTTTAAAATATTCAGTAATTTCTTCAAAATGTAACATCAATCCATACCATTCAGCTGGGCTTAGAGATATTCCAAAACAATCAGATCCTATTTTTTCAACAATTTGTATTTCTACAGCAAAGTTTTGATCACTTCCATTCAGACCAACTATAATCTTTTCAACAGATTCCAAAGCTAATTTATAAGATTTACTCACTAATAATGTTTGTAGTTTTCCATGTGACACATTTAACAATTGGTTAGAGGAAGACACCATAATGTGCTTGGTCCAATATCTATCAGAGTTATGACAATTACTCTTGCTCATTCAGTTAATATAATATAAAAATAGTGGAGGGGGTAAAAAACCTAAATTATTATAATGTACTATTTAAAATCCAAACCCCAACATTATAAACATCAATAAATTAACCATTCAATTTCTACCACCTTCAATTAAGACAATAATCACAATATATATTATTTAATTATAATTTTTATAATTTTAACATAACCCACACTTAATACAATATTAAACATATTAAATACAACATATTTACAATATTTGTTAACATATTATCAATTAAAATAATCATTACCTATTTAAAATCATGATTAATTAATTTTTTTATTCAGCTCCGCCGCTCCGCCAATCCTAATAATCCTTACACCGTTAGCACACAGATTTTGGGTACTACTTAGTGACGACCACGGCCACACTCCATGTAGAGTTCCGAGGACGGGAGACGCTCATGTTAGCGACGACCACGGCCATGCTCCATGTAGAGTTCCGAGGACGGGAGACGCTCGTGTTAGTGACGACCACGGCCACACTCCATGTAGAGTTCCGAGGACGGGAGACGCTCATGTTAGCGACGACCACGGCCATGCTCCATGTAGAGTTCCGAGGACGGGAGACGCTCGTGTTAGCGACGACCACGGCCATGCTCCATGTAGAGTTCCGAGGACGGGAGACGCTCGTGTTACACTGAGAAAAATCACTTTCATGCTAATATGTAAACCAGTTAAAAGTAAATCTCATGAGACAGATTTTGTGTGTTGTCACAATTTAATGAGCGATTCAGATGTGATTATCAGAAACTAAAACTAACATTATCTTTTGCAAACACTGACACTTTTTGTATCAGACATAAGCCTTTTAGCTATTGGCTTGTGTCGAGAAGTCGTATTAGTTGTGTTCTCCGAACGTATAACTTTGACTGCCGCAAAAATACGGCTTATATCTGAATGTATGACGTCACAGCCTTGGGTGCACTAAGTTGGTACTAGATATAAGCTTTGTCAATAGCCCCCATTAAACATGTACTTCCGATACTAAATATCTGTGTAAACGTATAACTGATCAAATCGTACTTAAGATCTATTTCAGTGATATTATAACCTTCATTATCAAAATAATTATCTGCCACATTTATACAAGTATCTGAAATTTACAAATTAAATGGTTTTAGTAAAAAAATACTTTTTAACTGAGGAAGACATAACACTGGATACGCGTTACACATAAGACATCACACAATAGACATAACACTATCTTGGCGTTTAGCAATACTTCTTTAGCATTATAAAAGCGTATTATATTATTGAAAGCTAATAAAGAACAAAAGGTTAACTTATTTTAAATACATTGACTAAACCACAAGAAAAAAACTTTAAAAATCATTACTGATAGTGTTTTTATAACAGGTTTTTCGAGCATATTCTAATACTCGTACATTAAACACGTCACACATCAAGTTGCTGATGTGGCTGTTTTATTGCACCAACCATTTTTTACATTAAGCCAAATATTATAAGTTTAATTTAATTTACTACGCAAATATAAAACTACTATTTACTATTTAATATAAAATAAATAGTACTCTTTGGGACAACTTAAAGCTACTAAAGAATTGCACATAATTAATTGTTCATGATTTATTTATTATTATCATCATACAAATCTTACTAATTTTTAATATTTGTGGTATTATTGAACTTGTGGGAGTGATAATTAAATACAACGAAGGTACAGGACGACGCATAAGATTTTCAAGTTTAACAAATTAAATAGAAATTAATGTAGGCTAATAAATTTGTAACAACACGTGTGCCGTTAACATTTTCCTGGAATAAATATTAAATTCATAGGGATAACAGGAACTGTTATACTTATAGTGCCTTTTCTTCCCATCCTTTTAATTTGTTGTTAAATATTAATAATTAGCTGGATCTAATTTATTAGGTATCAACAAAGGAAACACGAAATATCTCATACCACAACTCACTTTGTTACTAATTTGCATACATTTGTATTTATTTTTTATATATACCACTACAAAATGTAACTGGTATTTCTGTAACAGTTATGTGGTGAAAGTAAGTAACAAACATAGGTTATGTATGCAACAAACACTGTGAACTCTACAAGTTAGTTATAGTTATATCTTAACTTGATTTTAATGAGTTGTAATGGATATCTTATGTCGGATACTGACAGAGCTATATCTGAACTAAAGAGTCCTTCTGGCGGGAAGCTCTACAGTCAAACTAATTCCACCTGGACGTGTATTCATTTCGGAATTCTTCTCCGGGGTGGACCTCAGCAGTTTCACCAGTTGTGCCGTGATGTGTGCTGGTCGTTTCTCGTTCCCCCGTTTGCTGGTCGGTAGCGTTCGCGTTCGTTTCAGTTTAATTTAGCCACGAGTATTCCTCGAGTTAATAATTTTGTACAGTGCCTAGTTTTCCGTAATGTTCTGTTAGCTATTCTGTTTTGTTGTGATTCAAAGTTATACAGTGAATGTGATTGTTGTTGATACTACTTCATTATTAATCGGAACAAGTGTGACCGGTTGACATGATGGAATCTTTGGTTGTGTACATAGATATATGATGTATGTATATTATGTTAGATGTAGACTACATATATCATGTAAGACATTTTTCCATATTTTTATATTACAGTAAGATGGTCGATGGATTAGAATTTTTTAGGACCACACTTGGATTATCAAAACTTTTATAAGACTTTTACTTATAGTTGTAATAAGTTACTCATTATTATTAAAACTTAATCCATTGGCATCATAAACCAACCATTGAAGTTTTTTTGTCCATATTAATCTATTAATCATATAAATCTAATGACTAAATATAATAGGATTATGAAAATGCCATTAATTATGGAATTAATTTTGTTCTATCAGGAACAAAATGGTTCATGCTTATATAATTTTTTTTTATTTGAGCTCAATTATTTAGACATTAAAATTTTTCTAACAGATACCTACTTTAATTACTACACAATCATTTTATTGTTTAATCTAATTAATATTTTGACGGGCCTTAGATTTTTCACTCTTTTAAATTATGATAGTGTTATGCCAGCCTTTAACAACTTATCACAGTATTTATTTTTTTTTTTAAATTGTCGTATGCACGATTTTTCTGGTGAAGAGGAGAATTACCTTAACCTTAATTTATTATTATTATTTTTTTTTATGAACTTAAAAAGGATTGTTTTTATATGCGTCTTTTTTGGATTGTTTTATAAAAGTCTTAGATTTTACTGTTTAATTAATGTAACCTAATGTGTTACTGAGAACATTATAAAATTGCGTAATTAACAATTTTTACTTATGTTTTATTAATGCATAGGTAATTTGTCTTGTTTTGTGGTTCGTAGGTATTATTTCTGTATGTAAGTATGTTTAACAAAGCAATAAACCTAGTTTTCCAAATCATAGTGTTAATTTTTTTAATCCTACTTCTATTTTGTACAATTATATCTATTTCATTTATTATTATATTTTTTATCAATCTTAGGTAAAAATAAATTGATTTACATACACTCATCATTAAAAATGTTATATCAACAAAGCTAGGCAATTGTGGTTATAGATTCTGATGATATAAATAAGATAAATTGAAGTTTCAACATAAAAGCTGGCTAATGAAATTTCTGCCATTAAAATTTCTTAAAATTTTCTGACATTTGGAAGGTTTATTGGTCTTTGTTTATTTATATTAGTTTCCCTGTTTTAGGATATTAAAGTATAATTCAAAACAATAACATATAAAACATTTTATGTATAATAACATATTCTTATTCATTTTAAATGTATTAGCCCTAAACGTAAATGTTTGATAATCAATGGATCTACCATAAATGAGAGAATAAAAATTTTTTTTGCCAAGTCTTTTAGGTAACTGCAAATAATACAGTCAATAGGCATTTGTAAAAATTATTTTCTTAGTCCACAACAATATTAAGCTTTCTAACTTATAATCTCTTTCAGTAGTCTAACATTGAGCTTATTATTCGTCATGAACAATATTGGAATGGAGCATATTTCTTTGGTTTCCATAAAAGTTCTGATTAAAAAAACATATATTTTGTCAGTCACTGCAGACATAAGACAGGTAGTTAGATGCATCAATCAATTACTGAGCCACTTTAGTTTTATAGAGCTAGTGCTACTTCTTTGCCATTTAAGACAATTGCACTAACCAACAAAAGGACTATATTTATTCACGAGCGTAAGTTTTCTTGCCAGAAATGTTCTTCAAATAATTCCCATAAGAATTACAGCCTGTTAATTCAGAGTTTTCTTGTTCAATGGTAAAATTAAAAATTGTTTAGGAAAGTAATATGAATTTTGAGAGTAAATTTAAAACATTTGAATTGACCTAGTGTATTACATGACATATTTATTTATAAAAATATATATTAATGGGTTCTTTAATTTGTGTCCAAACTCAATCAATTATTTCAAAACATTTTATAAAAATGAATTGTCTAATTTATCGTACATTTATTTATCAGTTTTTAAATAGTCAGAATTATTATGTAATATTAGTCCATTATTTCATGGATTAACTGACTCAAAAAGCAATTTTCTCTTTCGCACATATTTTGTGATGAAACTATTGATGGGTGTGACACTTTCCGCCACTATACATTGTACGTCCTACCATTTAGATTGTCTTATCGTCAATGGGCAATGTTTATTATAATTTGTAACAGTTGTTAGAGATTTTACTAAAAAAACCAAAAGAAAAAACTAATTAAGTTTTAAAAGTAATTATATTGACTAATTACTGAAAACTTTGACCATTAGTGAATTAATAACAAAATTATGCTTAACAGTAAAAAAATTGCACTGACAGAAGGTACCAAACTTAATCTTTATTTGTTCATAAAAAAATTATAAACACAGTGTGTATGTTCGTATTAGTTTTCATACATACTAACTGAAAAACATTAATATAAACCACTGGGGCAGCTAAAGAACAATTGAAATGGTTATATATCTGAAGTGTCATGTAAAGGGATTTTTTCCACGCCTTAAATAAAATGGCAATATCCAAAATTATAACATCTACACTAGATAAATACTACTTTTTGAAAGTACCTTCTCTAACACCAAGGTAGTTATTTAACATCTAAAGCATCAGTAAAATATTGTGTAAACTTACTAAGGTTGATTTTGCTTATAACTGTTTCTGAGATCAATATAAACCATTCGGTTTCCAGTATGACGGGAATCAACAAACACTACATCGGCAGAAGGTAGAAGTAGCTATTTGTACAGATTATCTTTGTCTGGAGTTGGCATATTTTATAACTATTTAAAAAATAACGTATGATAGATATAGGTAAGACATTACCAGTAGCTGATATACTCTACTTCTGCATTGGATACAAGAAGTTATGTGAAGAGATTTTCTTTGTCTGGAGTTAGCATATCTTATATCTGTATAACAAATAACGTATGATAGAGATAGACAGGCCATTACCAGTAGCTGATGTACTATATATCTGCATTAGATATAAGAAGATACGTGTAGAGCTTTTCTTTGTCTAGAGTTAGCATATCTTATAGCTGTATAAAAAATAACGTATAGTAGAGATAGACAGGACATTACCAGTAGGCCTATATGATATACTCTATATCTGCATTAGATATAAGAAGATACGTGAAGAGCTTTTCTCTGTCTGGAGGTAGTATAGCTTATAACTGTTTCCTAGATAACATATGATAGAGAAAGACAAGACATTGCGAGTATCTGTTGTAGTATATATCAGAATTGGATACAACAAACTCAATGACCGATAAAAAATTGTTCATGATGCTGATATAAGCTTATATTTGTTTCGGATATGTTCCCCATTCATCCGTTCCAGACATATAATAAGTGAATTTTTTTGGAGTCAGCTGCAGACGTTGTATGACTGTATCCGACATACCAGTTTTCTCAGTGTAGCGACGACCACGGCCACACTAAATGTAGAGTTCCGAGAACGGGAGACGCTCGTGTTAGCGACGACTACGGCTACGCTCCATGTAGAGTTCCGAGGACATGTGTTTCATATTGTTAATTGATCCACCAAGACCGAAGTCTAGGGGGTTCCCACTCCTGATGGCGCCCTGTACCTACCTCTCGGCATACCCGGACGGTCTGATAACAGAGACCCCCCTGCAAGAACATGTCATTAAACAGGGAGGCCCCCCAAACAGGGAACTTATGGAACCACGAGAGTCCCAAATCACATTAAGGCGGATTAGAACCCCACAAAACCCGGAATTCACCAGGCCTGTGGTACTCAACCGGCGGTGAACCGAAGGAGACGCTTGTGTTAGCGACGACCACGGCCACACTCCATGTAGAGTTCCGAGGACAGGAGACGCTCGTGTTAGCGACGACCACGGCCACACTCCATGTAGAGTTCCGAGGACGGGAGACGCTCATGTTAGCGACGACCACGGCCACACTCCATGTAGAGTTCCGAGGACAGGAGACGCTCGTGTTAGCGACGACCACGGCCACACTCCATGTAGAGTTCCGAGGACGGGAGACGCTCATGTTAGCGACGACCACGGCCACACTCCATGTAGAGTTCCGAGGACAGGAGACGCTCGTGTTAGCGACGACCACGGCCATGCTCCATGTAGAGTTCCGAGGACAGGAGACGCTCGTGTTAGCGACGACCACGGCCATGCTCCATGTAGAGTTCCGGGGACGGGAGACGCTCGTGTTAGCGACGACCACGGCCACACTCCATGTAGAGTTCCGAGGACAGGAGACGCTCGTGTTAGTGACGACCACGGCCACACTCCATGTAGAGTTCCGAGGACAGGAGACGCTCGTGTTAGCGACGACCACGGCCACACTCCATGTAGAGTTCCGAGGACAGGAGACGCTCGTGTTAGTGACGACCACGGCCACACTCCATGTAGAGTTCCGAGGACAGGAGACGCTCGTGTTAGCGACGACCACGGCCACACTCCATGTAGAGTTCCGAGGACAGGGGACGCTCGTGTTAGTGACGACCACGGCCATGCTCCATGTAGAGTTCCGAGGACAGGAGACGCTCGTGTTAGCGACGACCACGGCCACACTCCATGTAGAGTTCCGAGTACAGCAGACGCTCATGTTAGCGACGACCACGGCCACACTCCATGTAGAGTTCCGAGGACAGGAGACGCTCGTGTTAGCGACGACCACGGCCACACTCCATGTAGAGTTCCGGGGACGGGAGACGCTCGTGTTAGCGACGACCACGGCCACACTCCATGTAGAGTTCCGAGGACGGGAGACGCTCATGTTAGTGACGACCACGGCCACACTCCATGTAGAGTTCCGAGGACAGGAGACGCTCGTGTTAGCGACGACCACGGCCACACTCCATGTAGAGTTCCGAGGACGGGAGACGCTCGTGTTAGCGACGACCACGGCCACACTCCATGTAGAGTTCCGAGGACAGGAGACGCTCGTGTTAGCGACGACCACGGCCACACTCCATGTAGAGTTCCGAGGACATTCATTCATTCATATTCGTAATTAATCCACCGAGACCGAAATCAAGGGGGTTCCCACTCCTGATGGCGCCCGGTACCTACCTCTCGGCATACCCGGACGGTCTGATAACAGAGACCCCCTACAAGAACATGTCATTAAACAGGAGGCCCCCCAGACAGAGAACTTATGGAACCACGAGAGTCCCGAATCACATTAAGGCGGATTAGACCCCCACAAAACCCGTAATTCACCAGGCCTGTGGTACTCAACCGGCGGTGAACCCAAATTGACCATCGGCTCTGAGTGACAGTGGCAGCACTACCCATGCTACTTCTCAACTTTCGTCTGTGAGCAACGCCCCCAGATGAGGCTGGAGGGCCCCCCACAGCTGAAGCTGTGTGCCGAGCATACCGTCAACCTCTGCCCCCTCGAGTCCAACCCAATATCCGGACTGGCCGAAGCCAGGGGCTTGAACCGGATCCCGAGGTCCCCATTTTTGGTTTTACTTGGGTCATGGGTGGTTCCCAAGCGGAATAACTAGGTCACTGGAAACCCGCACGCCAAAGGCGCCGGCTACACTGCAACCGCACCCGAAGGCACGGAAGCCCCAGATCCCCGACATCCTGACTCATTACCTCCCTTTTGGGGGGGAGGCTGGAGTGAGACACCCAGTAAGCGCGCGATTGGCCCAAGGTCACCTCCGCCAGGGCTCGGAACAGCCGAAGCTGCCCTCCTTCAGTTAATAAAGGGAGCCACGCCCGTTAAGCCCCCCACACACGGTCGAGCATGTTGGACGAGCCGTTGGGTTGTAAGGGTTACGTGTTTTGAGCGGCGAGTGTTTTGAGCGGCGAGTGTTCTGAGCGGCGAATGCATGCTAAATGGGTACAGTGGTAAATGGGTACAAGCGTCAAATGGGTACAGCTTGGGGTGACAGGTGTTTAATGACCGTTTGACGAGGGTTTGATGAGAAGGCCATGAACAGAGGGAGTGGCAAATGGGTACACTACCTGCCTCGGCAGGGGCGGCGCGGCGGCGACGGTAGCGGCCGGCCTCGGCCGGGGAGACACGGACACGGCGGGGGCTTACCACACATTAGAATACAGTACTTATAGTGTTTATGTGACCTAATAATCTCTTAACATTAATATAATGTCATTTTGCGAGTTCTGCAAAATTTTGTTAAGTAGGCTACTGTAGTTATCTTCATACCACTTACTTTACAGTCTTCTTCCATTTACTTTATTCTAGTGATAAAGTCCGCCAGTCTGAATCGTAGAAAGAGTATAGGCCTAATACAAGGTGTTTCTTTTAAAACACAATCCACGATTTGATTTGAAATCTATATCTATAAAAGAGGAAGTATGTATGTATATTTATAAATATATATATATATATATATATATGTATGTTGCCTATAGACTCCGAAACCGCTAAACAGATTGGAATGAAACTTTCAGGCATTATTAAGCATTATTCAAGGGTGGTTTGTGTGAAGTTTAGTGCAAATCTGTCCAAAGGGCTCAGACCCAGAGGGCATACAATGGTGCAGTGTCAGGTTTTAGAAATTAAGTGTTTACAAAATTAACTGCTGTAATTAAATAAATGAAAGTTTCATTCAAGCATATGCTTATAATCATAGAAGTAACCAGGTGTGAAGTATAATGTTGATGTTTGTGTTGTCTTTGGGGCTCCGCCCCACAGAAGCTCACAATTACTCTAAAAGCCTACACATGTTGAAATTTGAAATGGACGATTCTCTTTGTTCATAGGTACTCTCACTAAGAAACCGTTTTGAAAATATAGTTTTTTAAACACTTTAGGGCTCCGCCCCTCTGGACATAAAAATGACTTTAGGACCTCCGGAACTGAAATTTGACATGGACATGCCTCTTTGTTCATAGGTACTTTCACCAAGAAACTGTTTTGCAAATATAGTTTTTAAAGCTTTTTAGGGCTCCACCACAATGGACTTCAAAATTGCTTTAGGGACACTGGGGTTGAAATTTGATGGATGATTCTCATGCTCATAGGTGCTCACTAGGAAACGGTTTTGCAAATATAGTTTTTTTTAAGCTCTTTAGGGCACCGCCCCACTGGACTTTGAAATTACTTTAGGGCCACCGTGGATGAAATTTGATGGATGATTCTTTTTATTCATATGTGCTCACTAAGAAACGGTTTTGCAAATATAGTTTTTAAGCACTTTAGGGCTCCGCCCTAATGGACTTAAAATACTTTAGGGCCACCAAGGTTGAAATTTAACATGAATGTGCTTCTTTGCTCATAGGTGCTTACTAAGAAATTGTTTTCACATATAGTTTTTAAGCACATTAGGGTTCCGCCCCACTGGACTTCAGAATTACTTTAGGACCTCCGAGGTTGAAATTTGACATGGACGATTCTCTTTGCTCATAGGTACTCACTAGGAAACGGTTTTGCAAATATAGTTTTTTAAGCTCCTTAGGGCTCCGCCCCACTGGATTTTAAATTATTTTAGGGCCACCAGTGTTGAAATTTTACTTGGACGTGCCTCTTTGCTCATAATAGTTTTTTAAGCACTTTAAGGCTGCACTCCACTGGACTTGAAAATTAATTTAGGACCTCTTTGCTCATAGGTGCTCTTGAGTTTGCAATTACGATCAATACTCTATAAAGCAAACTTTGACTGTTCTGGGTTTAAATTTGTAAAATGCCTGTTTATCCTTTGGCCTTACAATAATATTAATATACTTACTTTCTATTCCATTGACTTTTTTATATTAAAAAACTAATAAAATAGCTTTATTTATGTAAACAACTTAATGTGAGCGCAGCAACGCGCGCCGGGTAACTGCTAGTCAAATATAAAACACTACTTTGTTACGAATTCAATGGTAGATGTTCTACACGGTGTATCCCAGCCGGACCGTGGTGTAGTGCTGTGTCTCTCTGTTGAGATAACCGGAGTATTTCACCATATTTCACCAGATACGTCTTCTTAAAAAAATTTATTACTAGAATAAAGTAAATGGAAGAAGACTGTAAAGTAAGTGGTATTAAGATACTACAGTACCAAACAAAATTTTGCAGAACTCGCAAAATGACATTGTATGAATGTTAAGAGATTATTATGTCACATAAGTAGTGTGAAATTGAGGATGCTGGCCCAGTTCAAGGTCACCTGAGGGATGACGTCATCGAGGTCAATGACCTCACCGATGACGTCATCGATGACGTCATCGATGACGCAATCGATGACGTCATCACTAATGACGTCATTTCGATGACGTCACACCCATGACGTCACAGAAATGACGTGCTGATGACGTCATCACCCCTTACGTCATCAAAACGACGTCACCGACGCCACTAAGGTCAAGGTCACGCAGAAACTTAAAATTTTTTGGCACTTTTGCCGTTTCTCGCACTACGCTCCGAGTTTCAGTCAGAGTCCCCGTGACCTTGACCATTTGGAGCGAATATTGGACGAGAAACGGCAAAAGTGCCAAGTTAAACCCGAGTTTCTGACATGACTCTGCCTAAATGGGCAATCGGTAATCCCTCAGGTGACCTTGAACTAGCACAACACCCCCAATTTCATATTACTGTGACCTTGAAAACTTAACAACGGAGCGCCGACACCGATGCGCACCCCACGACAGCCACCGAGTGACTGACTGTCAGGCTCTGTGTACTCTAGGTATATGGGGAAGTGGAGGGGGAAATCTCAAGGTCATCCAAATGGAGTTTTAAAAAAGTTGAAGAGTAGAAAGACTACTCTTGTGCTTCCTGGGCGACCTCATCAATTTCCAACGGATCTGTAAACCAATCCGATCTGTAGCGGCAGGAGTCCAGAAAACAGGTGCACCACCCATCAGGTTGTCCGTAGCACTTCCGACAATTGGTAAGATTGGAGAAGTGAAATTTAATACACCGCTGCGGACAACAAGTATAAAAGTATTTGGATTTGTAGATTTTGAAAGTTTGTAGTACCGGTGGTGGCAGCTGTTGGTTCTTGCATCTACACCTGCAACATCCGAAGCATTCACATTGCCGGCAGGCCAGCCCATCCACTTGCCACTTTGGTAAGAGGAAACACTTATCCTCACAGCAATAGGTTGTCCCCGTCTCTTCCTCCCAACGCTTCTTTGCACAATATGTAACGCCTTGTATCTCCAAACACCTATGCTCGCAACATGAGATGCGCTTACTTTCCATAGCTGATGTTGCTTTGACGAGGGAGCACGATGAAGTGATGCTGTGGTCAGTGGGAATGGGGTTTATATAAACTAAGGTGGGTGGAGGGGGAAAGGTCAAGGACATCCAAATGGAGTTTTAAAAAAAGAAAAGAGTAGAAAGACTACTCTTGTGTATCTATAGTGATTTCATTGATAGTGAGTGCTTCTGTATGCCAAGTTGATCTGTACTGACAGGCTCCTAAATAATGTTTGCAAAAACCTGCAAAATGATTGTTGCACAATTTGCAGCCAGTTAGCTGTTTTAATGTGAATTCAATGCAACGTTCAGGGCAACAAGTGTACTTATGCCCTCTCATCTGGTACACATGGAATGTCTTCAACTCCGGTTTCGGCTTCTTCCAAGACTTGCACTTACACATGCATTGACCAAAAGCTTCACATTTTCTACACGCCAGGCCATCCGCAACATCAATGTCATTCGGCCATGAAAAACATTTCCGTTCGCAACAGTAGTTGAGTTGACTCTCCATGTTGCTGTGGTGAAGGTGCGCGATGAAATGATGCTGCAGTCAGTGAGAGTGCACTTTAAATAAACTCAGTGGAGGGGGAAAGGTCAAGGCCATCCAAACGGAGTTTTAAAAAAGATAACTAGTCGTCCTCCTCCTCCTCGTCCGTTGTACTTGGAGAGCTGTCAGACGAAGAGCCCCGTGCAGGTGCTCCCCAGATGAAAAACAAATCAATTTTAAAACGAAGACCAGGATCTTGCATCATCAATTCCTTTAATTTGTCACATACTAAGTCGACCTTGTGTAAGGTGTCAACAACAAGCTTCCAATTTGTTGGCTCAATATAACTTGTAGTAGAGTCCGCCTCGCTGATAACCACATCCTCCGGCCGTATTGGAGTGTAAAGATGTGTAAAGTTCTTTGGCTGAAGCTGAGGCTCAGGCTGGCTTGAAGTAGAAGGTTGAGTGTGGACCCCTGTCGCATCGAAATCCATAGTCATTCTACATTCAATGTTGGGGTTTTCGTTTAATACATACACCAATTTCTCATGCAACATATCCACTTCTGCCGAGTCTTGCAAATGAACATTCCAGGAAAATGGCCATTCTTCATCCGTAGTGGAGTCAACTCGAGAAAGAGTGCTGTCCGCCATGATAGCTAAGCAAGGAATGATGTGAGCTACAGACTGTGGTAACAGTATTGAAAAGTAGAGGGGGTAAACCAAAAGTACGTGGAGGGGGTATTTTCAAGGTCATTTAATTTGGGTTTTAAAAAAAGGAAATAGTGGAGGGGGAATTCTCAAGGTCATCCAATTTAGGTTTTAAAAAAAAGGAATGAAGCTTACTCCTCTTCAGCCTCGTTGTCCCCCACATCCTCATTAGCCTCATCTTCATCGACGTCAGACTCGCCGTAAGGGTAGATCGGGGACATGGGCGAATATTGTGGAGATTGTTGACCGTTGTTGTCATCCCCTTGCATTCTAACTTGGGACCAATCATAATTTAAATTCATTTGTATTATGATCCCAGGGTTGTCCCGCAGTATTTCCTTCATACGTTCGCAAATCGACTCCAAATAGTGTACACTATCGATCGACAGTGTCCAACCCGTACTTGTACCAACATCAGTAGTGGAGTCAGCTTGGCTGATGGTGTTGTTGTCTGCCATGGTTGCTTGTCGGACAAGGAATGACGGTTGATGTGATGCTCATGCAGGAACATGGTGAAGTGGTGGGGGGCGTGGTGTAGTAGTGGGGGTATTTTCAAGGTCATCCAAACGAAGTTTTAAAAAAAGGAAAACCTACAAAGTAACATTGAAACTTTCCAATTGATGGTGGCGAGCGTTTTCTTCTGCAACCTTGCCGACACATGTGACTATGCCATACAGTATGAAAAGTACAACCATAATAAGGCCGAACAATAAAAGATAGCCGTTGACTATCATGATATTTTCTGAGTGGATCTGCTTTCTTCTTATCGCCCTCTCCTGCATCCTCTTCTCCAACTCGTGGACGAAGTCACAACATGCGTGAGGACATCTTTCATCTGTTGGTAGGTTTGCCATTGTTGATGTTGTTGATGTGGCTGTTGAAGATGGAATGAGGTTTCCAATTGTGATGTGCCATGTACATCAATAGTCAAGTGGTGGGGGTAACAAAGCAGTGGAGGGGGAAGTTTCAAGGTCATCCAAATTGTGTTTTAAAAAAACCTATCTTGTTACTGAGCTTATATGTCAGTAACAAGATAGGTGTTTTTGCTCTTTTACTTCTTTAATATAATGAAAAAATATACATATTCTACAATGGTTAGGACAAGAAATACAACTGCTAGTCAGCTGAAGTAGTCCAAGTTGTCTGGCTCGGTCTTCATGGACGCTGGTGAGGAAGCCGTTGAGGAGTGTCCAGGCTCTTCCTTTGACTGCCGGGTGTTCCGTATATTGCAAGCGTAAACTTGCACATTTATACGGTAGCCTCGTGCCACCATCAGCTGCAACTCCTTGTATAAGTCGTTTAGCTCCTGCTGAGTCTTGATGCTCACCTCCTCGTAACTTGCGCAACTGACGTTGAGAGACATCCTGATGTTGCTAGGTTGACTGCTGGAGTAGAAATGAAGCCGAGGCACAGCGTTTGGAGGTACATGGAAAAGTGGTGGGGGTAATGGTGGTGGGGGTATGGAAGATGCAATTAAACACTTCTAAACTTTTTCCATTGATACAAAGGGATGGAACAAATAGCACAGGTGTCCTTGTAGTTTTCAAATCTAAACATTGGTGCTAGAAATCCAAACTGTTTTCTACCACCTTCCTGTACGAACCGTCGAAGGTCTCTGACGGCAGCATTGCCACAAGGCCTACAAAACTTTTCCCCGTCTTGGAACCTATACCAGGAGTATCCCGAATACCCTCTATTATCTTTCTTGTACTCCTCGATATCCTGCTTTACTGTTATAGGGATATTATCTCGTAAAGCCGTCTGGAATAAAGATGCGTCAGTTATAACTCGTTGTAAGCAAAGCTCGTACAAGGTGCTCATCGTTTGCTAGTTGGCAACAGACTGACCGTTTTTCGCATCCAAGCAGGTTTGAATCCTAGTGCGGTAGTGGGGGTAATTACGGTAGTGGGGGTAGTTGTGAAATGCAAAGGTCAAAGGTCAAGGTCACCCGCGAAGTTTAAAAAAAATGCAACATATCAATACGTGAAGTCTGTCACATATTGATATGTTGCATTTTTTTGTTTTTTTATTTTTTTTGTTTTTTATGATTCGTTTATTTATAAAACATTACAACAACATATGTACAACATTAAAACTTAAATCTAACACTGCTGCTTGTCAGCGATGTGGATGGTCAACTCTGTAGAATTGCTACCCGTGCAGCCGTGGGACACCAGGTATAGACACCCGGGTTGAATAGAGCGAAGATCCTCGTTTTGTAGAAGATGGACGAATCTCTTGGGCAGGTACACCTGGAACTTTGGTTCATCCCCCGGAGTAAACGGTGCCTAGCTGAGACTGCAGCAGATGGCCTCCCCAACTGTAGTCTCCATCTTCTTCATAGCATGGATTATGTAGTGCTTCTCGTCTTTTAGTTCCGAGCACTTCTTTACAGGTAATATTGTTGACTTGGAGTGAGCATTGAACTGCTCGACCAAAGTCTGAAGGAACTGGTGAGATGCCATGGTCAGGTTACAGATCGTCTTCTTGCTCGGAGATGTTGTCGTCTCGGAATCTCGAGTAATACTCATGCCAGGTCCCTGTCTGCTCCCCACTTATATACTCTCCGTTACCCCCACCACTCCCCAATTCCCCACTTTGAACATAAGAGGCGAGTTTATAGGCATTTTTCAAAGCGCAATGTCTATCTTTATCATGTTCTGGGCTTTTCGTACAAATACATATGGTTTCCAGCATGTATTGATAATTCTTATCCAATTCCACATCATTAACCGGAACATGAGTAAATCCTTCGATCCATCTTTTCTTTTCCAGCCCTTTTGTGTAAATATTGGTAAACTTGTCTGAAAAGTGATGCATAATGTGATACAAGTCCGTGTAACTTGTAAAACCATCATACCAATCGATATGATGGAAGTGTTTTGAAATCCATCTGTTGGTAGTAGCGGCTTTACTAGTTAAAGACGAATAAGAACATGGTGGTTTAAATAAAAACGAATAAGGAACACTTGTATTCATGTCCAAAAACACAAGTTCTTTTATAATGAATCTATCATCATTACCACGAAACGCTTGAAACTCAATAATACCAGGCTTGGACTTTACTTGTTGTTCTTCTCCCTTGTCCATTTTGAAGGTCACACGTCTGCTCATTACGAAGTCAGGAGGTCAACTGATTTCCACACCACGGTAGGTACTACTTTTATACCAGGCCGTACAGTTGTTGGCGCGTTGGTGTATATTTAACGTGGGCACCGTCCCCAATAGGCCTAACCCCACAAAATGTTGGTTATTGTTTTAAAAACTAACCATTGTCATTTAAGTTTCCATCTTTATATTTTCCTTGTTTTCATTTTCATCACTAACACTTGATTCTTCTCCTCCATCTTCCTCTTCTTCCTGTTTTACTGATTTCTTATGTAGTTGAGCGTACTTTTCCAATTGTCTCCACATCTGTACTTCATGAGGAACTCTATTAAATATAGAAGTATCCACAGGTCCGTATAATATAGGTGCGTCCGGTTGTTTGTCCAAAGTGTCTTCCAGATAATCTTTAATAATCGAACTTGAAAACACCAGTTGTCTCAAATATCGTGTTATTGGTTCAGTAGCACAAGTTAAAATGAAAAACTCCTCTCGATTAAGTTGAATTTTGTTATCATGTCTTGTTGTGTCTCTAAACCGTAGCTGATGATCACCACGTTGTTTAATAATATCAATTTCCACATTTGAATCCAAAAGTCCTACTCTTGTCTTTCTTCCAAACATGTTACTACTTAAATAGCATTCTAGCAGATGCAAATGTTTCATAAATGATTCCCAAGCACTGTCCGTAAACAAAATCATTTTGGGTCCATGAGTTAAAATTACAGTAGGGGAATAATCTGTAGATTTCATAACACCGATTAAAACACTTTTATCCAAACTGGAAGAGATTGGGTAAAATATTCGCAAAAATACCTCACTCAATATGTTTGGAGAAATATTATCTTCAATATCCCTTTTTCTCTTTTGTATAGTCTTTCTTCTTTTACCTTTTTCTTCAACATTATTACTGGCGTGAAGTTGTCCGCAAACGTTTTGTTCACCTCCTTCCTGGTGACCTTGAGGATCTAAAAACTCAGATATCTCCTTCTCAATATCTACCACATTTTCAGGTGTACCACTAGGAGAAGCCATATTGAATACGATGCTACCCATACAACAGTAGGCAACAAACTGATGAGGAGCGGTCTGTACGCTCTGCTTTTATACTCGCGGAATGAAACAAAACCGGTTCTTACAATACATTTTTAACAATTCCAGTTAAAGGTGTGTATGTTACGATTTTATCATGTAGAATTAAACAGTATGCAGTTGTATTAGCCGGTATAGCATCGTTGAATTCCATTTCTATTTTTATATCCACACTTGAAGACTTTACTGATTCATTTTGTTTAGAACAATCGATTACAACTATTGGGTAGGCATCGAAATATTTGTCAGGTGGTAATAAAGGTGTATTTGTTTTACCGTAATATGAACTTTGGAATCTCGCGTACATATCGTACAATATACTGTATTTCTTCTTAGTGAATGACACATTTAAATTGTCGTATGGAAAGAATTGTGAATTTAAATAAACTTTAATATTTTTCAAGTCACAATGATCAAATTGTCCTGCATGTTTAGTAATGGCGTCTCTTCTACCTGTTTGTAAACCAAATATAATATACCTGGCTCGTTCTACATAATTCGATGTTTTAACAGTCCAAGTGTGTCGATCCGTAGTAGGTAAACTGGGATGCTCATGAAATTCCCAACTTCTAAATGGAATAACAATATCACGATCGGCTTTTAATTTTCTTAAAAGTAGCATTCTATGCTCGTCAGCCAATTTAACATGTGGAACTCTCCATACAATTTTGTCTAATTTTAATTTCCATTCTAAAGTCGCATCTGTAGTAGCATCTGCAGCTTTAATAATGTCTTTATCGTTAGAAGATCTCAACAAAACTAATTCTTGTTTAACGTTTAATATTATTTTCCTATAATCTTCAACAAAACCAAGCAGCAAACGTAATGGAATATGAAAATCAAAATATCCATTTGGATTTGGAGTGATCGTGTCAATCGTAGGTAATACCCATCCGGCAGGTTTAAGTAAATTGGTTTCATTGGGTGTTATAGATGTTAATCCTTTTAAAGTTGTCGTAATACCTACTTTTTTAGTGGAATCAACTGTTACACCTGATATTTCATATCTAATTTCATCAAATAGGAAAGCCATAGGATTATTTATAAATGGAACTGTTGTACCAACAGTAGTACCGTCCTTTTTAGTAACTTGTCCTTCAATATTCAAGTAACTTTCACATGGTAGTGTGTAAATGTCTTGATTTTGTATGGGAATACGAATTTCATCGTTATTGTTTAATTTCGATGAAGTGTAAGGGTTGTGGGTGTGATATTCTTTTTCCCATAGGGTTTCGTCGAATGTTGGACCCTGCGCTATATCCAGTATATCCATACTCGGTTAATTTTAATCCAATTTTCTCTAAGAAACGAATGTTCTCGCGTGTTAACTCCTCCACAGCTGAAGAGCTACTAATGCGGTTTCCCGTAGGTTGTTCGCTTTTAAATGTTAAACCCATGGTTTTGTATTAAAGTGTCGATTTTAAATGTAATCTAATCGTAATAGGCTCTTCTCTGAAGTCTACCAAGTTACCGTCTTGATCCAATACGCTCAACACGATGTCTGAAATGAAAGTGGTGTTCAACGGTAGATATACCAGGTTTTGTGGCTTTTCAACAATTTTAAATCCAGGTGGTACACTTGGGTAAAAAGTATGTATGATGTGGGTGTTAGCCCCATCCCTGTAAGCACCTTGTATAATGTTACAAGTTATGTCTATACTATTGACTTTTAATATTGTTACTGTTTTCTTACCGGAATGTGTTACATCTGGTTCTAATACAGGCCCATCGTTGGAAAATCCTAATAAATCACCAATTGAGTTTGGTTGAGTGAAATCTATATAATATTTGGAAGTAATTTCAGCTTTCATCGTATTATTATTACCTTTTAATGTTATATTGTCTTTTCCCATTTTAGTTTGCAAAAATTCATTTATATGATCAATTTCATAAGAACCTGTGGGTAACCTGCACTCTTGTAAGTCTGTAAATTTTCCACTGGCATCCTTTCCCTTATAATAATGCAATATGTTATTTTTACCTTCCGTAACATTGTGAATAGAGTTGTACGTTGTAAAATCCAATAGTGCCGCCTCCCAAAACCTTCCTTTTTGCAAGCGTAACGCTGGAAAAAGGATACTTCGTAAATTGGACGATTTTCCTGTTAATGATACCGTATAGGAAGACATCTCAATAGTGACTGATACTTTTAGCTAGAAATTCCACACATAAATGGCCGCATATTGAAGTATTATCAGGTTGTTCTCTTTTATAGTTATAATATATGTTTTTAGCAGATTTAAAGTAATTTTGAAGTTCTTTTGGTGGTGGCAAATTACCGAAACTATCAAAATAATATACATTGTTATTTAGTTTCTTATAACAAACCCAATGGGTGCCAGGCCCTTCAGTATTATCCAAATTTACAATTCCAGTCTCATTTTGCCACATTTTCTTTGGTAAACTGTCTTTCATGAATACACCGCGGAAAAATGGTATTTTTAAACAGGAAATATATATAAATAATTCAACATTGGTTAATGCTTTATGTGGTATGACCAATTGATTTCTTTCATTTAATATGCACGATAAGGTCTTAGGTAAAGTCCTGCCCCGTTTTTTACCATTGACCACACGGTGGGCTTCTTCTTGCCTTTTCTTGTAGATCGCCGTCTTCTTTTTATATTTCCTCCATGTTTTCTTGTGGTTGACCTCCTTTTTACTCTCCTTCTCCTCCTTCTTCCACCTCCTACTGCTGTTTTAGCCTTCATACCTGCTGTTACTGCTAAAGCTGCTGCTTTTTCTGCTATGCTAGCGTCACTTGATTTTACTCGTTGCCAAGCTATGTCCGCAAGCTTTCTGTCTGCTATCGATCTATTTTTTGAATCGGCAAACGTGGAATATGCGATATCGTGTTCTTTACAAGCCTGATCTAACTTATTTATGCCTGGATCGCCTCTTTCCAGTCGTTTTTTCAATTTAGTTCCTGGTCCGCAATACTGATAACCTCCTGGTATATGAAATTCGTATGGTAATGCGTCTATTGCTCTATTTACTATGGATCCTACTGGAATTCGATTTAAGGCTTTACTTAATAGAGAAACCGCTGTGGACGTGATCCCACCTCCTTTCCTTACAGTGTCTCGATATGGACTGATATATTGAAATGTCATAATGCACTTTTATAATTGAATTTCGCAACGTATGTGTTACCTCTACGACAAGTTAAACATAAATGATTTTATTTATGCTTTTGATCAATTAAATACTAAAAGGACCCTAAAAATGTGGATCCTTAAGGTTGTGGTGTTTTATTAAAGAAATACTTATAAAGGATGTCTTGTTTTATCCATGAATTTCTCATTTTTTCATCAACACGATTATATTGTCCGCTTGCAATATAATTATGCATATCAAACATTATATTACCTATCACTTTAACAAGAAAATTAACAGTTACAGCGTCATCTACATAATCAGGGTCTGCAACTCTTGTTAATCGTTTGTTATTGCAATTCCACCATCTATGTCCAGTTGGCTCTAATTGTATTATCTGTTCAAAAGTAACAACATTACCAGGCAATGTCGCGGGAGCTATATGTATCATGTGTTTTCCTTTACCATCCCAAACATTATTCCTTAATACATATCCATCAATAACTTTATTCTTTTCTTCAAGTAATGTAAACTTTTCATTTCCTTGTACAAACACATCCCCCTGCCGTGATACCACTTGGTCTTGTTTTACAAATCCAGATGTCTCTTGTTTTAAAGTCTCTTTCATTTGACCCACTGTTGCACCATCTGATGGCGCCGAACCATCTTTAACATTTGCTAAACAATTATTAAAACAATCTATAACCCCTACATCACGTATGATACAATGATCTTTAATATATTTTAAATTTACAGCGTCGTTTTCAGTTTTTGGATAACCTATATCATTAATAACAAATTTATAAAAAGAAAATCCATCTTTTGTCTTTTCAGGTATCAAGGAATGTAAATAGCGTCTATTTACGCTGTCTTTTGCATCTTTAGGGTCATCTACGTTGGATATGCGTTTATTGTTGGCACTATACGTTTTCCCATTGAATTTTAACGTATTTTTTAATTCAGATAACAAATAACCTTTGTTTATCGCATCACCGTTTTGATTTGGTTTACCAACGTTGATAATTCTATGATCTTCTGCATCATATGTGTTATTTTGTAGTCTTAATGTTGGCGATATCTTTTCGTTTAACATTTTTAAATTTATTGCATCGTTTTCATCCGAAGGATCTTTTATGTTTTTTAACCTTTTATTACTCATATCATAATCTCCATCGGGTGTTTGTGGTAAACCGGCACTTCTTTTTAAACTATTCGCATAATATAACCCATCCGAGGAGTAACGTCCGAACTTGTCGACACTCATGGTGCAACTGAATAGTACTCTAAGGAATAACGCATTTTTATGAGATTACCCCACGGTTTCGAAGTTCATCCACTAAAGCCACCCATTCGTTTTCTAATCCAGTATGACCCGCTTCTTTAGCTTCATGTATTAGTTTCATTCTATCCACCAATTTATTGATATTATTGTAATAAATCACATTTGTGTTATATAATTTCTTCATTAAACCTGTACCTGTAACGGACTTACTTCTTTTTCTTCGTTCCTGAGCACTTACATCCAAAGTGGATGCCATAAATCTTCGTTTTACAGGTTTTCTTTGTGTTAACGGCATTGTTTGTCTTCTAGTTGGTATTAACTTGGATACAAATTCTTTATATTTTAAAGACTTAGATCTAAAAGGAGGCTGGTCAGGTAAATACTTTCTCCTATATGCATTTGTCTGTTCCAAAATATTTTTATATGCTTCCATGTCTTTTTCTTTCACTACCGATACTGAAGGCTTATTTTCAAATAATAATTCAAATAATCCTTTTGTACCCTTATACCTTTGATCACCAATGACAATATTATCATGTTCGTCAACGTTTAACGGGCTATTACCTATCATTAAACCGTCTTCTGTTAATCTCGCTCCATAACTATGGTAATTCTTATTAGGAATTGTTCCGAGTAACATTTTTACCATGTATTTCCTTCCTAAAGGTCCTTTGTTATGAATGTTTTCACCCAACAAGCTTATGTTTGACGGACCTTCCCTTGTCTCTTCTTCTTTTTCCTCTTCACTAGCAGTTGATACAACTTCATGTCCTCTTTTGGCTTTTACTTCATATAATTCTCTTATTCCACTATAGTCCGGTGATTCTAGCTCTCTTTCAGGTTCTCCACCGGTAAAACCACTATACGTAGAGGATTCCGGGTCTTCATCACTAAACTCTTCTGATTTTACATTTTCTCTTTCAAACTTCGTAATAGGTGCAATCGCATCTCCTTCCAATACAGGTTTAGCAAATTTTTTGTTTAATTGTTTCAAGGGTTCAGTAATAGGTTTAAAAGTAGATTCAAGGAATTTCTCCCTCTCGCTAATACCTAGTTTCAATGCTCTGTTTTTAGCCCGAATAGAATCACTAAGTGATTTTATTTCTTTTACTAATTTTTCTTGGTTAACCATGTTTGTAGCAAGACGTGTTGTACAACAATGAATGTGTTATACCGCGTTTAATGTATTAATATAAATTTATCAAATCCTATCCTGTATCGACCATTGTTTAGCGGTTGTTCCTTCATAATTGTTAGGAACCCATACTTTTCAGCCCAAGCCTTTCCACACAACTCTTTAAATCGTTCAAATGTCATATCCGCATTTACATGATCAAAATATATATGTTTTAGGTTGGTTTCGTCCTGTTTAAATACAATTAACATGTTTGCATTGTCTCTAATGAGTTGTTTAGGTATTTTGCTGTAAGTTTGGCCAATATAAATGCTATCTATGTTGTTATGTCGACCCATAGCGAAGTAATTCCTTATTGTGTTTTGGTTTTCACAAGATACATCGTCGAATATAAACACGGAGAATGGTTTAGCTTCTTGTGGCTGCATGACACTCTCGCTTGCATTAAACTTTAAATATTTAACTTCAGGCACATTAGTCAGTATCTTTTCCAATAATTGATACTTTGGTTGTTGTAGTGATTTTGAAAATACATATAGATTGTTAAATCGTAATCCTTTAGGGTTTGTAATCAAATTGAATACTACATTAGTT
Source organism: Neoaliturus tenellus (assembly GCA_030545055.2). Classification (NCBI taxonomy): domain Eukaryota; kingdom Metazoa; phylum Arthropoda; class Insecta; order Hemiptera; family Cicadellidae; genus Neoaliturus; species Neoaliturus tenellus. The sequence goes on from CM061533.1 coordinate 137,668,816, forward strand.
TTTCCACAGTTGGAAGGTCCGGTAACCAGACAACGAACGGTGTTTGGTAACAAATTGCCATGTTTCCCACTATTGAATTCTGAATTATCCACTGTGAGTTCATCTATATTATTAATAGTAAAACTCTCTTTTTGTGGTACTATCTCCATCCTTTGTAATGGTTCAACCTAAAATGATTCTCTATCGTTATATCAAATCCTTTTTAGGTATCCAAGAATCTTCCGTCTTATTAAATCCTAACCATCGTACTTTGACCTTATCTTTTTTCCGTTGCAACACCTTTTCAACTAAATATACATCGCCTACTGTTGATTTTAACATTTCATGTCCATAAAACCCTCCTTCAAGCAATTGTCCTTTATTATCTTTTAAAATATATGTCTCAGGTACTGTAGGTTGTACTTTGAATACAGTAAAAACCTCATTGGTCCAATTTGGCAGGTATCTTTTACTGAATACACCTTTATATTTACTTATTCGCACTTTATCACCCACATTAAATTTTTTAGGCTTTAGTTTTTCAACTTTTGGTTTAGTATTCGTTTTTATACGTTTTAATACAAGGTTTTCATTTTTACTAGTTACTTGGTTTGGTTTCATCCCGATAGTCCTATGAAATTTGTTATTGTAATCGTTTATAAGTTTTGGTAACATATCAATCCATATGTGCGATCCTCTGTTGGAAAACATTTTATACATTGCACTTTTTAAAGTTCTGTTGAATCTTTCGATTATTGAAGCTTTTACCTCTGAATTGGTTGAGTAATGGTTTATATTGTGTTTTTTCATTAAATTTGCAAATTCCTTATTAAAATATTCTTTTCCATCATCTGTTTGTAAATGTTTAATAGTATGTTTGTCTCTTTGTATAGCTGTTTCCATTGCTTTTGTAACACTTTTGCCACTTTTATCTTTTAGTGGTAAAGCATCTGCCATTTTTGAAAAACAGTTAATAACAGTCAATATGTATTTATATCCTTTATTTTGTTTGCTATAAGGAATCATTTCGATTAAATCCGCTTGATATAAATCATTAATTCCTTTTATCACCGTATTTCTTCGTGGAAACTTTCTTCTTGCAGGTTTATTAAGTTCGTTGACAATTTGTTGCTTCAAGTCCTTCATATTGCAGGTTTCAATGTTTGTTGTATCACATGTATAATCACAATGAATGTTGTTTTAAATATTCACATCATTTATATGGGTCAAGGTCATCCAAACTTGTATAAAAAAATGGGGAACACGGCGTTGGACTTGCCGTGTTCCCCATTTTTTTACGGAAGGAGAAAGGAATAAGGTCGTAGTTGTAGAAGGACGAAGAATAGGTTACTAGTTGATAGGGTTTAGAGAGTAGTGGCCAAAAGGAAGAGTGTGGATTTTGTCGGGCATAATGTGTCTTTTATCATCCCGAGCTGACAACGCTTTTTTAATTTCGGTGACACTGTAGACTTGATGCTTGAAGCTTCGGATATTGTTGAATGTTGCTGATATCGTAGTATCTTCAAACAAACAAGTCTTGTAGTGGTCAAATGTCACGTGTTTTTTCAAATAAGATGTCTTCACTCCTTTTGCTTTCTTCACTGTCGGTGTGTTGTTCTCGTGGTACATCTTAAATGAATACAATTTCGCCATCAGCGCCACTATTTCTTCTAAAGGCATTCCATTTGCTTCATCTTTGAATTTTCCAATTACTTTTTTATATTTTTCATTAAAATTTGGATGGTTCTTCGGATAGTCAGAAAAATCGAAATCTTCTTTGTATGGAAAAGTCCTTAGGTCTTCATACATGTCCAAAGTCTTTATCCAGTAGATAAACGCGTCCGTATCCATGTATGCGACTCCAATGTTTTCCCTTCCGTAATGTTTAACCATTTTGTTATAATGGAAATCATACATCAGGGTTTTACTTATATCCAAAATCGACATACCTATGTATAACGGACGGTCCATGACTATTGTTGTTTTCTTCATACTGACAGCGACTAGATTTTCGTTTATAATCATGGATGTTCCGAAATTTGGTTTTTGCACTAATTTTTCCAATTTTCTAGGATCACTTACTAATTTTACATTTTTATGTTTTCTTTTGTTCTCCAAGGTCTTCCCAAAGATGGCGTTGTTCATTAATTTATAGAAGTCCTTTTCAAATGCTGTTGTTGCTGCAGCTCTTCTTGTAGTGTTGGAATCAATGTATGGTTTCAACCAACAAGACTGGGTGAATTCAATTGCTCTATGAATTCTCACTATACGTAGACCCAATTCAAGAGCCTGTTGAACTACCCAGTAGTGAGCCACATAGCGATCTTTATTCTCCAAGGTCATCATCAATTTTGGCCATCTTCCTGTCGGCGAAACTTCAGTCTTGGCTAGGAGAGGCAAGTCGTAGTGATGGTCATGAAGGTGCTCCGGGTATTCAAAATCACAGTCCAAAATATAGCCTTTTGGACCATCCTTTGGAATCTGTGAGATGTCTCCGATGGTGGCCGGGTCGATCCACTTGAAGTCAGCGTAGGGAAGCGGATTTGACATTGCCCAACCATAAAGGTTGTTTGCATCAAAGTAGCCGAGGTAGACCGATGGTTGTTGCTCGTCGAAGCCGGGGATGTACTTGTTGTTGGCTTTGACATGACGTGTTACAGCTTGTGTCAAACCGCCCCGTACACCAGATTCCATCATGAGCACCATATCAATATCCGTTAGAAGTTCCAGTCGACAGTTGGTTGACTTTAGCATAGCTTGCCATGCTAATCCTGGAGATGTGTACGAATGTAGAGGGTCCAGTCCATAGGCGGAGAAGCAGGTGTTTCTGAATTCTTCCATCACATCGCACAGCAGAGTTACGTCCAATTTTATATAAAAGTCAGAATATTCCCCTAAGGTTTGAATGTTTAGTTGGTTCCAAACATTACATGCATGATTGTAGTCTTCAACGGAGATTTCACTTTCGTTTAATTTGCTGTTGAAGGCTTCAATCGGCGGTAGACTGGTTTCTTCAAATTTTTCTGTAGAAGTTATGTAATCGTAGGGGAACACTCCTTTACGTAATACTAAGTCCAATTTATCTTCAGGTACAATCTTGCTGGTTTCTTTTAGGTCTTCTCTTCGTAGATTCTCAGACAATCTGCTCAAACTAGAAGCCATAAATCTATAAGAGTCTACAAAGCGAAGTTTAATTTTACCTACTGTTTTTGAGAAACTGATATACTTTTCCAATGTTGTAGCAAGAACATCAATTCTACCATTATCTCTTCCTAACTCTGGAATAATGAAGTGGGAGTCGTAGCCGCTAAGATTGTGTAACACGACAGGGATAAAGTGGGGCAGTTTGTAATTTATATTGCATGAATTACAAGCAGCTCCTCTGTATAAACCTGTCAGGTGATCGTGATCTCTAACTTTTGGATTTTCTTCACTGAAGCTCTTCTCGCATAGATAACATCTTGATGTCAGATTATATTCTTCTTGTTGATTCTCATTCAAAGGTTCCATAGGTACAACATTGCCGTATAAGCGTTGCACCTTTTCAGCAATGTCATACAACAGGTCTACAAAATACTTAGCGGCTTCTTCCCCACGGTAGAGTATTGGAGTGGATGTTAAACCATAGTCTTGCAATTGGTTCTCAGACAAGGTTGATTTCACTAGTAGACAAAAACTGTTGGGTTGATGCAAGTGATATTTTGTTCTTCTAGTCACTTCACCGTCCGGCAGCTCCTGTGGTACTAACGTAGATTCAAAATCTGCGTAGATGACCAGTGGAATACGATATTGGTGGATTGTTTTGTTGAATTGGATAAACGCTCGAGATGGTGGTGGCAGACTAACCTTCACTTCATAATTCTCGTTACAGAGTCTTTTATGTTCCGTCATCCATTCAGATCCTCCACGTCTTAGTTCTTTATATGTGAAACAGAAACATCTTTTACACACTGTTAACCTACGTTTATGTTTTGATAATTGATTCCATACCAAGGCTACAAAGTCCTTTATCCATACATAATGGGAAATTTCACCCTTAGTTATCAATAGCAAATCCGTGTGGTTTCTCTGTTCAACTTTTACTACCCGCAAAGGATAAACGTTGTTCGAATCATCCAGACCAAAAACATTGACTGAAACGCCAGGATTTTTCTTTTCAAATTTGCCAATGTCTTTCAAGGTAACTGGATAGGTGAGACCTTGAAAGTTGTAGCGGTGTTCATTTTCGTAATATTCTCTACCAACTCTTTCAGGATGATCTTTAACATACTTGGTTAACATTGCATACTTGAAACATTCATTACCTTCATTTTGCACATTCCTACACGATTTAGTGTTTTGGATTTTCTTTGGTAGAGGGATAAAACTACTACCCCTTAAACCATATCCATGCTTGTGAACCCTTACATCCATACCTTCAATTGATGACAAAGTCCATCCAGATCCTCTTCCTTCATGTTCTTGAAGTTTTGTTATAAGTTCTTCCAAGCATTCTTCAATAATATCATCGATGTTGGAGGTGAAGGTAAGGGTTCGGTTTTTGGTAATGAACGCTCTCAATGCTGTTTCACCATCAGTATTGTTAAACATAGCCTCTAACACCATTCCAAATTTAATAAAATTTAATCTTTGTAGTTCTTCCCTCAAGGTTTGACCAACAAGTTCCTTAGCCTGGGTTATAAATGTTTCCAATTCCAATTGAACATTATTAATTTTGAAATGTGTTACAACTCGTCCTGGCAAGGCCGTGGTGCGCAGTTGTTTCACATCTTCCAGTTCTTCTTCAGTGTCCTCTTCTTCAGTGTCTTCATCTTCAAAAGGTCTTCTAGCAGTAGATGGTCCAGCACCAGCAAATTGGATCACACTAGGTCTTTTTCTTTGCATTTGCTGTAGATAGCTGTCCCAGTAGTCCGTCTGCTTCTGGTGCTCTTCCAAAAACCGGTCAATTGAGTCTAAGTCTATTTCATCCATGGTAATATCTTCTTTTCTATCTTCGTCTTCATGTAATTCTCTGTGTATGGTGAAAAGATCTTCGTCTTGAAAGATTTCCCCACAAATGTCGCAAAGAGCCATTTCAAACAGTTTGGCTTTGAATGTACACTCTGTGAATGTCCACGCAATAATGAGCAGCGCACTCCACAGGGACCCTTTATATCCGAGGCAGATAGGTGGGGAAAGTGACGTCATATGGAAACAGGTTATCACTCATGTGCTAAATTTAGCCTTTACACAACCGTTTGTAATACATTTATCAGTAGGCTTGATAAATTGATGATATTTGGTCTAGATTCAATAATTTGTACAAGTTTTTTCAAAGACGTCTGTTTGAGCAAGTTTATGTAGGTCAAGGTCATTTGGAATTATTATTTTGAGCGGGGGATAGAGCACTAAGCAGCATCATTTACTACAAAGTGCTCTATCCCCCGCTCACATTCTTTTTTTAACTTTTTGTTTAAACTTTTTACAAGGGTGAAACATCACCATCAGAGTCGGAATCATCCTCATCACGGAATAGGCAGCGATGACAATACATAATTCTTCTGGCAACTAACATCCTATCCATTGGACGATGGGGAGTGTCTTGTTCTTGTTCTTCTTCTTCGATTTCCAATTGGAATTCCATTTCCGACTCAGATGACGACTCTAATGTTTCGTAGGCGTGCAAGTCCACCTCATTGTCCGTTGAACCAGCTTCGTCAGAGTCCGTTTCAATATCCATTATCTCTTCCTCCTCCTCTTCTTGATCAACCGCAGGTAGTTGGTCCTCTACTTCTATAATTTCTAGAGGTATTACCTCCAGAATAGAGACAATTCTGTTGCGATGGAACACGGTGTTGTCAAGTGGAGCCATGGTATGGAAGTGTTGTATCCATCCAATTTGCTTACCCTTTTTATACCCCCACCAACTATACAATTTATGTGGGTCAAGGTCACGTAAAGATACCCTTTGAGCGGGGGATAGACCACTAAGCAGCATGCTAGTCCATTGCCGCAAAGTGATCTATCCCCCGCTCTATTCCGCAGACCACACTCAAGTCCAAGTCCACATCCAAGTCCACATCCATATGTTACACTTTATTATTACTGCCACCAAGTAATTGTCACTCGCACATTTACTTGGTTTTGATAAAGGTACTGCACAAACTCCATATTGGTTGTTTGTTCGTTATACAAATGCATCATGAAATATGCAATCTTATCGATTGCGGCATTGTCCAACGGTTCGCAATTCACAAGTTCCAATGTGCCCTGGCTGGTCTTATCCTCTATAAGTTCCACCACTTCGTTGATGTCTTCTTCCAAGAGGATGAACTCAACACTGAAGCTCTCCATTGTTGTTGTTGATAGTGTCTAGACAAATGCTTGACTAAATGCTTTATTCATCAGTCCTACATATATACCAATTTCCCCCTCCTATTACCCATTCCCCCTCTACCTTTATATAGGTCAAGGCCATCCAATAATACCCTTTGAGCGGGGGATAGACCACTAAGCAGCATGCTAGTCCATTGCCGCAAAGTGATCTATCCCCCGCTCTGTATTCCACACAAGTCCTAGTCTTTACACACACACATAAGCCCCCCAGTCTTTTACACTTACTCATATACTCTGTCCTCCCTGCCAATTAAGAGTTCCCCATGTTTGCCACTATTTTCAATTAACCTTTCCAAGTCCCAAAACACAATGTCCAAATTAACCAAGTTCGCTCGTCCAATTTGAAACACACTATTCCCCCCAAAGTCACTTGCTCTCACTTGTTGTCCTGTATACTGCTTCTTCTTCCACGCTACAATCACTACCCTACCTTCTTCAACAACCATTCTTTTAACATTATCATACACCTTCTTCAACATCCCTCTACAGTTTAAATAGTTTATGGTTACATACTCCCACTCCTTACCAATGATCAGTGATCCACTCATTTTCTAGCGTTCCACTGGAAGGTCCAAAGCAGAATGAAGTCGGGATGTACAGACCCCCCTCTTTTATACCAGTTAACCGGTTGTCCTTCGTTTAAAGTGGGTCAAGGTCATTCAAAAGTACCCTTTGAGCGGGGGATAGACCACTAAGCAGCATGCTAGTCCATTGCCGCAAAGTAGTCTATCCCCCGCTCTGTATTCTACACACACACACACACACACACATGTCCCTGTCTTTTCATTACATACCTAATATATATTCACTACCTTCATCGTCACTATCACTCATCACCGTTTCTACAAACTCCACCGGATTAAAGTTAAATTGTTTCAATTGTTCTTTTAAGTTTTCAATTTGTTGGTCTTTTACTTCTAAAACACTGTGAAGGTGTGATATGTAGTCCGCTGCCTCGTTGATGCTTGCCACTCTGGGATCGCCTAACTTCAAGCTGGGGACTACAGCCTGCAGCTTGAAGTACGCCATACGCCTTTCTTGCTCCTGCCGTTGACCAGGACTGAGCAAGCCTTGCCCGTCTTGGCTCACCTCCAGCAAGGTCCGTAGCATTGGAGCTTTGCAGGCGTTTGCCCGAGCAACAGTTATGCTGTGGAATGGTCGAGCAGGTCCACGAGTAGCAGGCAGCACGTTGGCAGCACGCCTTCTTGAAGAAGAAGAGGAAGCCCGAGAAGTTTTGGAGTTGGACGCCATGTTACAGTGCGGTATTCAGCTAAGCGGTACAAAGCAGAATAACCAAACTGCACATTAATACCCGTATATATACACATATCAGTGGTGGGGGTACTAGTTAACCTTGTAAAGTGGGTCAAGCCCATCCAAAAACATTACCAGAACGGGGGATAGATCACTAAGTGGCATGTTAGTCCATTGCCACAGAGTGATCTATCCCCCGCTCTGTATTTCACATTCACGCACACATTCATACATACACACAAGTCCCAGTCCAAGTCTTTACCCACACACCTATCCACTCTCATCCTCACTATCATCACTGTCCAACAGGCTTTCACACTTCTTAATTAGTTTTTCCCATTTACTCCGGATATAAAGTAGCTCCCTGCGAGTATTCTCTAGCATTCTGTCCCTTTGCTCTATGACTTCGTCGTACCACTCGATGATGTTTGGTGGAGTCTGGGTTGATGCGTCCATCGTGGTTGGTTGAGAAGCTCCGCTGCTCCGCAACTCCTTCCTCACAGGACCAAAGCCGGAGAATCGGACACGACTCCTTGACGAAGGCCCCGATCGGATTGGTCCAATGCTCGGGCTGGAGTTGGAGGCAGCCGGGCCAGAGGTAGAGGCTGGGACGTTCATAGCAGACATGGTGGTGTTCAGCTTAACGGTGTAAAGCAGAATGAGAGGACGGTTGATCACCACTCCTATATATACCCATTTTTAGTGGTGGGGATAACCAGGGGGGGGGGGGTTTAAAGAAATTTTGCTTAGTCTTCCCGGTCATCAGTTTTACATACCTTTAGCACACCCATTATTTTGGTTTCTTCTATAACTTTACACACCTCAAACACCCAAGCAAACAGCTCATCTATGTTGTTATAATTAATTTTTGTCCAGTGTTCATACTTATGAGTTTGGTTGTTTATAATACATAGATAAAATGTAGACCCGTCTCGTCTTATACAATACTCAACTTCCATTCTATGCTGGTTTAGCACTTCCCAAGCATTGTGTTGATCTATCAAGAAGTCACCACCTTTGTAATTGTACCGTGACATGTTTACCACGGAGCACAGAAACAGACTGAAGCAAATGAACGGCTCATACAAGCTTAGTAAGAGCGTTAGGGTGGGGGTATCACGTGATACACAACATTAGTTGTAAGGTTAGCACTTTACTGTAGCAAGCTACAAGTGTTTGGAGGTAAGTTTTTATTTGTTAAAGATTTTTGTAACTTAGTCTTCGCCCTCAAGGACACGGTTTGAGATTGTCCCAGTGACTTTACATCACCGCCAGGTTAAAGTATTATACAAGTCAAGTGTTTTTTTTTTTTTTATAACTTGACTTGTATAATACCCCTCTCCCTTACTTTAAGAGGGTTAAGACTAAATTTGGAAACATAATTTGGAAAAAGACTTTTTAAATATTGTCCAACACAGCCTAACAATTTTGTTTTTTTTGGTGGGCCCATGTCCTAGTCCATTTCCCACACGGTTTCACATCCTTTCCTTCGTATTAGATAGGCTTTAGGGATGAAAAATTCTCTTTGTACCATCCGAGGTGGTACTTGCATTGTACAAAGGTGGCCTTCACCTTTTACAACGATTTCTACTTTCTTATTACCTGCTCCATATGTCTGACCAATGAAATAATATTTTTCATCAACCTTTAGCCTTCTAATATCCCGCGGTTGCGGACCGTGGGGATGTCTGAACTTGAACGTTTTAGGCTTAATGTACAGAGTATAGGGTTTGAATTGCCGAAATTTGACTGTACTTTTGAGGTGTCGTTGGCAGCGATCCCCTTCTGCACAAGCAAGTTTCTGGCAACACAAAACCCCAAACTTACTAGACATCCAAGCGTAATCGCATTTCTTACCCTTGCCAGCAGGGGCTTTAACGCGTTTACGTTTCTGTGTTGGACTCTTTAGCGGAGTATCTTGGAGCTTCTCTGAATTAGGCTGGCTAGAAGGGATGGGGCTGGAAGGAGGTAGAAGGGGCAAAGATTGTTCAAGCGGGATGGAGCAAACAATTTTGGGCGTTGTAGGAGAGCGTGTTAGGTCTATGGTGGGAAGATCAGGGGAAAAGATGGATTTACGGGGTGGTTTGGTTGGTGTAGGTGGCATGGGGGATATAGGTGAGGGACATTGGGATGTAGTGTATGAGAGGATTTTCCGGGTTCTGCTGTATGGGGTGATCCTCGACCTAGACGTCTCTTCAAAAGCCGCAGACTCCGATCCTGAGTCCGATAGCAGCGAGAGTGCTGGAGAGGCTACCGGGACTCGACCTGACGACTTGACGGGTTCTCCTGACGATGGCTGTGCACCAGCCTCTTCCACTGTCGCCGGCAATGGCGACAGGCTGGGCATTGAGGCGGGCTGCGGCGGCGGCGGCGGCGGTGGCGGCATCGTCAGGCAGCTCAGGATGTTCGCAGTCATCAGGTATTCCAGGATCGAAGTCGAGGATGATGAGGGTCGAGACGTGTCGGTCGAGGTTGAAGTTGATGGGTAGTTTTTCAGCTTCAGACCCATTTTACCCATTGTAATGAATGAAAAGAATAGATGTAAAGAAAGAAGTGAACTTGTAAAACAAAAGTCTCAAGAGCGAGAGAGAGTACCTGTCCGTATGGGAGCTTGGACCGGAATGAGAAGTGCGTGCAGCCCGGCCGCCTTATATCCCCACCGGGGCTGCCACGCCCAGGATATCAGGGGGGGGGTTCGCACTTTTTGCCGGGGGGGGGGTTCGCACTTATTGCCGGGGGGGGGGGGTCGCACTTATTGCCGGGGGGGGGTTCGCACTTTTTAAAAAAAATAAGCCCCACTTGAGGCATTTATGTTACCATAGCTGAAGCCTCCCAAGGGACCCAACTATAAACAACTCCAAACTTGTGGGTTACAAATACCTAACTGTTATATTTTTTTAACACACATTAATGTATTAACTGTGTTAATAAGACCTGACTGTTAAACACTTTGAAAGATTTTACATATTTAGGTCAAGGTCACAAAAAAACTTTAAAAAAATTAAGCCCCACACCCCCTTTGGGGGTGTGAGGCACTTGGGTTGTCATCGCTGTAGCCTCCGAAGAGACCCAACTATGACAACAAGGCAACATCCAATGTCGTGTACCCTTCGCCACGCAAGACTTGTAAACATTTACTGCATTGTCTTTTCAGTAGCTAACAAAGATTCATTTACATAATTTTGTGTTTCCAGAAGGAAACAAACTGAGGACACCCTAGTGGCTTACGTCCTCGTCCGAGTGCAGAGGCCGCCGCAACCTTTTGCATGCCAGCGTACAAACGGACATGCTCCCAAATGCCATCCGCAACCTTTTGCATGCCTGGCAGGAGCCTACCGATAATTAAAATAGGCTTTACACGGGGGCCTACTCCCGTAACCTATCTTTAATATTTTTAATTTACAATGCATTGAATTTTTACAAGTCTTTGTGGGTCAAGGCCACACGGACATTAAAAAATTTCGGCCCCCGTACATCCATGGCGAACCACGAATGTTCGGGGGCCTTGGGGACTAAAAACACAAATAGCTAACAAAGATTCATTTACATAATTTTGAGTTTCCAGAAGGGAAACATACTGAGGACACCCTAATGGCTTACGTCCTCGGTCCGAGTGCAGAGGCCGCCACAACCTTTTGCTTGCCAGCTTACAAACGGACATGCTCCCCAAATGCCATCCGCAACCTTTTGCATGCCTGGCAAGGAGCCTACCAATTTTTAAAAGTGGCTTTACACGGGGGCCTACTCCCGTTCCCTGACTTTACAATTTACTTTGAGCATTGAAAAAGCTCAAGGGGGGGGGATTGCTAAAACAAGCGTATACACTTTAGAAACATATAACACACTTACAACACACAATTGAGCTCAACGTAGTCAATGCTGGAACAAGCACATACACATTAAACACATATAACAAACAAGACACAAAGGATAAAAGACACAGGAGACATAGGGTACAAGTAAAACACTCTCATATAAAACAATTCGCAATACCCAAACGCAAGCGCAATATCTTACAACTAATACAAGTCTTAAAGTTAGAGTAGACTTCGCTAAACACTGAAGGCGCCATTCAATGTTTAGTGATGCCTATGGCGGTCCGTCCCGGTCGTTCACGTTCAACGCGCGGGAGCGGACTGCGAGCCGGCTCTGGCCGGACCCCCTTATATCCCCACCGGGGCTGCCACGCCCAGGATATCAGGGGTGGGGGAGGGGGTGGGGGTGGGGGGGGGTCGCATTTTTTGTCGGGGGTGGGGGTGGGGGGGGGGGGGCTCGCACTTTTTGTCGGGGGGGGGGCTCGCACTTTTGTCGGGGGGGGGGGCTCGCACTTTTGTCGGGGGGGGGGGGGGGGTCGAGGTAAGTTAAGTGGGTCAAGGTCACCCACAACACTTGTACTCTAAGTGTTGGCTATACCCCCACCACAACTGGGTCCCTAGGCTGCACAACACCGCTTCGCCAGTATGTCTCCGGCTTCCATGCGGTGCGCCTCGCTGTTCTCTAGCTCTCTATATGTAAGTAATTTTACAAGTTCTGAATGTAGGTCACTACACTTTGACTCTGGGACGATATCGACTTGTAGTATTTCAGTGTTTTGACTCAAGGTCATCACACTTTAACTCTAGCACATCGGTTATCGTACCAGAGGTGCTCAATAACCTAACTTGTAATGTTTAGGGTGGCGTTTGCACGCCACGTGGTATAGCCATGAGTGTCCAGTCCAAGTTTTAAGTTAAATTAATTTTACTGTAATCTTTTCCATTTCTGCTTCGTTTTGCCAAAGTATAAGGTGTCGCTTAATAAAGTGGTATTTCTCTATAGTTATAGGAGATTGCAAGGATACAATTAGTTTATTTAGGAGACTCTTCATCTTGGAGTTTAACACAATTTCCACTTTAACTTTGCTTCCTCGGCTCTCACAGCCTAAGCTGTACAGAAATGTTTCTTCTAGTGCCAACTCGGGCCAAGAGAACAGTGTGTTGACTGTAGGACAGCTCATGGTGAAGTGATGCGAAACTCCAGCGTACCACCTCACCTTCCCCCGCCACTGTGACCTTCCCCCACTCCTGCTGTTTCCCCCACCTCTTTTCCCTTGACTCATGCGCTACAAGTAGTCTCTCAGTATTGTGCGGACTTTTGTGAGGGGAAGCCATGTCGCGGGACGCTTTAGGTAAGAAACTTAGCCGTGTTAAGACTTTATTAGTTGCTCACTGTCCACCACTGAAAGTTAAGAGAGTTTCAACTTTAGCTAAGTGGCGCAAACTGTTGCGCGGACACCCTAAGTTTTATACAAAACAGACTAATGTCAGTTTTACTGATGAGGATTTGTTTAAAATATTGGATGAAATGACTTTTCCTTGCAAAATTCAGTTAGTTACTCCCATTCCTGACAGTTTAGAGTCTTAGTCTCTCAAGCCGATATACCTAGCATACACAGAGCCTGACAGTCAGTCACTCGGTGGCTGTCGTGGGGTGCGCATCAGTGTCGGCGCTCCGTTGTTAAGTTTTCAAGGTCACAGTAATATGAAATTGGGGGTGTTGTGCTAGTTCAAGGTCACCTGAGGGATTACCGATTGCCCATTTAGGCAGAGTCATGTCAGAAACTCGGGTTTAACTTGGCACTTTTGCCGTTTCTCGTCCAATATTCGCTCCAAATGGTCAAGGTCACGGGGACTCGGACTGAAACTCGGAGCGTAGTGCGAGAAACGGCAAAAGTGCCAAAAAATTTTAAGTTTCTGCGTGACCTTGACCTTAGTGGCGTCGGTGACGTCGTTTTGATGACGTAAGGGGTGATGACGTCATCAGCACGTCATTTCTGTGACGTCATGGGTGTGACGTCATCGAACTGACGTCATTAGTGATGACGTCATCGATTGCGTCATCGATGACGTCATCGATGACGTCATCGGTGAGGTCATTGACCTCGATGACGTCATCCCTCAGGTGACCTTGAACTGGGCCAGCATCCTCAATTTCACACTACTCACATAAACACTAGAAGTACTGTATTCTAATATGTGGGTGGTAAGCCGCCGCCGCGCCGCCCCGGCCGAGGCCGGCTGCTGCCGCCGCCGCCACGCCGCCCCTGTCGAGGCAGGTAGTGTACCCATTTGCCACTCCCTCTGTTCATGGCCTTCGCATCAAACCCTCGTCAAACGGTCATTAAACACCTGTCACCCCAAGCTGTACCCATTTGACGCTTGTACCCATTTACCACTGTACCCATTTAGCACGACACCCTGAGCGGCGAACCTCAGGTAGAAAAGGGTCAAATGGAATTTGCGGGGAATTCCTCCCTTCGGCAGGGAGAAACTCGTGAGAGGCTCTGAGTACAATACCTCTCAGGTGACTCTGACCTATATATAGGCCTACACTCGCATTTCCAGTGTCTTTACATCAGTTCACTAATACAGTAAATGCAATACAATGTGAATGCCAATTCAAACAAGACGCATAGGGTCTTATTATTAAAAGTTAGTCAATATATACTTATATTTATTAAACTTCATTAATAAGTTAATTGGCGTTGACTAAACCTAACCTAACCTAACCTAACCTAACCTAACCTAACCTTACCTAACCTTACCTAAAGGAAATTTAGCACAGTTATTCTTCTTTAATATGACACCTTGCATTTGCATCGAGAATAACAGATGATTTTAGTCAGTTATAGCTAAAAATAAATTTTATTTAAAAATTATAAAAATTTTTCTTTGTTTTTGTATTTTTAGAAAAAAAGAGTCTATCTCTATCTTAATTAATTATTTTTAAAACATGATTCCCGTAAACCTCTCCATCCATAAAACTCGCCTAGCGCTACGACCGCGGCCGCGAGGCGAGGTTCTCCCTGCCGAAGGGAGGAATTCCCCGCAAATTCCCTTTGACCCTTTTCTACCTGAGGTTCGCCGCTCAGAACACTCGCCGCTCAAAACACTCGCCGCTCGGTGGACGACACCGTTGGAAGTCAGGTTGGGTGTCTGGTTGGAGTTGGGAGGCGTCCACACACGGTCGAGCCTACGGCCAAGCATTCTGGTACTTTGTCAGTTGTAAAATGTGTAAACTTGTGTAAAGTGTACATATTATACATTTTTTTTACATCCATAAAAATTATTGCATCGATTGCAAATAGACATGAAGTGGCTATATGTATTTGCGTTTATATTTATTTTGGCATTTTTTTTTTTAATTTTACTCTTTTAGGCCTAAGTAAATTGTTTTGGTCATTTATTTTTTACCATCTTATCTTATGAGATATGAACATAAATCTCATATTATAACATTAGGCATACTTAAATGTACTAAACCTGATTTCTTAACAAAACAAGCGGTTGATGTCGATTTTCGTCCAAAATGGTGGCACGAGGCAAGTTGTTACAACGCAGTAAGAGGTTAGTTGTCACGTGTGCATTTACACATTTTGTGTTATTCTCAGGTTTGGAAACAAGGTTTGTAATGTTAAGATTAAAGTACAGAATATTCCCGGAATGCCGCAATTCATTTGCAAAAAATGTGAAAGTGATATTTCAAGTAATGATGACTTTTTAACTTTGAAAACCTTCCTAAGATAGCCCAATAGGCTTATTTTACTTACACGATTTTTATTAAATTTAGCTTGTTAAGTTACATTTACTCAAATATAATATATAAAACATTTCCAAGGACTGGACTACATACGTTATTTCAAAATATTTGATTAAACCTTTAAATATAAGTTGTTTATTTATATAGGCCTAACGTGTGTAAATATTGTTAATTGAACAACTAATCAAATAGGGCTTAGTTGATTTGAAATTTATTTTTCCGTTTTCAAAACCATTGAATTTATTGTAGTTTATTTTTATTATATTTTATTATATTTTTCCATACGAAATACTAGGGACAACCGACCCCAGCCGTTGTGACAAGCGCCGCCGTAGGGGCTGGTTGCCACACTTGTAATGGGTTTTAAAACATTTTTATTAATGTTTACTTACAGATTTTTATTTGGAAAAATATATAATATAGAGGAAAGTTTGTTTCATATTATAAGCTCATTTTTAATAAACTTTAGGACTACCAATATTTAGTAAAAATTAACAATCTAAATTGTGTGCCAACCATGCCAGGTCACCCCTAAACTACTACACAATTTTAAAAACCCGTCTATAGTAGCAGAAAATCAAGGAACACTACAATCACAACAAGAAATACGCCTGTAGTAGTTACAAATTCAGTCAGACTGAGGTAATGTCAGGCGAGCCGCTCGACGGTTTACCACACACGTCCCAACATGTCAGGCGAGCGGCTCGAGTTGGACCGTCCTGTCGAGCCGAGCTTCCAACCCAACAAATCCGCCGAGCATGTTGGGACGGAGCCCACACACGGTCGAGCATGTTGGGTGAGCCGCTCGCCTTCGAGCGGCTCGCCCAACATGCTCGACCGTGTGTGGGGGGCTTTAGCCCAGCTCGGTACTTTGAGCTGGTATTGGGTAGTGGACATCCCAGTTCTAGGGGTACAGGCCCTGAAGTACAACATACACCCCAGGGGGGACAGGAGACGCTCATGTTAGCGACGACCACGGCCACGCTCCATGTAGAGTTCCGAGAAGCAAAAACGCTTGTTTCCGAGAGCTCTCATTAGAGCAATGCTAATCATCAGAGGCTGGGAACTGGTTTGGTTCGCGTGAATGAGGCGCCCTCGCCGGCGCGGCGGGCAACTATAGCGGCCGCGGCTCTTGGAACTGCTGCTCTGGCCGAGCGATGAGCGTGAGCGTGTATAGGCCCTATAATATACACAATTCTCATGTCCATCGTTTGTGACAGTGAGGAGAGGAAGAATTCATGACATTCGCTGTTTCTGTTTGAGATTGCGAGGAGAGGCCTGGCAGAACTCAAGTTCACTGGTTCTAACAAGGAGGGATGGAAAGAGTCCATGTTATCAGTTTGTAATTGCGAATATGGGTTTGTACCAATTCATGTTTGTGACTGCGAGGTGAAGTTTAAAAATACATGTTTGCTGTTCTGTTTGAGACTGTGAGATGATGTTTCAAAGGCTGTTGACTATAGATGTGAAAGAGTAGGGCCTATACGTGCGTTCACAGTTTGCGACTGTGAGGAGAGTGTGTGGGTGGGAGGTTTGCGTGTGTTCAGGTTCAGTGCGTTTGTGAACAAGTGGTTGCTAGACTGTTATGAGTAGTGGACAAAAAAGTTAAAGAATTCAAAAATATTTTTCCACACGTAGGCTACTATGTAGCAAGAATTGAAATATTGTTTACTTGTTTTTGAAATAAATATAATGTGAAAAGCCTGTCAAAATTTGTCAAAGCGTCAACTTGATAGAGCCCCCGTTCAAATGTGCTGAATATCCAGGGTGTCCAGCACCAACCTTTCCAAACTGTTCCAGGTTATTCAGCAAGACATAATAAGCCAAAACGTTTATATAAACATATGTCCTAAAATATGTCGCTAAGCCGCTAGCCACCATTTTGATTTTTACAACTTAATAATTTTTATTTCCGCATAACGGGTAGTTGTATATTGAGTTAATACTTGGCATGTATCTCAATCACACTAATGCTCAATTTCAGGAAAAAAAATATTTTTTTTCTGATGTGTATTTTTAAAATAGCGGTCATTTCAAAACTTAAATACCTCAAAAACGCTAGCCTAAATTTTTTCAAAATTTTATGAGAGACAAAAATGTTAACCAATTAAATTAAGCAATGTTATCAAGATTGTAAAGATCTGAGAACAAATAATAGAGTTATTGCGATTGTTCTGCAAAAAAACATTGATTTTGCATTATGATTAATGCAAATTTAGGTTATTTTAATAGAAAAATCGCAATAACTCTGTTATTTGTTGTCATATCTTTACCAAAGTTGGTATCATTGTTTAGATGATTTAATTTGTCAAAGTTTTTGTCACTTGTAAAGTTTTCATGAAATTTACTGTTTTTGAGGTATTTGAGTTTAACAAATTAAAATGGCCGCCATTTTAAGAAAAATCATCGAAGAAAAATAATTTTTCCCTGAAAATGAGTGTTGGTGATATACGAGTATAAAGGTATGCCACATATGTTCAATAGAACTACCCGTTATGGAAATAAAAATTATTAAATGTAAAAAAAGAAATGGGAGCTAGCGGCTTAACGAAGGATTTTAGGCCATGTTTATATGAACTTTTTCGTTTATTTTGGCTTGCTGAACAACCCGGAAAAGTTTTTAAAGGTTGATGGGGACACCCTGTAGATCAGCCAGCAGAAAATGGAGGTATGTAGGGTATCTGAAATGGAGGTCTATTATGAAATCATAGGCCTATACCACAGGATTTTCCTCGCATAAATAGCATCCTGCTTGTAAACTACAAACAAACGGTTTTTTTATATCACTAAGGAAAATCTGTTCTTATTGAGTCAAGTTGAATCCTGGCAGATTTCGGAAGCGGTAAAGCGTAGAGAAGACAGTGCTGTTCAAACTTGACCTAATCTAATGATTTTTAAATGAATTTTGAAATTAAAAGGTTTTACCAAAAAATTATTGATGTAGGCTATAGAGTTTTGTTCGCGGCCGCAGCCAACGGAACGTGCCGCGCCTACGGTGTCGGGTCAACTGAAGGGTACGCGGCGCGCCGTGGCCGCGGGACTGGTCCGGGCATGCGCGGCAGTATCGATTATAAACTGACAGTTGTTGCCGTACACACACACTCGCACACACACACACTGACACACTCACACGAACTCAGTGGTATACGGCATGACGTGTGTCACTGCAGTGAGACTAGAAATGACTCAGTGTAACTTTGAGTTTTATTAGGCACATTCTGAAATTTCTGTGAAAGGCCAAAGAGATAACAGTAGAGTGAGGTCGGGACTGAAGTCTGCCTTTCATCTGGTCAGCCTTCATAAAAATGCCACGAGGTGCAGTGGGCCCTCTCGCAACAGGTTTACATTGCGACCAAGAGTTTGATCAATCAGTTTCAAAACAACTCTTGGCGAAAGCAAAAGCTACAAAAGAAAATGTATACACCAAGTAGCCTACAGAAGAGTGATAATCAGCTTAAGACTATTTTAAGGTTACGTGCTTTACTTTATAAGATTGGCGGAAAGGTGACAAGCTGTGGGAACAACTTCTAGGGCTACAAGTATAAAATACTTTAAATATTGTAATGGTCTAAAGCGATTTCTTTACTGAATAAACATTATTATTATTATTTACTGAATAAAGTGAAAATATTACTAAGGAAAATCTATTTACTTTGCGACGTCACAAAGAGTAATATTTGTTATATTTTTAAAATTTTTAGCTATGAGGGACCTAACATAACTATTTAACTAAACACTTACCAATTTTAAAGAAAATCGGTTGAAAAACGGCGTCCGAAACAAGGGAATAAAATACCATGTTTTACATAAAAGCCGTATGGTTAACATTGCAGCCTGCGTAACAATCTACAACCTAAAGGTGTAGATGACTCACCTATACTTTATTACCTTGTATATTTCACAAACCAAGCAGAGCTAATTATTTCTATCTTCAAGTCTTAATTTTTTTAGAACTCTTCTACTTGAACAATTAAAAAATAAAATATCAACAAAAAACTAAATATAATGTTCACAATTAATTGCCAATGAATTTGGCAGGGCAGCTTTTGAATAAATCAAAAGGAGAACAAAGATCCGCAACTGAGGTGTAAGTGTCCATCTGGATTCCATTAAGTGGGCCTGGATGGGTTACTACATTCAATCTCAGGGTAGAGAAGTGAATCTCTTTCGACACCCAGTAGCATCGGTCCTCCCGCCAGCAGTAACCGCGGCCCAGTATATATGGCGACGCGCCGCCACCTCAATCATACGAGAACTAACTTTTCCAAACATGCCTTTAGAACGTATTTTGTTCTAGAAATACAATAAAATTACACAAACACATTTTTAATTATTTGATTGTTTGTTTTAGTTGTAATAAACCAAAACACAGTTCCTCACAACATTAGTTACAGGGGTGTACCTAACCCCTCTTCCCCCTAAAGGCCATGGTGCGAATCCCCCCCTCCCACAAAAGAAAACTAAGCTCTCCCCTCCATGCAAACGGTATAGTTTAAACCCATTCTTAAAAAAAATAATTATTAATTACCGTAACCTTTGCATACCGTATATAGACATATGTTTAACATTTTATAGTGCCGGGGGGCACTCCGGCCAACTAGTAGTTGGCATCGGATTTTAGTATTGTGATGAGAGTCCTCTACAGTGAATGATTCGTGTGTTGCTGTATAATTATCTAAGTATACTTATTTAAGATTTTCTTTTGACTCCTAGGGGCCCGGGTTGGCAGAGTCGTTAAAATAATTAATTGTATATATCCCACGATATAAATTTTAACTTATTCGTTTAAACAATTATAATTAGATAATGGGCAACACGGCTTCAGGAAAGGCAAGTCATCACTAACGGCAGCAATTGAATTAATTGTAAATAATATTGTCAATGAAATGGGCAATGGCAAGAAAACGATATAGGATTATTCCTAGACATGTCTAAAGCTTTTGATAGTGTTCGCCATGATACCTTACTAAGTAAACTATCAAATTATGGAATTAAATATAGGCCCTACTGCTCTAGAATGGATACACTGAAAAAACTATTTTGTTGGAGCAACAAAATTTATTTTGTTGCCGTCGTTTTGTTGAGGTAACCAAATAAATTGGTCAAACCAACAAAATCAATGGCTTGGATCAACAAAATGGTTTTGGTTATAAAATTTGGTATTCCCAACAAAAAATGTTTTGTTGTGGCAAAAAAACTTATTTGGTTGCCCTCGTTTTGTTGAGGGAACCAAATAAATTGGTCAAACCAACAAAACCAATGGTTTGGATCAACAAAATGGGATTGGTTATAAAATTTTGTATTTCCAACCAAATATTTTGTTTACCCACATAGCAAAGAATATTTATTCCACGTCAAATAAACGTTCAACGTCAATTAGTAAGTTATTTCACATTTGTGCTAAATTTTTGGGTTTTGAAGTTCTGAACGGAGGCCCAGTAAAAAATGGCTAAGTAGTAAATAAGAACCGTCAATTCATAGCTTCCGTGGCTCAGGTGGTTAGAGCGTCAGGTCATTGAGTGTGAGGTTGTAGGTTCGAATCCTGTTACGGGTATATACTTTTTGATTAGTTTTATTTACATTTTTTTAATCTGTTGATTGGCATAAATGCATTAATTCATGAATTTTTATGTAAAAATAATACTTTGCAATAACTTAGGCCAACAAAATGGTTTTGTTAATTCAACAAAATGTATCAGAATTTTGTTGAATTAACAATATAACTTTTTGTTGCAATTACAAAAAAATTTTGTTGCTTTAACAAAAAATCTTTAACAAAATAATTTTGTTAGTCCAACAAAAAATATAGTTGTCCCTATTTCAACCAAATTTTTTTGTTGGGACAACAAATTTTTTGTTACCCCAACAAAACAGTTTTTTTAGTGTAAGATCTTACTTACAAGGAACCAAACAGTGTGTTTCTATTACATATAAATAAGAAAACAAAAACTTTGGAAACAATTTCATCAGAATTAAAGTCACTTAAATACTCTGTACCTCAAGGATCAATAGGCCCGTTTTTCAATGCTACATAACTGGAATTACCAAATCATGCAATAAGTTTACTCAAAAAATTTTCCAACATTTTGTTTATACGCAGATGATAGAAGTAGGCTATTTTAATCAGTGTAGAATCAAGTGATAATTTTAATGCCATTTCAACAAATTTAATGTCGCATATTGATAACTACCTAGTGAATAAGAATCTTCTGTTGAATTATTTAAAAACAAACCTAATGGAATTTAACTTTACCCAAAATAAACAAGATAATTTGAATATAAAAATTATGAACAAAAACTACAATCTTCGACAAAATGTAAAGTTTCTCAGGCTATATAAGTTTATTATGAACTGCAATTTAAAATGGAACACCCATATCAACGGGATTTGCAAGAAAATGACTTCTGGAATAGTAGGCCTATTAAAGAGAATGAGATATACCTGCAGTCAGGAAGTTTTGAAAATCATTTATTTGGATTGGTTTATACCCGAATTTAAATTATGGTATGCATTTGTATGGTGAAACTAGTAAAAATAATTTAATAAAAATACTAAAACTTCAAAAACATGCTATTAGAACTATTAAAAATATCAAATTATACAAAGAATATAAAAAAGTTCATTCAGTACTCACTTTGTTGAACTTAACATATTTTAACTGTTTTGGACAGTGTATTTATGATTTATGAAACAATATGTCTGTCAAAAACTGAAAAATCCGAATTGGAAGATAGTTGTAAGTTTTACTTAAGGCATAAAGGAAGCGAAAAGAGTACCATAGAACTGAAATATTAAAAAAAAGTCGTTATTATATTGGCAAAATTTTTTTTTAAATTCATTCCTATTAATAGACTATTACCACCATTAGTAATTTTAAGAAATTTAAACTTGCGTATGTTGTTGTATATAAATAAATAAACATTTTAATTGGAATAAAACTCTATTTTTATAGTATTTTATCACTATTAATTTCAACTTGTATTAAAAATTTGAATATGATGGCATGGTGTAAAGTTAAATTAAGGAGGCACATGAAAAATTACTTTAAGTTCTTACATAGTAAGGTTCACGAAAAGAGTCCGATGGAAATTTGAACAGCTGTGTCAACCCTCACCTCCTATCACCATGCATAGTTGTCATTTGGTTATTTGAGTAATATCGTATAAAAATATGCTTCTTCTGGATAGATTTGGCAATAACGCATTAACTCTCGTCGGACTATTTTCGTGAACCTTACTACTAAAGCAATCACTTTTATTCGAACTAACACCCTCTAGAATGTACGTTTTACAAAGGGACAAGGCAATTGAGGAGCGCCGTAATCATAACCAATAAAGTGTCAGCCGGGGGGGGGGGGGGGGGGTGAAGAGGAAGGGAGAAGATTTACTTCTCCCTTGTTGTAAAAATATGGTGGCTATTGTGGAACTCTCTTCAACTGGATTTAGACTTAGTCTACGTATTTACCAACTCAGTAAATACCATTTAAAATCTTTAATACTATATATTTAAAATTACAATGTTTTATTAAAAATTTTTGCTTTGACATGTTAATTACAACAAATTACAGTATATCGTTAAAATTAAGCAAAACTACAAATTATACATTTAGAGTTTATTAATTTAGGCCTATAATGTTATTAATTAGAAAATCATTATATAAAGTGCTGACAAATAACTTTAAACGAAAATAAAAGGAAATTAAGATTAAATGGAATTTCGTTCTCCCAGGATTGTTAGGGAAACTGATGACACCTCTGGTGAAGTCATTGACTATAAGGGTGTACTCTGGCCTGAAAATCTCCTGAAATCTAGCATTAACCCTTATCAGCACTCGGAAAATGGAATCAAAAACTGATTTGAAGAAAGATAAAAGTTACAAAATTATACAACATATGTTCCAATTTAAATATTGGAATGCTTTACTAAGAGTTTTTCCTAGATTTCACTTCATATGTTATTTATTAAAAAGTTGAATCATTGATAATAAACATTCAGCAAATCACTTTTCAGGTGTAGGCCCTATATCATGCACTGAGCCCTCCGATACCCATCAGCACGCGAGAGCGCACATATGTATGGATTACATAGTCTTTTTGTTTTCCGACGTTCGTACTAATTTAAACAATCAGTACCAGGACCAGGGGGGGACCGAGCTTATGCTTGGTAAAATTATTAAGAGTCACTTTCCTTTCTCAGATGAAACTCCTTCGCTCCGCTCACTCACGTACCTTTTTAAGACGAGCTCGTTCGCTTCGCTCACTCGCTAGGCCAAAGGGTATATGCTGCATATACAAACCTCCATAAAGATAACATATCAACTTTAAAGAGTTCTAGGACGAAAACCGGATTTTTCCAGCCATATATGAGCAACTCCTCTCGATTACAAGAAAGGCCAATATAGCCTGAATATAATTTTTATTCCCTTGATAAAAGTTGCAGGATATTTCAATAACAATTTGAAAACATACATACCGTACAAATAAACTTTAGACATTTACACACATTAGGGAATAGGATGACTTTGACCTATCACATCCATAATCCTCAGACTAGAATAAAGGAAACAGAAAAATTACTTGTTAATATTGTATTGTTATTTTTAGAATAAGGGGATGGTACAGAAGTTTTCTTATTTATTACAAGGAACTTCGAATGCAATTTAGAATACAATCGTCAGTTTTAATAAACTTCAATCAATTAATAAAACTAATTAGAAAAAGAAAACATGGGTTATTTATTTATTTATTTTACATACCAACGGACAAACTCCATTTTTGCATTTACAACAAACAAGATGGAATGATGGAAAATATCTTACTATTAACAGTGACACTGGTTATGCATAGATACAGTAATTATTAATGTTACAATACAGTTATTAAAAGTTAGGTTCTCGTACGAATGAGGTGGCGGCTAGGCAACTCAAATACAAGGCTCCGCAGACTGCACAGTCGGGAGGACCGAAGCTACTAAGTGTCGAAAGAGATTCACTTCTCTACCCCAGGACAAGCTTAATATATATCAGTTACTGATTGCTTATCAGCAATGTAACTGGCCACTTACACTTCAGTTGCGTAATTTGTTCTCCTTTTGCAAAATAACAACAAAATTAATTCGGCACAATTTTAAATCATTTACCTATGCAACCTAGGCAAACTGCCAAATTTTTATTCAAGAGGTAGGCTATACTCATAGACTACTGTTCTTTTATATTTATGTTTATAGTCGCGAGCTGATGTATAGGCCTACACAAGGCGTTCTTAAAACTAGACAATGTCTTCAAATGTTTAGCTTTTTATTTGAAGCTTTACAATTATTTATGAGCTTTTTTTTTAAAATATGCAACATTTATTAGGATCAGGTCAATATGTTAGACGTTGAAAATCCACGATTACTCTATGTCCAGCTAAACGAATATTTTAAAGAAGTAGATCTGTCGTAATTTGTTCAAGCACCAAGCACGGACGTTCAGTTGGTTTGAGGTCGTGCGTTCATATGAATAAACAATCGTAAGACACAATTGCCGTTATAACAACGACTAAATCGCAATAGTTCTTAGATAGAACAAAAGAGTTTGATCTACGTTGAAAGAGTATGTCTCAAGTTGAGACACTAAAAATGCCGAGTTAAATCCTGGTAAATTTTGATTGGAGGTTTAGTGAATTGGCAACACTGACACGGTCACCACAACAATGGAATGTCTGATAACAGCTGATAGCCTTGCAGGTTACGCAACCGCCAGCAGAGCCCGTCGCGTCGCGTCGCTGACTCACCAAATATGATAGCACTGACGCCGCGCCGGCCGCGACTGCGCGTCTCCGAAACGAACGCGTCATGCGCAACACTCCATCTGTTGTGTCAAAACATGTCACTTTGATATACTGTATATGTGTTAGATAAACTGAATATAGCAAACTATGAATAAACATTTTCAATGAACAATCGAAGATATAGGCCTATTTAAAGCTGTGGAATAGTTAAAAAATTGACAGTATCAATCTTTATGCCTACTACTCTCATATTGGTAATAAAACATACTTTTTATAAATTTTGGGTGTATCTACGCCAGTGGCATTTTTAAATGTTAGTAAATAAAATGGGGATACTTTTTGGCATGCGTTGAACTTAAACTGATCGTCAAATTTATCAGAGGAGCTTAAAAAACATATAATATATGTTAAATTGCAACTCAAATTGCTACGCCTTTAATATTTGTCGCGTAAAAAGAATCATTTTATGTGATTTTAAAAGGAATTTTAACACTTAGGGCCCTGTGGAATCAAAAGTTTTATATCATTGATTGTTTGATAATAATTAACAAAGTATTCTCAACATATTTTGTTCGGAAATGATGAGAATACTTTGTTCTATAAATTATTGTTTACTAATATAAAGGACTGTAGGTTGTAATCAAACCAATGCAGAAAACTATTTTCTACCTGCAAACTGAGGGATAGAAAGTAAGTAATCCTATGGCCTATATAATTTTAAAGTTTATCAAAGAGATTATTTTTTTTTCTATATTTAATTTTTGGGTTCAGTCTGATGTAAAACTGCTCCTTCAAATATGTTTTACTTCAGAACTAGTACCGGTAGATAGTAAGTCGTGCATCCTGTATGGGCAGGGTTATACCGTAGCGACTGGACGTCGGGCTTTATCGCGATCCGAGGGACATGTATTAATCACACCAATCAGGCGAGCGAGCGGGACAGCGGCTGTGCAGTTGGTAGCCGTGCGTCCGGTCTCATTAGCGTTAATCACTGCTAATTGATTGGTGGTTGGCCAGCCTGCTGCCGGCTTTACTTCCGCACACCCGAGTTGACGTTTGATTGCGTTACAAATTGAATAACTGTACTTGTTAACAGAACGAGTTGTCATAAGACTAGTTCCAAACACAAATAAATGTAGGCTAACATTGTAAAAAAAACATGTTTTGCTGTTAGGGTAGGCCTATGGGTACTTTCAACAAGCTCGTGACTACCGGTATACAGTATAGAGATTTTGTTTTCTGATCAGATTAGGCTTGATTAGGCCTACTCTCTTTAAAATACATTTTTATACCGAACAACATGTATAAAACCTCATTATGATTTACAATAATTTATTTATTTGCGATAGGTTGGCAACACTGTAACTTAATCATCATTGGTGACGAACGTTGGCAATGTTGGCAAGCCTGGCCGTGGAGATGCAGTGTTGCCACGCTGCCGGCGCGAGGGGGGACTCGCAAGGGCAGGTGATACTCTCCCCTCTACACTCCCCTTCCAATTAGACCTGTATCCGTTCTATTAATTTGTTCTTACTTATGTTTTATTCTTGTTTATTTGAGCGGAAGTAAAATCTCCTCTGACAATTACTTTTAATGGTTTGACTTTAAAACGACATTTTTGTATTTTCTGAAGAATACAAACTTTAAGGGGTAAAACAATTTTATAAATTTAGAGGCAGCTCCTACATACAGCATTAAGATGTTTAACTAGGTCTATTCAATTATACAAAACGGCATGCACTGCTGAAAACAACACTTTGATCAATGAGAAATTAAATTCTTGCAAATAGCAAGCACTCTAGTTGTTTCGGCTACAAGGATTATCAGTGCTTGCGTTTGATTTTTACACAACGTACCATCGATAGTTAGGCAATACCCAGTGTGGCGTGAAGGCGTAACTAGTTTTCATTTAATTTCAAATTTACGCTTATGTCTTGAATAAGAATAACTAAACTAATCAATGCCCCGCCAGTGCCGCCATATAAGGGCGCTGAATCTCGCATGGATTAGTCATGCATTGTTTCACGCTTGCATCCCGCAATAAGCATGACTTTTGTAATTATTTATCTTGGAAAGGCAAACTATTTTGTACAGCAACCGGCTACTTTTCGACGATAAGCAAAAAGTGTTCCATTTTAAGGAACACGTAAACTGCCTCAGAGTAGTTAAATTAATAGCCTATTCACAGTAATTTACAGTACAGTATAGACTCCCTCTTAGAAAGCCACCTCGGGATCATGATAGGCCGCAGTCGGATAATGAATTGGCCGGTTAACCCGATGTAATTTTAAAACGCCAATCTTCAAAGAATTTAAAATGGAATAAATGCAACTGTGACTTTAAAATAACTCTAAATAACTGTATAGCTAACCTCTGACGCCCATGAAATCCATGACTAAACTAAACTAAATCGTTTCTTTATTGTAGTCTACTGCTTGATTCCAAATATAAACGCATTCACTATATCGGTGGCATTCTCTTCAGTCCAGGAGAGTACATTTTAATTAGTTTGAGAACGTCTATATGATATAATGTTGAATGAATAATAGTTAAGAAAACAACGTTTCCTACGAAACACTGATTGTTAAAGTGTGGCAATTGTATCTTACAATTAATTGTTTATTCGTATGAACGCACCACCTCAAACCCTTTAGGCTAGTGCTTGAACAAATTACGATAGATCTACTTCTAAAATTCGTTTAGGTGGAAATTGAATAATCGTGTATTTTCAACGTCTAACATATTGACCTGATCCTGATAAATATTGCATTTTTTTACAAAAAGCTCATGAATAATAGTAAAGCTTCAAATAAAAAGCTAAACATTTGAAGGACATGTCAAGTTTTAAGAACACTTGCCTTGTACGTAGGCCTATACATCAGCACGTGACCATGTACATACAGATAAAAGAACCGTAGTCTATGATTATAGCTCTTTGGATAACCATTAGCATTTGCCAATTTGCATAGGTAAAAAAATTAAAATAATGCCGAATTGATTTTGTTGCTTTCATTTTGCAAAAGGAGAACAAATCACGCAACTGAAGTGTAAGTAGCCAGTCAGACTGCTGATAAGCAATCAGTAACTGATATATATTAAGCTTGTCCTGGGGTAGAGAAGTGAATCTCTTTCGACACTTAGTAGCTTCGGTCCTCCCGACTGTGCAGTCTGCGGAGCCTTGTATTTGAGCTGCTTCGCGGCTACCTCATTCGTATTCCTTTTTAATTTAGTTTTATTAATTGTATGAAATTTAATAAAGCTCAATAGAGTTGATAATTTTATTATAAAAAGTATATACATTGTGCAACCATTCTGCAACCATACATTCATCGACTTGATTGATACAAAAGATTTAAGAAAAATAGTTCCTTATTATGCTGGAAATCCTACATTTATTTGATGAACCATGCGAAGCTTTTGTTTGGAATGATTTTTTGTACTTTTGTTAACTGTTTATTATACTTGTATGTCAATGTTGGCAATTAGATAAGTTCCTAAATTAATAGTATCCGATGTCAAAAAATGAGTTCGAAATTGAGAGTTCAACTCGCTCATTAAACAACAAGGCATTCCTCAAGGCAGCTTCCCCGGTCCTATTTCGTTAACTCATACACAGCTGTCTTGCCCAAGCAATGTCAAGTGTTGTACAGGCCGATAACTCTCAGCTGCTTAGTTACTTTATTTGAGACACAAATGAAATCTGATATTTCAAGCTGAATATATGACTGAAGGGTGAGAGTTATGAAACAGACGAGGAGTAGGTTTGTTACTGGATAAATACCAGTAAATTATTTGTCGGTGTCATTAATAAATATATAATCAAATAAACAAATTCTGCCATTGTTCTGTTCAATAATGAATATTTTGGGTTGGTCTCGTATGAATGGTTTGAAACTTAAAATTATTGGACAAGTATACATTGGAACATATGTCACCAAAAACTCATACAGTAATAATAATAATAATAATAATCGTATGGCTTTTAGTGGAGGGAGATCAGCAATAAACTGATAGTTCTCCTCGCCTGAAATGCCTGCACTTTTTTGTTTTCTATGCAGGTGGACCAACGGCTTAACGTGACTTCCGAACCACGGGAGCGGCCAAACGATCTTTTTGTACCCGAGCCGGGATTTGAACCCGGACCCGCTGGGTGATAACCCAGAGCTCTAACCACTGAGCTACGGCCGCTGCCTAACTCATACTGTGACTCAGCGAAACTGAGAGTGCAATAAAAGTTGGGATGAGAGGATTTTGTAAAGTTTCCGAAATTTGCTGCCAGAGTCTATAAAGCTGCAACTCATAGCCCTGTCCGTGTATTCACCTTCTTTACCGTTTCCAGGGTAATGATGCATAAAGCTCTTATTCAATAGGATTGTAGGACGGAAGGTCCGAGGGTAATCCCTTCAATCGTCGATTGTACAAAAAAATGACAGGGGCGGACGGAAGGTCAAACCCCGGACCCTAATTAGTAAGCGGACCTAACGTCCGCCCTGTGAAAAGCAGGTAGGCGGATTTAACACTGGTCACCGTAGCGCACGCAACTTCTCTCCGTGGTTCACATAAAGTGTTCCGTGTTTTAGATTTCCATCGTCACAAAGGTATAGGCTTTTTATTTCTGACTAGTATTACAATACTGTGAAACTGAAAGAGTAACAATAGTGTATAGAGAGTGAAAATTTGCTTTGAAAGTTAATTTTAAAGTAAAACAGTAAAAATAAAATAAAGAGAGCCTCGGAAAGCATTGTTTGTTTCTACATTTTGCTTGATTTGACAATACGTTTTTAAATTAAGATCAACTTGAACTCAAATCACTCCTTTAACAACATGGCTTCGTTAGGACCTGGTTTATGGGCAGTTTTTAACTGGTTTACCACAGCCTTATTGATTAGCATGTTTGAACTTGCTAATTTAGTTTATATATTTATAATTTATATTATTTTGTTGAACAACCCATTGTAATCATAAAAAAATCTTTATGTAAATTGTTATTTTTTAATATGCCTCTAAAGTACAGTATGTTTTTTTTTAATTTGATCCTCCTCCTGAATATCAGGGTGAGGGAGAGACGATTGGCATATTGAAATGTATTAAAAAAATAAGCTTGTGAAAAAAATTTACAGTACCAGATATTCTTTAACAACGTCCCATATACTTTTATAACGTTTTAATTACTATAATTTCTTTTCGGTATTTCGGTTTGCGTCCCTTCCTCTTATAATCTTAGAATCCCCAAAGGCTGAAGGTATCCGCAACATTCGCGGTAGACATGATATTCTTGTTCGGCGACCTTCGCAGAACACAGGATGTTCGGATTACATAACATTTTCGCGTAATAGGGCATTTTAGTTTTTACATTATGAAGGTGCCATGAACGATATTTGTGTACCAACTAGGTACGGTGGTTAATTATCGTAAGTTACCGGCGGACTTTAACGCTCAATGCGGATCGCAATGTCGGATCTTACACGATCAATACGGATCGCGAATTTTGGATCGTGATCGAGGATCACGATACGGATTGAGCGTGTAAAGTCGAATATTGGCGTGTGATCCATGATCAAATATTTGACTTTACACACTCAATCCGTATCGTAATCCAGGATCACGATCAAAATATCGCGATCCGTATTGACCGTGTAAGATCCGCCAATACATTTCGATCGTGATCATGGATCACGATACGGATTGAGTGTTTTAAGTCGAATATTGATGTTTGATCTATATTGACTGTGTAAGGTCAAGCACAGTGAACAATACTGTCAATATTTATCACGATACAGAATAACATTAGGCCTATCCGTATTGAGCGTGTAAGGACCGCCACTGTTTTTTCAACACACTAAATCAATACACTATTACATGTTATTTCCCTACCCTCTGGATTTTGAACATGGTGATAATCAGAAATCATTCATGTTTTACGATTTAAGACTGTTCAGGAGATGTAATGGGTAGAACAAGTTTGTATTGCATTTTCACTTCAAAATAATGTACAATCTTTCATAGTAGGCCTACAATATTTAACAAATGAAGACACCTATGTCCCTGTCAACCCTCGTCAAACGGCGAACGCAGGGGCGGACGTTAGGTCCGGGCACGATCTGCCATTAGAGGTTTGACCTAGTGTCCGCCCCGTCAAAACAGGTAACAAATTTCCAGGTCATTTCTGAAGCCCGGACCTACTGTCCGGCTACCATTCAATAGGAAATGTAGTACATTCTTGGAAGGCTCTCATTCGAGGAGTTGTCTCTCAATGTAGAAAGTCTATATGCCCACCCGCCATTGTTTAGTTAATAAGTTGTTGTTAATAAGTTTCTTCATTTTTCCGAGAGGAGGAGGATCTCCTATTCCGTAATCCAAAAATATACATGGACTTCCACTCTGGATTGCAAACCTCTCCTTGTTAAAATGTCAAAAGGGTCAAATAAAATGTTTGTTCGCCCCTGTAAAATAGTAAATTTTAAACAGTTGTTGATTGTATAATAGTGTGAATGCGTTGTCATGGTGATGGCAAGAGTCATTCTGGGTTAAACAGCTAATTTGTAAAAGCATAAATTAATAATCAATAACTCTTAGCCTATTTCCCTCTATACTGTATTAGTTATCACAGTTTAATGCTAAATGTTAAAAATCCTTTGTTCCGGAATTAAAGAGATTGCTTGACTATAAAAAAAGGAAAACTATTGCCAAAGAATAAAAATTCTTTACGGGGACTTAAATTTTAAGCAATAGAAATTATTACATTAACCATCCCTTGACTGAATTGGCACATCTGAATACTTTGCATTCAGCATAAGCTGACATGCACAACTTTGAAACGCAGCCACAAAATCACTTTGATATAATTATCTGTAAAAGTGGCAAACAAAAACAACAAACATGGAGATTGTTAGTCTCCGCTTCGCCCCATTATTTGCTGCAGAAAGGCCTATGCTATTGAGCCACACTCATCGACAAAACCCACATCATCTAAAATATTGTCGGATTATCGGACTGTACAGTGCTTGTAACACTGTGACGCATTACAGTCACAGTGTTAACGTTACAGTTGAACGTTAAACGGACTCTCAATTTAATTTATGTTATAGTTAATCCCTGTAATGTTGTGCGAAAAGTATACCCTAATGTTGGCATTTATTGAAAAGTATCCAATCGCTGTACAATATACTCGACGTATCAGAAATAAAAAGAAAAAAGACAAAAAGTTGCAACTTAACCAACAAATAAATTTAAGAAACCGTGCCCCCAAAGTAATTGTTCATTTTCCTCGCCTGCGCTCCGCTGCTTTGATCTCCGCGAGTCTCGGCGACCGACGTCGGTCTGGTTGGAGGGGGGGAGGGGGGGGGAGAGATGAGATATTCTTGTTCACGGGTTCAGCCCACAGTAGGAGCTTTGTGGAGGAGTAAAGCGCGGGGGAATTGAGGGAAGTGCATTACAAGACAATTGGAATGAAACGTCTTTATAAAAACCATCTCCTCGGCCGACGGGACACTGGGAGAAAAACAAGGAAATAACGAGGTCTTGGGACGGTGTGATCGATAGCGTTGTTTAGAGACAAGTCTTGGTGCCCCCGGCCATGATTGTGGGGGGTGGGGGGGTGCATCGGTATAGACCCCTTTGGCGTGTCTCAGGCATCACACGAATACACAGACACGACACAACACTGCTGATGAAATGGTAATGGACTTAAGAGTGGAGGTTTAGGACAATTAAAACTAAAAGTTGTCTTAATGATAAAACTGATTAAAATTGTACTTGGGCTGGCCAGCACCTCACTGTTATCACAAACTAGATAATACTGATTCATTGAAGGTGTTGTTCTTCTTGTTCAAAGTCTTCTTGTGTTCTTGTTCTTGTTGTAAAGTCTTGTTCTTCTTCCGAAGAAGAAGAAAAAGGAAGAAGAAGAAGGAAGAAGAATAAGACAACACCTTCAATCAATCAGTATTATCTAGTTTGTGATAAGAGTGAGGTGTTGGCCAGGCCAAGTACAATTTTAATCAGTTTTATTCAGTTTTATTAATTTTATCATTATGACAACTTTTAGTTTTAATGACTAGGACATATTTTTATTGAATCATTTGACAAACGACAATGTAACAATACATTGGACTAGGGTATGCGGTAGTTGTATACCCTACTAGGGACCTGACGAAGTTCTAAGGAACGAAACATGTCGTCTTTTGATAACCAGTGATTGGACAAGGTAATTTTATTTAATTATTGACTTTAATGACTGGGACAACTTTTTATTGAATCATTTGACAAACCACAATGTAAAAATACATTGGATTATGTGGTAGTTGCATACTATGGACCTGATGAAGTTCTAAGGAACGAAACATGTCGTCTTGTGATAACCAGTGATTGGACAAGGTAATTTTATTTCATTATTAATATATTCCAATCCAGGGTCACAACGAATACTATGATTAAAGTCATCATACATAACCAAGGTTCTTTGCGATCTTATTTTATAATATTTAATCATTAGAAGCAACTTATTTCAACTCTATTCTTTCTATAACCTTGAGCATCTATTTCAATAACTTTGCATCTTTGTTATACCATAATTACTTAAATAAACAAGTAGGCCTTGACAACGGATAACGCATTTCTGGTTGGAATTTCTTTTAAATCGATTAGGGCCTACTTGTTTCTTGGTCTAACTCCAACTACCTCCCAAATTTTCGGTGCACCGAAACTGCGATCTTAGTTTTAATCCTCAAAAGGGTTTGCTAATCTCACAACCGAAACTGCGATCCTGGCACAGCGGCCCATCAGCAGGTAGCGGAGGGTCCAGCGGGGATTCCAGCGTCCGTGGCTCTAGAATGTTTCGCCGTCCGACGTGTAGCTCAAGTCACTTTTCAACTAATACCAATGAACTGGGATTTCCAAGTTGTACTAAACTCGCACATACCACCCCCTTAAGAGTAATCTTCACCCCTGGGTCAGTAGCCCATTGTTGCGCAGTCGGCAATGTTAACTATGCGGCTTTTAATGCAAAACATGGTATTTGATTCCCCTGTTTCGGACGCCGTTTTTCAACAGATTTTCTTTAAAACTTGGCAAGTGTTTGGTTGAATAGTTACATTAGGTCCCTAATACCTCGAAATTTGGAAAATTTAACAAATATTACTAAGGAAAATCGAGTTACTTTGCGACGTCACAGAGAGTAATATTTGTTAAATTTTCAAAATTTCGAGGTATGAGGGACCTAATATAACTATTCAACTAAACACTTACAAAGTTTAAAGAAAATCGGTTGAAAAACGGCGTCCGAAACAGGGAAATCAAACACCGTACCATGTTTTGCATTAAAAGCCGTATAGTTAAAATTGCCGACTGCGCAACAATGGGCTACCGGCCCAGGGGTGAAGATGACCTGGACCAATAAACGAAGACTTTCAGGGTGTACATTCCTTATTTATTTTCCCCCCTCAAATATATCAGTCATTCTCAGTTTGAGAGCAAGAGCAGCAGTATCGTCTTATGTACGGTATCGTCAGTATCCTCCCGGGGGCGGCCTCCGTGCCAGGATCGCAGTTTCGGCGTCTGCCTGGGGTCGCCCTTGGGGTAAGGATCGCAGTTTCGGCGTCTACCTGGGTTTTGGATCGCAGTTTCGGTGCGCCCAATAATGCCACAAACGATGCCCTACCCAAAATTTGGGGCGCACCGAAACTGCGATCCAAAACCCAGGTAGACGCCGAAACTGCGGGCATCGTTTGTGGCATTATTGTATCAAGACAATAGTATATTTCCAACTGACCCTTAAGTTCCCTCTATCGTATTGGTATTTCCTGGATGAGAGAGAGTCTATATTTCACACGATCGTCTAACGTCTCTATTGGTAAAAGTTGGACCCAAGTCTTTTCCAAAATTAAC
>CM061533.1:137703677-137735513 GCA_030545055.2 Neoaliturus tenellus
TAAGGCTGTGCAAGGGCTAGTAGGGACAAACTTCTGCCGGTAGAATGCAGCACTGTCACTCAAAAAAGAGAAAGTGGTTGGCCCGTGCGCGTGCGAGTGCTCTAACCCCTCTGCATCCCATGACCACTGAAGCGTAAAGGGACTCACAACTCGCTCCCTCTCATTCTCTCTCTCTCACCCCTCTTTGTCGAGCGCTGGCCTTTCTCAAGTTTTACAAATTTCAGTGGTTGGCGTCTCTTGGCTGCCGTGAGCCGAGCCGATTGTTTTTCAAACGCTAGCAAAATTCGCACGGCCTGTCTGCCACGCCTCGCACTGGAGGTGTGCTCGAGCGGTAAAACACTACCGACAATTACTCATACAGACAACACTAAAAAACTTATATTAGTGGCACCAAATACAGTTAGGCTATATTAAACAGAAAATTCGGTCTTCCATATATTGAATAATCACAAAAGTTATTTATAAAAAATAAAACAATAATTTTATTTAGTTTATCAAATTAAATTGTTGCATAAAACTTTAAAAAATAAATGTTATTCCAACCCATAATAATATTCTTCGGAAAATATTACGAAAAGTACCGGCAGAAATCAAATAGTATTAACAAAATTAAACTATTATTGAAAAATTGTTCAATAAAAGTCCTATATTTTCTTTGGTTGATTCTACAAAGAGCTTTAAAACATGCCGGTTCGTAGGCCATACTTCCGTACAATACGCATGTACCACATTGTACACATTAAGGACAAATACATTTATAATTTAGTTTCAATTAATGAATATGCACAGCTTAACTTCCGGAAAGTATTAAGAGTCTATAAAAGGGTTAAGCTTATACCACTAAGAGTCTATAAAAAGGTTTTAAGACAAAACAGCTTTGTGGCTTTGTATTTAATAGTTATGCCGCGGATATCAAATATATATTTTTTATAAAAAATGTTTCTTTTGGGGAATATATTTTTCAAAGTTCATCAACATAGCCTAATATTTCACTTTTATTCCTGACATAAAGCTACACCAACGTAGTCAGGACTTGTTTCTTTTTCTTTCTAGTTAAGTCCGCATTAAGACATAAATAATTAACTAAATCGAATAATATACATAGGCCTATATAGTTAATACACAACTGATGTGATTCTTTGATTTGGATTTTATTTAATTTTAAACTAAAAAGCTCTAGGAAATTTTTAAAATTGTAAAAATTTTATGTTATCCGTATAATCCTATGTGTTCTGCGAATAATAAGAAAACCTACCTACCGCAAATTTATAGGATACCTTCGGCCTGCAAATTCCAAAAGGAAAAGGCGCTTAACGAAATACAGTTCCCAAAGAATCGGGTACCCTTGCTAATTCTCGTACACCCCCAAACAGCTACTTTGTAAAGGTTGTCGAGCTTGCGTTTACAATATCCGTTGAAAGAAAAATCAATCATTTCGTTGGTGTGCTTTACGTCAGAAGTAAAATGTCGATGAACTTTGAAAAATATATTCCCCCAAAGCAACATTTTTTATAAAAAACATAGAGTATATTTGATATCCGGCAACCATTAAATGTCCTGTTCTATTTATCCTCTTAAACCTTATTACAACTAGTGGTTTGAAGGGTTGAAAGCCCCTGCTACTGTTTTTATCATTGCACTTCATCAATATCACCTGTTTTTTGTCAACCATTTTAAACAACGAAAATCATGCTTTTGAGGTCTGGGTTGGAAGTTTTTATTTCTATGTATTTTTTATTTTTATAGAGTTTATTGCATAGTGTACGATAATATGATGAAAAATATAAATCATAACTCGCCTAAAACGTTTTGCCTACTCACGTTCTCGAAGTCTTGAGCTTGAAACATGTTCTCGAGGCCGATGTAACGCCGGCCTTTGTAACGAAATATAATATTATTACCCACATGTTATTTTCCTGCCCTCTGGGTTTTAGACATTTTAATAAACAGAAATACCTCAAATTTTGTGATTTAAGACCCTATAAAAAATTTCGTCTGATGTAAAGAGTATAAAATATTACATTTTCACTTCCAACTGCCTTTCATAGTACAATATAACATACAAAGACACCATTTCCACGTCATTTCTAAAGCCCGGACTCTCCTTTCGGCTACCCCTTTTCCTATGTCTTAGGACACAGCAAAGCCACATTCTTTAATGAAGACAGCATCATTTCTAAATGAGAAGAAATTTAACATAATGTGTATCATGGTGGTTTCGCCAGGCCCGGCTGTTTCGCCGTTGTCTTGCATTCGGACTCCCAAAATACAGCCTGCGGCTGCGAAACGGAACATCCTTCCGGGAGTTTTTGCCGTCCCGTGTGTCCCCACCTTTAGCGGTGTTTAGACACACACTAACAAATTAAAGGTTACACGATTGTTAAGGCGTTATTTTTTAACTATCAAATAACACCGTCATTTTAATCAGGCCGGTGCTCCATGCGGCCGCATGGATCGCGCGACCCTTGTATTTGAACTGCTCTTACTACCTGAGTTGCGTTCCTCAACCCTTGTAAATTTTTCGTCATGACAAAATGTTACCTCATTAGCTGATTTAACTAACTGTAAATAAGCGAGTGGGACAAAGTGTTTCATAGAAATTTGAGTTGGGACAATATGCTACTGTGACAAAGTATTTTGTTTGCAGGCTACTTTAACACAATAAAGGTTGTTTTTATTACATTGGGAATGCACTTGAGCTGAGTGAAAATAGCATATTGAGTAACAATCTATGAATAATTCAGAAGAAGTATGTGCTATGCCTAACTATACGACACTATCAAATTCCATGTAGATAATAGGATCTAAGAGAAACCCAAATCTATTCAGTTTCAATTACAGTAATAATTTGTTTGACAATATATTTTTTAATTTGAGTAATGCACAAATAAACAAATTGAATAACACCACTCTGGATATATTAGATCTTTCCCTATATGAAATTCTTATATGGCAAAGCAAAGTATAATGAGCATATAATTTCTTTCTAAGGTCGCCAGGACGCCACGCCACAGCTCAGTTGCAATATATTAATTTCTATAGTAATAAATTAAACTCTT
Organism: Neoaliturus tenellus; assembly: GCA_030545055.2. Lineage (NCBI taxonomy): Eukaryota > Metazoa > Arthropoda > Insecta > Hemiptera > Cicadellidae > Neoaliturus > Neoaliturus tenellus. The sequence goes on from CM061533.1 coordinate 137,706,737, forward strand.
ACATAGATTGACAAGATGCACTGGTGAGGTAGTCATTTTCCGATTCATTGTGATAGAATACTTCACTTTAGAGCTCGTTGAAGCAATTGTTGAAGCTTTCTTTCTTGCGTGAAACATTCCCTTGCTTTTAGATAGATAGTACATTTACGCGGACCGTTTCCGTAGAAATTTTGGTACTAACACTAACACTTAAACTGTAACAAAAAACAAAATATTGTCCACAAATAGTAAAACTGATTAAATTAATAATAGAAGTATTAAAGTACACCACTGTCGCTTTGTATAGCCCCAAGGGTTTGTATGAGTAAATTTTTGATGGAGTATGAATTTATTTGTGTGTCTTGGATATACTTTTCGTTCGTGTATTACTGATTTATTTCTTTTAGAGAATTTACTTATGGGTTCATCTTTAGCCAGTACATTCCAATGCGTGCAGAATAAGCATATGAATTCCAGTACTAATAATGGATACTAACAAGCCTATTTTAGTTGCCCTTATATTTTCCAATGACAAATTGGAATGTTTTTCCCCAATATAGATAGTAGGAAAATTCATATAAAACCCTGACCATGAGCAAATGCGCCGAAATTCTGTAAATGATATTTGCCATGAGTCTTCCCTATCAAATAGTTTCTGATGGGTGGATTACGGCGTGTGGACCGACACAACGGTGGCGAGGGGCAGGTAGCCCGCGCGTGTGCTCGTGTGTGCGCAGCGGGCGAGTGCGCGGAGACGAGCGGGTTGCAGCTGTCAGCTATTAGGCGTAATAAAACTCAAAATTATTATATTTGGGCTTGCCTCCTGCTTACAAAAAAAATTTTAAAGTATGATAGTTATATTTTTTAAAGTGCATTTTTGGCCAAAAAAATTGAAACCAATTTTATTCCTATTTAAAGGATATATTCTTTTAGGTCATAAATTTAAGTCGTCATATAACATTGAAATAATTTTGTGGATGTTTTGAAATAGTTTGTTTTAATCTACATAATTAATTATTATCATTGCAAAATATGGGTCCTTAGACTCTAGTGGTTTTTTATGAAAGGCAAGCACCAATGTGACGTAAAACCACCACTTTATATGACAATAAGTCATAAAATAATTGTGTCAAATTTTTTAAAATATTTTTCCATTATTAGAAAATATTTGTATAGTCGAATTAAACACTTAAAACGGTATAATTATCAACTACGAAAAACCCCTTGCACCACCTTAAGGGGGCCGTTCGGCAAAACGAAATGGGCTCGTCGAAATGTCGGTAATTTTGTAGGAAGATTGCCTGAGTTACCGACGCCCGAGCCAAGATATCGGAAGGCACAAAAAATAGAAAATCAGGAGCGGCCGTTGCGTCCCTGGTCACCCCCTCCCCCAACCGACCCCGAAAGATTTCCATTGAATGACACTGACCACACGCCAGCACAACAGAGCGGCCGGCGCAGACCCGGTTTTCGGGGTTGTAAAAATTATCTCGCTTCACTGGCACGGTCTGTCCCGCACCGGGGGAGGCTCGACAGCCGTGCTGCGGGTATGAGAAGTTCAACACAAGACTCTGAATGACGGATTGCACGGTTATGTTTATTTTTGGATCAGTCAGAGTTTCCATAACATCCATATACTGTCGCTAAACAAAAAAATTACACTACCATAATCACTTTATTTAGAATAGGGCATTGTCTTTTTAATGTTTTATATAGGCTAATTCCAAAACAAACTTTCATAGTTTTAATTTTAGATAGACCTATCATTTTAAAACAAACTGTCATAGTTTAAATTTCAGAAGTCCAAATTGTCTGTAACCTAAAAATTATTATTTCAATGTACGATTTTTTTAAAATAACGTACATTTAAATATTTTAATTAATTATAAAGTAGTATTCAAATTATAAATAAAATAATTCTTACAAGGATTTAACATAACAAGGCAAATTTAGAAATATTTATAATTTATTTACATACAAAATAAAAAAGCAAATTAATTGTATAGCCTACAAAATTAACACATAGTCAAATACAAAAGTAACATATACAAAATGAGACTAATTTACAAAAATGATTTCAATTTTCATTTCGCTAGTAAAATAGCAATTTAATGACGTAAAACAATAAATACAAATTTTAAAAAACTTCCCTGCATAATTATAATGCAGAAACGTAAATAGAAACAAATTGTAACTTCTTGATTAGCATTGTACGCGATGGTGCTGTTATTCAGTACTTGGTTAAATTAAATTCAAGATTTGATGAGAGCAGGATTTGATTGAAATCAACTAAAATAAGCTTCCCTACAAAGTTGTTCAGACAGATAGACTACGCAAATAAAAAAAACTATAGACCTCTACAATACGAAAATAATAAAATACATAAATACAGTGAGGTAAATTCACATAGGCTATACATTTCCAATTTGGAAGATGAATTTGATCTCTGATAGGGAAATTTCTTGAGCAAAATTGTGAGCGTTCTACAAATCGTAGGAAGATAAGAGGGGTCTCAAATTAAAGGTCTCGGTGCCATGCACGAGGGAAAACTATCGTGATGTCCGTAATGTTACCAGGAAATGAGGAATAACGTTAAACGCCCTCCATAAGAATAGCATGGGGAATCGAAATCGTCTGCTTTGTGTACATTGGAACATATGTTTTGGTTTATTTTAAAAAGAAAGCCGGGTGGAATACAATGAGTGAAGATGATCTTATCTATCTATATATTAATAGGCAAGCATGTTTCATTTCCCCCTTTTTTCTCAGCTTGTATGCATTGTAGGAGAAATCCGCACATACCGTTAGAAAGGTATTGTGCTGTAGATGAGCAGAATCGCGTTTTAATTCACAATGGCCCACGGGGCTACGCCCTACAACATTTCAAAGTTTCAATGTTAATCTTTTGGGAGAAGGATAATTAATTGAATCATAAGACATCTGTTGTAGTAACAAATGCTACCAAATAAGGAAGAACAGATGTTTAATTTATAAAACATTTAAAAATTAATTGGCTCAAGATCAACTGAATTTTTGGTCGAATTTCGACCAGTGGGCGATCTCTAGTATTTATTTAATACGCTTTTGTCTCGAGAACTCCTCCTACAATTTTCAACCGATTTTCAAGTTTTTGGTGTCGTTGGATAGGACTTGGTCTGTAGTTGTTTCCGCCAAAAATTGATGAGAATCGGACTGAAAATAAAAGCACTATCCAACATTGAAATCTTAAAATTCCCCATTTAAATAACATTGGGGACTGAATAAAGCATTTGAAACATCAGTTAATAATCAGCTGTAAATACGTGTAGTTATTGGCGTGGCGACTAAAGATATTCACATTATTGGATTGGTCGGATGTCATTGATTTAGAGCTAAAGTAACATTTGTACTGTATTTAAATAAATTGCTCGATTTCGAGCAACACGTATACTAGTATTATACTAGCCTAATCACCTAAAGTGGCAATACTTTAATAAAATCGTTTTTTTGCGTCGAATAACTACTAAATTCACTAGGAGTGTTACTTTAATCTTACAAACTATTAAAAATTTACAGCTGATTTTTACATCAACATTTAAATGCAAGAAAACTTTATAATCCAGCGTAGGCCTAGATGCAAATAAATTGAAAAATAGAATTTGATCTTGAAACGGGTACAATGAGCGATGAGTTATGGTTCAAGAAAAGGTTTTTTGTTTGCATTAAAGTATGTGTTTAGTTTGATTTAAAAAATAGAATAAACTAAACCCATAGAATAAAAATTAAATTATTATTAATTCAAACGTATAGTGTGGCAGCCAACAAAGTGTTGGTGTTCTGAAAAATTACACTTTATTATATACTATTTTGTGTTTTACTAATTGTAGAATGATAGAATCGATAGAGTTTCAATTAAAGACGTTTGCTCCAAAGACTAGTGAAAACAAAAACATGCCCAAAATCTTCCAAATAAATGAGAAAGAACGGGGAAATTGCTCCATAAAATTTACATGGATTAAAACAATTCTACTTTTTTACGAAAATAAGTTACGTGTATCTATTAGGAGAGCCGAATTTTGTATAGTGAATGGAGACACTGTACTTTAAGGAGAGTGTTCAAATTTAATTTTGAGACTTTGAAAATTAAAACAGGAGGGAAAATACTATTTAAGCTCATGGACAAACAAGATAATCAAACAGTTGAATGAAGTATGGTGTATGATGAACACTATTGAAAGTGTATTTATCCTGAAATGGGTGCTGAGCATCCGTCACGATTTTTAATCATTGCCCCTTTTCTAAGAATGGGGAAACACTGTATAAAATTTATAGGGATTTAAAAAAGTTTACTTTGTTTTCACGCAAATAAGTTACGTGTATTTATTAGGAGAGCCGAAAATTGTACAGTGAGTGAAGACAGTCTACTGTAACGGAGTGTGTTAACATTTTGTGACCCTAAAAAATAAAACAGGAGGTAAAATACTATTTCAACTAATGGTAAAACAAAATACAGAAATCAAATGGTTGAAAAAATAATGGTGTATGATGCACACTATTGCAAGTAGGCTACTGTATTTATTCTGAAATGGGTGCTGAGCATCCGCACGGTTTTTAATAATTGCCCCTTTTCTACATTATGTTAATTTTTGTCTTAGCTCAAGGATTATTATTTATTAAATAGCCCATTTTTAGAATCGATGTAGGTTTTAATCATAGACAAAATTAAGCATTCATTCACGGTATCATGACTCTCGAGATTGTAAAGAGTACTTTGGAAGCGGATGACTGCCTTTGGTCATTGTGCTATTATTTAATGATCCTGAATAATGAAACGGCTGCTATTTGTCAGTAACAAAGACACCTCATCTGATCCATCACAACCATCACACTCACCCTTCAGTCATACTCGCCTTAAAAAACGCACCACAGAGTGCGTTGGCGTTTCAAATAAGTATCAAATTCTTTGCAAACAGTATTGCTAAAATATTATCGATAAAAACAAATCTTCTGACAGCTTTCTTTGTAAAGAATTTTCTTGGTAATCCACTAAGATCTAAATTATTATAGTTAGGGGCTTTTGCCCCTGTAAGCCACTAGTATATATCATAGTTCTATAACATAGGCCTATTACCATATTTATGCGATCAAAAATATTACAGTGTAATGGATCAAATATTATAATAATAACCTATGAACTGCTACAGAACGCATTTTCATATTGATTTTACAAACAAAATTAAAATACCAGTTGTAATCATTTAACTCTAAAATAATCAAAACAACCAAACAGTTTTTTTTTTCAATTTATTACAATAATGGAAAAAATTCTAATAGAGGGTATTTTACAAACACTTATGTTATTATTTTACTAACGGTTATAATAATATTTTGTTTCTATCATAGTTAATATAATAGATGTGATAATAGAAATAAATATATTGCATATACTACTATGATAGTGTAATACCGGACTTAATCAAATGGGGAAATTGCGAACTTTGAGGGCTTTCAAGGCCCTTCCTTTCGTATTGCTATTTACCAACAACAACTTCACGCTGAGCTATTAAATGCATCGGCCGCACGTATGAGAAGTGAGAACGACTGGCCGGAGCGGCGGTGTGCCGTGCGTGGCCGCCAGCCACAATGGCTAGTAGATCGACGACAGATCGATGGCGTGGACGGTTGGGTTTGTTTATAACTTGAAAACTACTTTTGCTTGAAGATATTTGTAAGATTGATAGTATAAAGGAAACAGAAAAATTAAACAGGACTGGTAGTAGTTTCCTTCACGTAGTTCGTTACCGCGCCGCTAGGTTCACCCGAAACAGTGGCCTTTTTCCTGCGCGAGGGCAAAACATGCAATCGTATTTCCCGTCTTCGGTTAGTGTTTACCGACCAAAATATTTTATTTTACGATTTATTTGAAGTTAAAGAGTGGTTCTAGTGGAAGGCTACCTGCTTTTTCAATAATTTGTGATATTATTATGTGAAAATGTATGTCAAAGTTAGTGAATTTCAGCACCAAATAAAAGTTATTATAAATTTTTTTTTAGAAAAAAACAGGTATACTTCCACTAGAACCACTCTTTGACTACCATATAAAACAAACAGCTTAAGTCTACGATGAACAGTTCCAACCGAAGGCTGGAAATACGATTGCATGTTTTTGGGTAGATTTTCGGTGCCGAACGGCCCCCTTAATAACTTAAAACTTTATTTGGGCTTGTTTTGTTAGTGTTACCTAATTTATTCTAGTTTAATTTCGAGAACAATTATATTTAGTATTTTATTTTACGTTTGATTTTTATTACGTTTATTAATATTTTCATATACTTTCCCCTGAAATATTTTTTTTAATAAAGATAGGCTACATTAAAAGATCATATACTTACTACATATACTTAAAAATAAGTGGTTTTAATTTTTTCCCACAGTACAATAACAGAAATAAGAACACATACGGTACGATTGGTAAGAGCTTATAAATGATTTGGTGGATATAACAACAATACTACTGTATTATCCAGTTTAACCTTATTTCCGCTCTCAACAAAATTTCTAATATTTATCCCACTCCCTTAAAAAAATATCGACCACCAAAACCACACAATAGGCAATGTCACCAATACGTTTCAGAAATATTTGATACAACCGGCACGAACCTTGAGGAATGTGCCGTCTGGGGCCTACAAGGGGTCAATTTACTGTGCTTTAAAAACATGAATTCACCCCGGCTAAGGGATAACAGGTGGGGTGTGGGCCGGGCCGGGCAGCTGTTTTTGTGGGCCAGAAATGTAGATGCATATTCATACAACTCTCAGACGTCAAGCGGAGACCGCATTCCGACCACATGTGTTGTGTCTATACCACCGCCCCCTGCCAGCCTGGTGGGGGTTGGGGGTTTGGTTACCGAATATACAGCGGTGTGAGGTGGTGTGCGATTGCAAAAAACATCGTGGACGAAGTTTAATATCTATACCTCATATTGTAGAACTCGTTGTCTATGAATAAGTTTTCTAAATTGATAGTAAAATTTTAAGCTTAGTTTTTACCCGTATATCTAAGTATGTTTTAGCGTATAAAATAATGTTTCCGATTATCAATTGTATATCTCCATAAAGATTTATTTATTTCAATAAAAAAAATTTTAGTGAGCGTATATGTCGATCTCGTAAAATATCATGTAAGTCTTGTGAATTATTTATATATACTGATTATTTTGAAAAGTAGGATTTTGTAAGTAAAACACTACCAACACCTGAAAAACTTAATGTAAGAAATTGAATTCGGTTACGAAAATCCATATTTATTGTCTATTTTACAATGCTGAAAGTCTATAAAATAGATAAAATACTAAAAAGTCCGAATTTATGAGGGAGGAGGGTGTTATTTTTAGTTATTGCACAGGAAAAACAATTATTTCCAAATGTTATAACCTATCACATTTCAAGAGTGTAATGGATATCATTAGAAATAGACTACACTGAGATTTCCTTTCAAAACAAACATGATTTATTTTATGATAAACCTTTTATTGTGCCAAATAAATCTAAAACATTTATATGGACAGTGGGGAAATAAAGCTATCACTAAAGAAATGCTCTAGGTGGAGTCAACAATATGTCACGTACGTGAGGGAACTCTGAATGTCCTACAGAAGATACAAAAACTCGAGTCTTTTCCAGCCACTTCATTTACATATGTATAATTATAATTTTTCACTATAATGTAAATACAATTGGTGCCCATATACGTATTTCTAATTATTAAAGAAAGTAACAGAGGTTTTGGAATGTATAGTGATTGAAATGCAAATTTTTATATGGAGAAAAATCACAAACACTTAATATAATGTTACTAAGAACACCTTAAAGAAGAAATCCAAAGCATTAGCTTTTGATAAGACTAAAAGCCTTTTCCTCAGGAAGCAATACTAATAAACACAGATACAGGCAAATTCTTAGGAGCAACACGAAAGGAGTGTGTACAGTTTATTCACACAAGTTAAAGGGCCGATGCCGGAACAGTTACAACTCAATAGCCTAGTCGCAGGACCTGTATAACTGATGAGCTTAGGGGTCATTTATTATTTATTTATTTCAACAAGAAAAACCAATACATCATAATCGTACAAACAATAATAACACGAAAGTTTAGATCCGTCTAAATCTCCAGACGGTCAATGTTACCTGTTATATTATTGTATGGAACATTCTTGAACGATTCATCTGGCCAGAGTTCTCTAAGGATGAAAGATAATTCCATATACGTAGATACCTAGGTACGACATCTCCATCATTGATCTTCATTCGTAACCAAAAATAAACCAAATGTTCGGAGAACTTTGCCTTAAATGGATTTAATATACAGTATCTCGCTATTACAGATTGTTGAGGTAACCCACATTACAATTGTATTGAACATTAGGGAATCCTAAGTCTTTAATGTTGTGGATACTTAGTAAACAAAAAGAAAAAAACCTTACAAAGTCACCTGTTTATTATGGAATAATAAATTATATTGATATGCTTCTGTGGGTTGAAGAAATGAGTCAATATCACCCTGAGGTCATTACGATGCTTCATAGAGGTGATGGCTCGACGCACGACGGTATTTAGCAGTATGGGAGACTATATACATGTGCGTCTCTTGAAGTTGAGTTTCATTCTGTGGGTGTAACACTAGACCTCGGCAGCTCTGAGAACATCCTCGACAATCATCCATGTAAAATACTCTTATATTCCTAATATGCAATCTTGCTATTTCATCAGCAGAAAGAGGCGGTCCGCTTTGATTACACGAATTCAAGGTTTTAAGCGAATGTGGACATAGTTGTGAGCCTCAAGGTACACCAGATTTGACTGTAAAAAGCTAGATTCAAGTACTATTCGGATTTTAAAGACCAGGTTTTGCTTTTTAAGCCCAAGTAGACAGGAGAGGTAGTAAACATATCCATAGCAGAAGCCGTGAGGCAGTCAAAATACTTGATTTTTTTACCTATATTGGGTATATACCAATGAATGCATTATTTTTTTCATCAACAGACAGGTTTAAAGCAAGTATCAAGAGATTTATTGCATACTAAAACGCCATTCTACATTGTTTTTCATTAGTATCTCATGATAGATCAAATAAAAAACATTATAATTCACGAAACCAATTTCTTACCCAGGAAGTCGGAAGTTCGGTTGGTTCAATTTTCAGGGTTGTATCGGCCACCTGTTAGGCCAGCCGCGCCTTAGTTATTGACACTAATGTTGGTTTTACTTGCTATTCGGCATCTACCTTTTGTCATGTTTTCTTCGTGTGAAATAAAACTCATGAACGGAAATATTAGTGTTTTAATGCAATAGTTACCGTGATGTTTCGCACTTTCAATAAATTGGCTTGTTTATATAACTGCAATTATGTTTTCGGTAATAATTATTCTGCAACGGGTTTTCCTAAAAGAGTTAAAATGATTTTTAAAAAGTCGCTAAAAGTAATTTAAAGAAAATGTATAAGCTGAAAATACCGAGTAAATGATCTCTATTTACCATGACAAAACCACATTTACTAAAAGACAAAATATATTTTTGTTGGTCTTAAAATATTAAAACTATATTTTTATATGGTACCTAATTTAAAATGAGTAAATCGAATATGTTTGTAGACAAGTGGATGATCATTGTGTTTCACGTGTTCAAGTGCTGAGATTTGCAGCTACACGTGTACGAGACGGGAGCCTCTACTCTATGACCAATCATAACTCGAGATCTACGATACCCAACAAAACAAATTATACAATTTCAATTGATTTCAATTGATAGCAAAACAAATTTTTATTTTCTTGTTTTATTATTGGTATATGATGTAACACCCATCTTATGTTGTTCTATCGATCGTTTGCAAGTTATTAAGATTTGTGTTTTAAATTGGGATATTTACAATTATCTTTTCTTTTCTTATTTTATTATTTATTATTATATACTCTAAAACAAGCTCTGTTTTTACGGGCAAAGTTGTTTCACTCCAAGGATTTTAGATTTTTTATTGAATATGGGGGTTTTGGCCACCAGAAAACGATTGAAATTGATTCTTTATAGCTGGGAAAAATCCGGTTTTCGCACTAGAGCCCTTTAAAGTTTCCATGTTATCCTTATAAAGAGTTTATTGATTGAACAAAAATCAACTGATTGATCAGCTTATTACTGTAGATATAAACCAATGTGTTATATCTTTAAAAGAAAGTTATACCGAAGTGCAGCACCCCTCGGCCTAGCGAGTGAGCGAAGCGAACGAGCTTTGTGTGAGAACGAAAGTAATAATTTTACCGAGCTTAATCTCGGCCCCCCTGGTACTAGCTATAAAGTACAGATAATATAATACCATCTATGTAAATATATTTCAATTTACTTTATTGGTTATAAAACTTGCATTTTACATTATAAGACTTTTAAGCAATCAATTTCTTTATACATTTTTTTTGTATTAGTTTGTTTATAATGAACAACACGCGATGCGTTAACGTGCTCATGGCTGGATTACGGAAGCTCAGTTTATTAAACTGATCAAATTCCCCGCTCCAAGCTTTTATTAACTTTTATAAAAATCTTCTAAGAGACGTGAGAGATCCTCAGGTGCTTCTACTGTAAATATATTACACCTCCTTTTAATGCACTTTCTACGCTAATTGATAAATGTTTATTGATAAGTGACAACCAAATAATTATTGATGATAATATATGTCACAAATGTAACTAGTATGAGAAAAATTAACATCCGTAACATTGTGTTTGATTTTATTAATGGTAAAAATTAAAAAACCGCATTCTAACCTTTAACATTGTACAAAGTCTTAATAGAAAATATATATATATTTTTTTTTTAAAGTACTGTAAAAGAATTTATATCCACCAATCCTTTATGAAATATCGTTATTTGTACAAAATTGTGTTACTCCGAGTTTCAGACAACTATATTTTACTATGTGGAAGTGGGATGTAAGATTTATTCATCTTAATAATATGTGTTCATATGTTTTGGGTCTAAAGTGTATCAATGCTTGAAGTGTGGGACTCCTACAAATCCAGTAGAATACAAAATAAACTAATTCCCTATAACTTTCAGACACTAACCTGGGATTGCTTAGGCCTATCGCAATACATCAAAACTAGGTCTACTTTGGCTTTCGCCCTTTAGGCTCACTCCGAATCCAGCCATAATCTTTCCTATGATTTAGACAGCAAACCGGTTCAAATGGGGGCTAAAGGGCAGCGCTCTAAACTTCATTTGCGGTTTCACCTGCTCTAATTTTCCGAGTTCATTTTAAGTCCGATAATAGTGGGAGGAGTTTTAAATAAAATATAAAGACTTGCGCTATTTTATTTAGTTTTTTTTTATATTTTGTTATATTTGGAATCTATATCAATCTATGATTGATGAAAGTTTTGATGAACTTGGTTGGATCAACTTTGATACATTATAACTTATTATGGATTCAAAATATATATAAAGAATAAAAACTAGATCAATAGCCCAAATCTTTATCTTTGATTTAAAATCACTCAAAATGTATCCTACCTAAAATAAAGCTGAAAAATAGGAGCAGGTAAAACACTGCACGATGAATTTTTGACTTGAACAACCCCCGATACTGGACAGCCCCTGTGGGCAGCCGCTGAAAACGGTGGGCGCGCAGGATATGAACGTATTCAATGAATAGCATGTACTAATTAAAAGCTTACTTTCCACGGCCAAATGCACAGTTGAAGTGCAGCAGCCTTTCTTTATCCACAGTGTTTTACACCGGACACGAGACATTGTTTCTTGCCCTCAGTATGATTACAAACAATGCGAAACGTATTCAAGTAGTGTCCGCAACGTCCACTAGGACTGACCCTTTAGCCCCCTCGTAGATCAATCCTCTGAGATAAATCAGTCCTCAGGAAGGCCAGGACAATAAGTGCATTCCAGACGACGCGGAACACACATTCTTCCGCTGTCCGCGCTGGAAACGGCTACACCTGAAGGCCGTGCGACACCTTGGAGTGCTGTCGGTAGACTCGGTCTGAGGAGTGATGGGACAACTGGGGTTGCTTGTCGCATTTCGTCCAGAAAATTCTCCAATCTAAGAAGACTGGTGTAGGCCATTTTTATGTTTATTCAATAAAAATACAAAGTACACAGCTAAAACTAACACTAGAGTAATCCTACATTACTTGGGAAGATTTCAAGATTGTGAAATAGAAAATACTGAATATTGTGCAATCTCTAACTTTCAAAATTAGTTTAAAAAATGTAACTTTTTAAATTAACATTCAAGCGAAAAAAGCTTATGAACATAAAATAAACTATTTTAAAAAAGCTTATACTTAATTTAATACTATTGTAAATGGATATGCATTTTACAAATTTGGTCTTCTATGGATTCAATGTAATAGTATTTTGTTTGAGGAATATCCATCTCATTGTTAATACGTTTGTTACCAAGGAAGGTGTAACTATTTAGAGATAAACTCAATAATAACGCAACACTTTGATCTCTTTGGTTGTGAAATGAGGGACGGGTAGAGGAGAATAACGAGAAGGCTGCAGGGGGGTGGGGGAATTGAGGGGGAGGCGTCAGAAGGGGGGTAGATTCACTGAAATTAACGTGACGTAACCCAATAAATACAGCTGTGATAAATTGGAGAATGAGAGGATATTGCATGAGACCCATGAGACTGCCTCATCGACAGTAAAGGCTGTAACACACAATCAAACAGTGATTGACATCCTGATTTGACGGTGGTAATACCTGGTGTAGGGAATTGCACACAACCTTCAGTTTAGCAAACGATCTAACATATGACACTCATAATTTTGACATAATATGACATAATAATTTTGACAATATAAACAATGTAAATATTGAGGGAATTTTACAATACATAAATGCTAGTATTCGATCCACATTAAAATATAAAATGAAAATCCGTCGCATTTAAAATTAAATGATGCAACATATTTTATTTACTACTTAAAAAAAAACAGTTTGTATTGAAAAGTAACGTATTGATCAGGGAACAAAATAGGCTATTAAGAAATAAAATTATGTACTGAATGAAGAAAAGAAATATTAAGAAAACGAAATGGCAATAATTAAGATAAGTTTGAAGAGCAATTGAAGTTGACTTTGTTTACGTTAGTACTGTTTTCATTTCACTGAATCTTGTGTTAACCTTGATTTAAAGAACAGTTTGTATTGAAAAGTAATGAATTGATCATGGAACAATATAGGCTATTAAGAAATAAAATGATGTACTGAATGGAGGAAAGATTATTTAAAAAAAAGGGCAATCATTAAGATAAGTTTGAAGAGAGCAATTGAAGTTGACTTTGTTTACGTTAGTGCTGTTTTTATTTCACTGAACTTTGTGTTAACCTTGATTTAAAGAACAGTTTGTATTGAAAAGTAACGAATTGATCAGGGAACAATATAGGCTATTAAGAGACAAAATTATGTACTAAATGAAGGAAAGAATTATTATGAAAACGAAAGGGCAATCATTAAGTTAAGTTTGAACAGAGCAATTGAAGTTAACTTTGTTTACGTCAGTGTTGTTTTTATTTCACTTAACCTTGTGTAGTCGAGTTTGATAATAATAAATAGCCAGTAATAGAAGGGTTACCTAATAGCATCTGATCACGATGTTTTATAAAGAAACTAAAGGGGCGTTTGTTATTATTTGACCTTCAATGTTTCAAGTACTAAACTAAAGCTAACGGTTGATTTAATTATTTAGTCCTTCAAGGATTTATAACACAATTTAATAGCAAAATAAAAAAAGAAAATATATTTACTTTAAATTTACAGTACAAATAAATTGCTACAATATGCAAATACAACAACGAAAACAATTAATATATATATATATATTTCATTACTATGATAATAGCAAAACTAAATAAAATAAGATTGCAAACAAAATATTTTTTGTAAGTGCACAGTAACAAAATTAAAGGAAAGAATCTACAGGGGTGCGTGCTGGCCTTAAGTTACAGGCAGAGTTGTTAAAATTAATAGGCCTATGGGTATTTTGTGGTTTAATATTATACGTAAAAAATAATTACTTTCTATGAAGAATTTTTTTTAAATAAATTATGCTAATTTTAGTTGTTTACGTATTACCTTATTAATGAAATTCTGCAACGCCAAGAGTACCTAGTTAGAATTTTGTTTATGAATAATGAATATCTTTAATCGTTTTACTAGGAATATTTTTTTCATTGTATATAACTGTCAATTGTTAAAATTAAAGCGTTAAAACTTATCATCAAAGGTATACAAAAATTAATTTCTAACAATAATTATCCATATAACTGCATGGGTTTACTTAAAATTTAACATTCACCATTCGGATTTTTCACATTCAGCCTAAAATCATAAAGTAGAGTTTTTAGGTGTCTCAAAAAGTATAAAATTAGTAACTAATTACTATTATAAAATAACCATAAAACTGCAATTATTAATACACATAAAACGTGGGGAGGAGTAAATAAATGCAATCTTTAATATTTGAAGAAAAAATAAAAGTAGTGGGGAATGGGGGCTTTTGGGCCAGTTCAAGGTCACCCGAGCGATGACGTCATCGATGACGTCATCGAGGTCAATGACCTCATTGATGACGTCATCGATTGCATCATCGATGACGTCATCACCAATGACGTCATTTCCTTGACGTCACACCCATGACGTCACAAAAATGACGTGCTGATGACGTCATCACCCCTTACGTCACCAAGATGACGTCATCGATGTCACAAAGGTCAAGGTCACGCTGAAACCTAAAATTTTTTGGCACTTTTGCTGTTTCTCGCACTACGCTCCGAGTTTCAGTCACAGTTACCATGACCTTGACGACTTGGAGCGAATTTGCGATGAGAAACAGCAAAAGTGCTGAGGAAACTTGAAGTTTGCAACGTGACTCTGCCTAAACCGTCATGTGACACCGCTCGGGTGACCTTGAACTGACCCAGAAGCCCCCATTCGACCATTACTGCAACCGCGATGCGCACCCTAAGACAGACACCGAGCGACTGACTGTCCGGCCCCGCGCACTCTAGGTATATGGGAAGTGGTGGGGGAAATTGTGATGACCTCGGGAAACTTGAAAATGTCAAGCCGGGTAGCACCGTTTCGGTGCTACCTCAAAGTTACATGCTAAAGTGTGATGACCTTGAGTAAAAACATAGAAATACTACAAGTTGATACCGTCCCAGAGTTAAAGTGTGGTGACATTGAGTCAAAACACTGAAATACTATAAGTTAAAATCATCCCAGAGTTAAAGTGTGGTAACCTTGAGTCAAAACACAGAAATACTACTACAAGCCGATCCCGCCCCCAAAGTTAAAGTGTGACGATCTTGAGTTAAAACACTGAAATGCTATAAGTCGAAATCATCCCAGAATTAAAGTGTGATGACCTTGAGTCAAAACACAGAAATAGTACAAGTCGATATCATCCCAGAGTTAAAGTGTACTGACCTAGATTCAAAACACAGAAATACTGCAAGTTGATGTCGTTCCAAAGTAGAAGTGTGGCGACCTTGAACTACCCCAAATTGTCAGGAATTGGAGTAGCAACAGCGATGTGCACCCTTCGACGGACACCAAGCGACTGACTGTCTGGCTCTGCGCACTCTAGGTATATGGAAAGTGGTGGGGGAAATCTCAAGGTCATCCAAATTGGGTTTTAAAAAATAAGAAACTCTAAACTTCATGCTCCTCTTCTTCCCTTTCCACCTCATTTGTAGGATATATGGTTGACAACGGTAAATGTGACAAATACTCCGGTGATTGTTGACCTCCACTGTGATCTGATTCTTGATCGTCTTGCTGCATTATAACTTCAGACCAATCATAATCTAAAGTGACCTTGAGCTTTATTCCCGGGTTGTCGAGGAGAATAGACTTCATCCAATCGCAGATGGTTTCTAAATAATGCACGTCGTTGATTGTCAATTTCCAACTTGTAGTGGGTACATCTTCGGTGGAAGACATGTCATCGCAAGCAGGTGTGTCCGCCATGGTTGTTGGAGGAGGAATGATGCTTTTTGCAGCGAGCAATGCTGGTATAACAGAGTGGTGGGGGAAATTTCAAGGTCACCCAAATGGAGTTTTAAAAAAGGAAACTTTGTCTATTTACTTATAACATAACCACTTAAACTAAAAGGATTGGGATCAACAGTACGTTTAATCATCATATTCGGTATATTCTTCATGTTTCTCAGTTTTCACCTCCGCCCAAATAGTACCTCCACTCTTTAGCTCCTTTTCGGCTTCTTCTAGTTGCTGGGTAATCGCCATCTGACATTGAAGTTCAAAATCATCACGCGGCACAGATCCGCAAATATCCATTTGAGCCAACCAGAGCTGCCTAAGGTTCTTTTCCTTTTCCTCGACAGCTTCGACGGCTGCATGTAATTCCTTTTCTGTAATAGAGGAGTCCCACAATTGTTGATGATCGGTTTTGTTGACAACCTCATTTTTGGACTCCTTGTACAAATCGTTCAGCTCCTGCTGAGTCTTAATGGTTACCTCCTCGTAACTAGCACAACTTACATTGAGAGACATCTTGATGTTGTATGGTTGACCGTTGGAGTTGAAATGAAGCTGAGGTACAGCGCTTGGGGGTACTATAAAAAAGTGGGGGAAGTTTCAAGGTCATCCAAATTGTGTTTTAAAAAATCCTATCTTGTTACTGCAGAAGCTTTAAACATGAGGTCTACAGTGTCACTGAAGTTAAAAGCTTCTGCAGTAACAAGATAGGTGTTTTTTCTCTTTTACATCTTTAATATAATAAAGAAATAAACATATTCTACAATGGTAAGAAGAAGAAACCAACTGCTAGTCAGCTGAAATAATCCAAAGTCTGGCTCGCTTCAGTCTTCATGGACGCCGGTGATGAAGTCGCTGGAGAAGAGTAATGTTCAGACTCTTCTTTTGGGTGTCGGAGATTGCATATATTGCAAGCGTAGACTTGCACATTTATACGGTAGCCTCGCGCCACCATCAGCTGCAACTCCTTGTATAAGTCGTTCAGCTCCTGCTGAGTCTTAATGGTTACCTCCTCGTAACTAGCACAACTTACATTGAGAGACATCTTGATGTTGTACTGTTGACCGTCGGAGTTGAAATGAAGCTGAGGCACAGCGCTTGGGGGTACTATGAAAAAGTGGTGGGGGTGTTTGCATTGAAGCATGTTTGACCTTTAGCTTGGTGGTAGGGGTAACTGTGAAATGCAAAGGTCAAAGGTCAAGGTCACCCGCGAAGTTTAAAAAAAAATGCAACATATCAATATGTGACAAACCTCACATATTGATATGTTGCATTTTTGTCTTTTGTATTTTTTTTTTGTCTTTTATGGTTTATTTATAAAACATTACAATAACATATGTACAACAGTAAAACTTAAATCTAACACTGCTGCTTGTCGACGATGTGGATGGTCAACTCGGTGGAATTGCTACCCGTGCAACCGTGGGAAACCAGGTAGAGACAGCCAGGTTGGATGGAGCGCAGATCCTCGTTCTGGAGGAGATGGACGAATCGTTTTGGCAGGTAGACTTGGAACTTGGGCTCATCCCCCGGAGTGAATGGTGCCTCGCTAAGACTGCAGCAGATGGCCTCTCCAACTGTAGTCTCCATCTTCTTCATGGCGTGGATAATGTAGTGCTTCTCATCTTTAAGTTCGGAACACTTCTTAACAGGTAGTATGGTAGATTTGGAGTGAGCATTGAACTGCTCAACCAAAGTTTGCAGGAACTGGTGAGATGCCATGGTTGAGTTAAAGAGTGTCTTCTTCTTCGTCTTCTTGCTGGGAGATGTTGTCGTCTCGGAATCTCGAGTAATACTCATGCCAGGTCCCAGTCTGCTCCTCACTTATATAACCCCCGTCACCCCCACCACTCCCCACTTCCCCACTTTGAAGGTAAGATGCGAGTTTATAGGCGTTTTTTAAAGCACAATGTCTATCTTTTTCATGTTCTGGACTTTTAGTACAAATACAAACATTTTCCATCGTATACTTGTAGTTTTTATCCAAGTCCACATCATTAACCGGAACATGAGTAAATTCTTCGATCCATCTCTTCTTTTCCAGTCCTTTTGTATAAATATTGGTAAATCTGTTTGAAAACTGATGCATGATGTGATACAAGTCTGTGTAACTTGCAAAACCATCATACCAATCGATATGATGGAAATATTTTGAAATCCACCTGTTGGTAGTAGCGGCTTTGCTAGTTAATGATGAATAAGAACATGGTGGTTTGAACAAAAATGTATATGGAACACCTGTATTGATGTCGAAAAACACAAGTTCTTTTATGATAAATTTATCGTCATTACCCCGAAACGCTTGGAACTCAATTATACCAGGTTTGGACTTTACTTGTTCTTCTTCCTTGTCCATTGCAAAGGCCACTCGTCTGCTCATGTCGAAGTCCAAAGATCAACTGATTTCCACACCACGGTAGGTACGACTTTTATACCAGGCCGTACAGTTGTTGGCGCGTTGGTGTATATTTAACGTGGGCACCGTCCCCGGTAGGCCTAACCCCACAAAGCGTTTGATATTGTTTTAAAAACCAACCATTGTCATCTAAGTTTCCATCTTTACATTCTCCTTGTTTTCATTTTCATCACTAACACTTGATTCTTCTCCTCCTTCTTCCTCTTCTTCCTGTTTTACTGATTTCTTATGTAGTTGAGCGTATTTTTCCAATTGTCTCCACATTTGTACTTCATGAGGAACTCTATTAAATATAGAAGTATCCACAGGTCCGTACAGTATAGGTGCGTCCGGTTGTTTGTCCAAAGTGTCTTCCAAATAATCTTTAATAATAGAACTTGAAAACACTAGTTGTCTCAAGTATCTTGTTATTGGTTCAGTTGCACAGGTTAGAATAAAAAACTCTTCTCGATTAAGTTGAATCTTGTTATCATGTCTTGTTGTGTCTCTAAACCGCAACTGATGATCACCACGATGTTTAACAATATCGATTTCCACATTTGAATCCAAAAGGCCTACTCTTGTCTTTCTTCCAAACATGTTACTACTTAAATAGCATTCTAGCAGATGCAAGTGTTTCATAAACGATTCCCAAGCAGTGTCCGTAAACAAAATCATTTTGGGTCCATGAGTTAAAATTACAGTAGGGGAATAATCTGTAGATTTCATAACACCGATTAAAACACTTTTGTCCAAACTGGAAGAGATTGGGTAAAATATTCGCAAGAATACCTCACTTAATATGTTAGGAGAAATATTATCTTCAATATCCCTTTTCCTCTTGTGTGCATTCTTTCTTCTTTTACCTTTTTCCTCAACATTATTATTGGCGTGGAGTTGTCCGCAAGCGTTGTGTTCATCTCCCTCCGGTTGACCTTGAAGATCTAAAAAGTCGGATATCTCCTTCTCAATATCTACTACATTTTCTTGTGTACCACTAGGAGAAGCCATATTGAATAAGATGCTACCCATACAACAACAGGCAACAAACTGATAAGGAGCGAGCTGAACGCTCTGCTTTTATACTCGCGGAATGCATTGGAATGTAGGAAAACCGGTCTTTTACAATACATTTTTAACAATTCCAGTTAAAGGTGTGTATGTTACGATTTTATCATGTAGAATTAAACAGTATGCAGTTGTATTAGCCGATATAGGCGCGTTGAATTCCATTTCTATTTTTATATCTACACTTGATGATTTTACCGATTCATTTTGTTTAGAACAATCGATTACAACTATAGGGTAACCATCTAAGTATTTTTCTGGTGATAGTAAAGGTGCATTCGTTTTACCATAATATGAACTTTGGAATCTTGCATACATATCGTACAATATGCTGTACTTTTTATTAGCGAATGACACATTTAAATTATCGTATGGAAAAAATTGTGAATTTAAATAAACTTTAATATTTTTCAAGTTGCAATGATCAAATTGGCCTGCATGTTTGGTGATGGTGTCTCTTCTGCCTGTTTGTAAACCAAATATAATATACCTGGCTCGTTCCACATAATTAGATGTTTTAACTGTCCAAGTGTGTCGATCCGTAGTTGGCAAGCTGGGATGTTCATGAAATTCCCAACTTCTAAAAGGAATTACAATATCACGATCAGCCTTTAACTTTCTTAATAGTAGCATTCTATGCTCGTCAGCTAATTTTACATGTGGAACTCTCCATACAATTTTGTCTAATGTTAATTTCCATTCTAAAGTTGCATCTGTTGTACCGTCTGGAGCTTTAATAATATCTTTATCATTTGAAGATCTCAACAAAACTAATTCTTGTTTAACGTTTAATATTATTTTCCTATAATCTTCAGCAAAACCAAGCAACAAACGTAACGGAATATGAAAATCAAAATTTCCATTTGTATCTGGAGTGATTGTGTCTTTTGCAGGTAAAACCCATCCTGCAGGTTGTATTAAATTGGTTTCATTAGGTGATATAGATGTTAATCCCTTTAAAGTTGTTGCAATACCTACTTTTTTAGTAGAATCAACTGTTACACCTGATATTTCATATCTAATTTCATCAAACAGGAAAGCCATGGGATTATTTATAAATGGAACTGTTGTACCAGTAGTAGTACCGTCCTTTTTAGTAACTTTTCCTTCAATATACAAGTAACTTTCACATGGTAGTGTGTAAATGTCTTGATTTTGTATGGGAATACGAATTTCATCGTTATTGTTTAATTTTGATGAAGTGTAAGGGTTGTGGGTGTGATATTCTTTTTCCCATAGGGTTTCGTCGAATGTTGGACCCTGAGCTATATCCAGTATATCCATTATCGGTTACTTTTAATCCAATTCTCTCTAAGAAACGAATGTTCTCGCGTGTTAACTCCTCCACAGCTGAAGAGCTACTAATGCGGATTCCCGTAGGTTGTTCGCTTTTAAATGTTAAACCCATGATGTTATATTAAAGTGTTGATTTTAAATGTAATCTAACCGTAATAGGCTCTTCTCGGAAATCTATCAAGTTACCGTCTTGATCCAATACGTTCAACACGATGTCTGAAATGAAAGTGGTGTTCAAAGGTAGATATACCAGGTTTTGCGGCTTTTCAACAATTTTAAATCCAGGTGGTACACTGGGGTAAAAAGTATGTATTATATGAGTATTTGCTCCATCTCTGTAAGCTCCTTGTATAATATTACAAGTTATGTCTATACTATTGACTTTTAATATTGTTACAGTTTGTTTACCGGAATGTGTTTTATTTGGTTCTAAAATTGCTCCATCTTTGGGAAATCCTAATAAATCACCAATTGAGTGTGACTTACTGAAATCTATATAATATTTTGAAGTAAGCTCAGCTTTCATTGTATTGTTATTACCTTTTAGCGTTATATTGTCTTTTCCCATTTTATTTTGCAAAAATTCATTAATATGATCAATTTCATAAGAACCTGTGGGTAGAGTGCAAACTTCCAAGTCTGTAAACTTCCCACTGGCATCTTTTCCTTTATAATAATGCAATAAGTTATTTTTACCTTCCGTAACATTGGGAATAGAGTTGTAAGTTGTAAAATCCAACAGTGCTGCCTCCCAAAATCTTCCTTTTTGCAAGCGTAACGCTGGAAAAAGGATACTTCGTAAAGTGGACGATTTTCCTGTTAATGATACCGTATAGGAAGACATCTCAATAGTGACTGATACTTTTAGCTAGGAATTCCAAACATAAATGGCCGCATATTGAAGTATTATCAGGTTGTTCTCTTTTATAGTTGTAATATATGTTTTTAGCAGATTTAAAGTAATGTTCAAGTTCTTTAGGTGGTGGCAAATTTCCAAAACTATCAAAATAATATACATTACTATTTAGTTTCTTATAACACACCCAATGGGTGCCGGGCCCTTCAGTATTATCCAAATTTACGATTCCAGTCTCATTTTTCCATATTTTCTTTGGTAAACTGTCTTTCATAAATACTCCGCGGAAAAATGGTATTTTTAAACAGGAAATATATTTAAATAATTCAACATTAGTCAACGCTTTATGCGGTATAACCAATTGATTTCTTTTATTTAATATGCACGATACGGTCTTAGGTATAGACCAGCCCCGTTTTTTACCATTGACCATATTGTCGGTTTTTTATTATTTTTCCTTGGAGAACGTCTTTTTAGTCTAATATTACCACCATGTTTTCTCTTGCTTGATCCTTTTTTATTCTTACCCCTCCTTTTTCCACCTCCTACCGCTGTTTTAGCCTTCATACCTGCTGTTACCGCTAAAGCTGCTGCTTTTTCCGCAATACTAGCGTCACTAGACTTTACTCGTTGCCAAGCTATATTCGCTAGCTTTTTATCAGCGATTGACCTATTTTTTGAATCGGTAAACGTGGAATATGCGATATCGTGTTCTTTACAAGCCTGATCTAACTTATTTATGCCTGGATCACCTCTTTCCAGTCGTTTTTTCAATTTAGTTCCTGGTCCGCAATACTGATAACCTCCCGGTATATGAAATTCGTATGGTAAAGCGTCTATTGCTCTATTTACGATAGATCCTACTGGAATTCGATTTAAGGCTTTACTTAATAGAGAAACCGCTGTGGACGTGATCCCACCTCCTTTCCTTACAGTGTCTCGATATGGACTGGTGTAATGAAATGCCATGATTGTCTTTTATATTCGAAAAGCGTAACCTATGTGTTACCTCTATGACAGGTTGCACATAAATGATGTAATTTATGGTGTTATTTAATTAAATATCAAAAGTACCCCAATCTGTTGATCTAAACTTTTGTGTATTATGATTAAAAAAGTATTTATAAAGAATTTCTTGTTTAATCCATGCACTTCTCATTTTTTCATCAATAGGTTTATGTTGTCCGGCTGCAATATAATTATGCATATCAAATAATAAATTACCTATTACTTTAACAAGAAAATTAACAGTTACAGCGTTATCAGCATAATCAGGGTCTGCAACATTTGTTAATCGTTTGTTATCACAATTCCACCATTGTTTTCCAGTTGGCTCTAATTGTATTATCTGTTCATAAGTAACAGCATCACCAGGCTTTTCACCAATACCTAAATTTGTCAATGACTTTCCTTTACCATCCCAAACACTATTGTTTTCTTCAAGTAAAGTAAACTTTTTATTTCCCTGTACAAATACATCTCCTTGTCGTGTTACTACTTGGTCTTGTTTCACAAAACCAGATGTTTCTTGTTTTAAAGTTTCCTTTATTTGCCCCACCGTTGCACCATCTGATGGTGCAGAACCATCTTTTACATTCGCTAAACAATTACCAAAGCAATCAATAATTCCTACATCACGTGTAATACAATGATCTTTGATGTATTTTAAATTTACAGCATCATTTTCATTCTTTGGATAACCTATATCGTTAATAACAAATTTATAAAAAGAAAACCCATCTTTTGTCTTTTCAGGTATTATAGAATGTAAATAGCGTCTATTTATGCTGTCTTTTTCATCTACAGGGTCTGCTACGTTAGATATACGTCGATTTTCAGCATTATACGTTTTTCCATCGAATTTTAACGTATTTTTCAATTCCGATGATAAATAACCTCTGTTTATTGCATCAGCGTTTTGATTTGGCTTACCGACGTTGGAAATTCTATGATTACCCGCGTTATATGTGTTTTTGTTTAGTTTCAGTGTTGGTAATATCTCTTTTTTTAATACTTTTAAATTTATTGCATCATTTTCATCTGTGGGATCATTAATGTTTTTTAACCGTTTATTACTAATATCATAATCTCCATCAGGTGTTTGTGGTAATCCAACACCTCTTTTTAAAGTATTAAAGTAATATAATCCATCTGATGAATACCGTCCGAACTTGTCAACACTCATGGTGCAACTGAATAACATTGTAGAGTGTAACCCATTTTTATAATATTAGTCCCGATTCCTAACCCATATCAGTTTTTATACAAATTCTTAGTCTTCATCAGTTACATTTGCATCATTCCCGGGACATTTAAAATATTTTAAATCTGCACTAATTAATGATCTGTCTGCTTCATTTCTAAATACATGATTTTTATGAATAAATTCCTCACCAGACAATTTTCTAAATCCGCTAAATGAATTTGGATCTGCAATTAATATATTTTGATAATCATTTACATCCATTAATTTAAATCTTTTGGTATTATAAATAAACTCTTGATTTGCACTATCATATTGTAATGTTTGTCCTACAGTTGCAGCATCCTTTGGATCTGTTCCTTGTGCCAAATTACCTATTTTCTTATTTTTCGCATTGAAAGTACTACCTTTTGGTTTGTCTAATATTAAAGATTGTTTTACTACAACACAATCGTAATCATCGATACCTGGAAATATGTCAATTATTCTTCTATTTGCACCCAACCAACTTCTATGATAATTGTTTGGATTAGTATGTAAAACTTGTGATAAAATCGGAACATCATGAGCATCTGTAGCTAATTGCGCATTTGATAATTTCATGTCTTTGCAATCCCAAACATTATTTTTTTGTTCAAGTAAAATAAACTTTTCATTTCCTTGTACAAACACATCACCCGACCGTGATACTATTTGATCCTGTTTTACAAATCCAGATGTTTCTTGCTTTAAAGTTTCCTTCATTTGACCCACTGTTGCACCATCTGATGGTGCCGAACCATCTTTAACATTCGCTAAACAATTACCTAGACAATCAATAACTCCTACATCACGTGTAATACAATGATCTTTTATATATTTTAAATTTACAGCATCATTTTCATTTTTCGGATAACCTATATCGTTAATAACAAATTTATAAAAAGAAAAACCATCTTTTGTCTTTTCAGGTATTAATGAATGTAAATAGCGTCTATTTACGCTGTCTTTTGCATCTTTAGGGTCATCTACGTTGGATATACGTTTATTTTCAGCAGTATACGTTTTTCCATTGAATTTTAACGTATTTTTTAATTCTGATGATAAATAACCTTTGTTTATTGCATCAGCGTTTTGATTTGGCTTACCAACATTGACAATTCTATGATTACCTGCGTCATATGTGTTTTTCTGTAGTCTTAATGTTGGTGATATCTTTTCTTTTAATACTTTTAAATTTATTGCATCGTTTTCATCTGTGGGATCTTTTATGTTTTTTAACCTTTTATTAGTTATATCATAATCTCCATCAGGTGTTTGCGGTAAACCAGCACTTCTTTTTAAACTATTGGCATAATATAACCCATCCGAGGAGTAACGTCCGAACTTGTCGACACTCATGGTGCAAGTGAATAGTATTCTAGGGAGTAACGCATTTTTATGAGATTACCCCACGGTTTCGGAGTTCATCCACTAAAGCCACCCATTCGTTTTCCAATCCAGTATGACCCGCTTCTTTAGCTTCATGTATTAGTTTCATTCTATCCACCAATTTATTGATATTATTGTAATAAATCACATTTGTGTTATATAGTTTCTTCATTAAACCTGTACCCGTAACGGACTTACTTCTTTTTCTTCGTTCCTGAGCACTTACATCCAAAGTGGATGCCATAAATCTTCGTTTTACAGGTTTTCTTTGTGTTAACGGCATTGTTTGTCTTCTAGTTGGTATTAACTTGGATACAAATTCTTTATATTTTAAAGACTTAGATCTAAAAGGAGGCTGGTCAGGTAAATACTTTCTCCTATATGCATTTGTCTGTTCCAAAATATTTTTATATGCTTCCATGTCTTTTTCTTTCACTAACGATACTGAAGGCTTATTTTCAAATAATAATTCAAATAATCCTTTTGTGCCCTTATACCTTTGATCACCAATGACAATATTATCATGTTCGTCAACGTTTAACGGGCTATTACCTATCATTAAACCATCTTCTGTTAATCTCGCTCCATAACTATGGTAGTTCTTATTAGGAATTGTTCCGAGTAACATTTTTACCATGTATTTCCTTCCTAAAGGTCCTTTGTTATGAATGTTTTCACCCAACAAGCTTATGTTTGACGGACCTTCCCTTGCTTCTTCTTCTTTTTCCTCTTCACTAACAGTTGATACATCTTCATGTCCTCTTTTAGCTTTTACTTCATATAATTCTCTTATACCACTATAGTCTGGTGATTCTAGCTCTCTTTCAGGTTCTCCACCGGTAAAACCACTATATGTAGAGGATTCCAGGTCTTCATCACTAAAATCTTCTGATTTTACATTTTCTCTTTCAAACTTTGTAATAGGTGCAATTGCATCTCCTTCCAAAACGGGTTTAGCAAATTTTTTGTTTAATTGTTTCAAGGGTTCAGTAATAGGTTTAAAAGTAGATTCAAGAAATTTCTCCCTTTCGCTAATACCTAATTTTAATGCTCTGTTTTTATCTCGAATAGAATCACTAAGTGATTTTATTTCCTTTATTAACTTTTCTTGGTTAACCATGTTTGTAGCAAGACGTGTTGTACAACAATGAATGTTTTACATCATGATCAGTGTATTAGTATAAATTTATCAAATCCTATCCTGTATCGACCATTGTTTAGCGGTTGTTCCTTCATAATTGTTAAAAACCCATACTTTTCAGCCCAAGCCTTTCCACACAACTCTTTAAATCGTTCAAATGGCATATCCGCACTTACATGGTCATAATATATGTGTTTTAGGTTGGTTTCATCCTGTTTAAATACAATTAACATGTTTGCATTGTCTCTAATGAGCTGTTTCGGTATTTTGCTGTAAGTTTGACCAATATAAATGCTATCTATGTTGTTATGTCGACCCATGGCGAAGTAATTTCTTATTGTATTTTGATTTTCACAAGATACATCGTCAAATATGAATACTGAGAATGGTTTAGCCTCTTGCGGTTGCATGACACTCTCGCTCGCGTTGAATTTAAAATATTTAACTTCAGGTACATTATTGAGTATTTGTTCCAATAACTGATATTTTGGTTGTTGTAGTGACTTTGAAAATACATATAAATTATTAAAACGTAATCCTTTAGGATTTGTAATCAAATTGAATACTACATTTGTTTTTCCACAATTGGAAGGACCGGTAACCAGACAACGCACCGTGTTTGGTAACAAAACACCGTGTTTTCCAGTATTGAATTGAGAACCATCCACTGTGAGTTCATCTATATTATTAATAGTAAAATTGTCTTTTTGCGGTATTATCTCCATCCTTTGTAATGGTTCAACCCAAAATGATGCTCTATCATTATATTAGATCCTTTTTAGGTATCCAAGAATCTTCCGTCTTATTAAATCCTAACCATCGTACTTTAACCTTATCCTTTTTTCGTTGCAACACCTTTTCAACTAAATATACATCACCTACTGTTGACTTTAACATTTCATGTCCATAAAACCCTCCTTCCAGCAATTGTCCTTTATTATCTTTTAAAATGTAAGTTTCTGGTATTGTAGGTTGCACCTTAAATACAGTAAATACCTCATTTGTCCAGTTTGGAAGATATCTTTTACTGAATACACCTTTGTATTTGCTTATTCGCACTTTATCACCAACATTAAACCTTTTAGGCTTTAGTTTTTCAACTCTTGGTTTAGTATTCATTTTTATACGTTTTAATACAAGTTTTTCATTTTTATTAGTCACCTGGCTTGGTTTCATACCGATAGTTCTATGAAACTTGTTATTGTAATCGCTTATAAGTTTTGGTAACATATCAATCCATACGTGCGATCCTCTGTTAGAAAACATCTTATACATCGCACCTTTTAAAGTTCTGTTGAATCTTTCAATTATTGATGCTTTTACCTCTGAATTGGTTGAGTAATGGTTAATGTTGTGTTTTTTCATTAAATTTGCAAATTCCTTATTAAAATATTCTTTTCCATCATCAGTTTGTAAATGTTTTATAGTATGTTTGTCTCTTTGTATAGCTGTTTCCATTGCTTTTGTAACACTTTTGCCACTTTTATCTTTTAGTGGTAAAGCATCTGCCATTTTTGAAAAACAATTAATAATAGTCAATATGTATTTAAATCCTCTATTTTGTTTACTATAAGGAATCATTTCGATTAAATCTGCTTGATATAAATCATTTATTCCTTTTATCACTGTATTTCTTCGTGGAAACTTTCTTCTTGCAGGTTTATGAAGCTCGTTGACAATTTCTTGCTTCGAGTTCTTCATATTGCAGGTTTGAATGTTTCATGTATCACATGTATAATCACAATGAATGTTGTCTTAAATATTCACATCATTTATATAGGTCAAGGTCATCCAAACTTGTGTAAAAAAATGGGGAACACGGCGTTGGACTTGCCGTGTTCCCCATTTTTTTACGGAAGGAGAAAGGAATAAGGTCGAAGTTGTAGAAGGACGAAGAATAGGTTACTAGTTGATAGGGTTTAGAGAGTAGTGGCCGAAAGGAAGAGTATGAATCTTATCCGGCATAATATGCCTTTTATCATCTTGAGCTGATAGTGCTCTTTTAACTTCAGTGACACTGTAGACCTCATGTTTAAAGCTTCTGATAGTGTTGAACGTTGCAGACATTGTAGAATCTTCAAACAAGCAGGTCTTGTAATGGTCAAATGTCACACGTTTCTTCAAGTACGATGTTTTGACTCCTTTAGCTTTCTTCACTGTCGGTATGTCGTTTTCCATATACATCTTGAAGGAATATAATTTGGACATCAGCGCAACTATTTCCTCCAAAGGTATTCCATTTGCTTCATCTTTAAATTTTCCAATTACTTTTTTATTCTTTTCATTGTAATTCGGATGGTTCTTCGGATAGTCAGAGAAGTCAAAGTCGTCTTTGTATGGGAAACTCCTTAGATCTTCATACATGTCCA
>CM061533.1:138335613-138555579 GCA_030545055.2 Neoaliturus tenellus
GTGGTGGCCAGGGCTAGTTTTTGTGGTCTCCCCCCGTGACGGGAGGCTCCGCCCACCACAGGCTGGGAACGAAGCCTCTGCCCCGAGGCTCTCCCGACCTGACGTATTTACATAATCGCCCACTCGCCACAATCTCCGCCGAGATCTACCGAGCCGCTCCCAACAGTTAATTAGTCCGAAATTGATTCGTCTTTCAAAGCCAAAAACCAGTTTGGCTCTGCGAGGAGTTTACGAGCGACGCGATACTTCAGACTCAATTCTTCTGTCCGCCGCGGATTGGTTTTGTGTACCGTAGACTATTATTATACGAAATTGATTCTTGTTTTATTATTCATCTTGGCGTGTTATTATCTCGGGGATTATTAATCTTACTGGTATTTATTGTGTGATTCCGAATCGCTTTGCCAATAACATTTCCTTATGAATTCAGTAGATTGTCTTTTTCTAAATCGCATTGTTTTAATATGACACGAATTTCAACGCTTTGTTCGAAAAAGTCTATATTAAATCGCCTCTCAAAGAATGGCGTTGAGCAAACCGATCTAAGAATGTAAACATTTTGACAAGCAATCAAAGTTGTTTGATTTACAATTTTAAATAAACATAGACTCACACCCTACCTTTTTTACCTAGTAAACTTTATCAGATTTGAATGTTTAACCTAACCCGGTTAGCCCAGCCCCACTCCGGTGACCACGCAGGGTCTTGTACACCACGGATTACGCCGGTTTCTGTCACGTGTGTTCCTGTAATTGGCTTAGTTTGAGTGTAGCCTGCCTGTGTAGACTTGTAATCCAATAATCGCCCTCTCTCCCTCCCTTCCATCACCACGGCTAGGGCTGTTCCCTAAATTGTCCCAAGCACGTCGTCCGTAATCCGCTTTATTTTACCGCGGGCATTCGTTTGCAATTCACGTTCACGTTTGAACTATTGCACGTCTTCTTTGCGAGTAGGCCCTAAACACGGCTCTGAACAACGTTTGCATAAAATAATATAAAATTATAAGTAGGCCCTACTGTAGAATATTTTTAAGAATACATAAACAAAATGTTTGCGATTAGGCCTATAAGCTACCTATTTCCAAAATAGTTTTCCATTGTGTTCTATGGTTTTGTGTATTTTTGGCTTGGAAATATAAGACTAACGCACTAATATATCGTGGCATGAGAAATGTATTCTTCTAAAAATTGTAATTGACATTTTTATTACGAAAAATGTTTTTTATTCGAGTGGTTTTATGTTACAGATCGAGGAAAAGTGATCCTGTGCCAGAAGGAAGCGAAGAGAATGTTCCTAATGACGTAAGTTTTCTTTACTGTCCTTATTAAAAGAATCCGATTAAGGCAAAAGGAATAATTTGTAAATATATTGTTTCATAGGGTTTTTTGTTATACTTCCATTGTAATCCTTCGCTATATTGTCTTCTATACGGTCACTAGTCACTGATCAACGCATCTATCTTCTATCTGGCTTCTTAATTCAATAAGTGTTTCGTCTATTACATTCCCTTTTCCCTTTTTTACATCCCTTAAACAGCTTATTAGCTCTACCTTCAGATGAATTTTTAAGTCAGATTGTTAACAAGAATAGATCGTCTGCCACTGCATAACCAACATAAACATTATTTGAACATCATAGATTTCTTTCGAATTGTGTAGGTTTCTCACAAACAGAGATAAATGTATTTTGAAATGCGCAATTTGCGCACGGGCTCCCTGATGGTTCATAATTAAAAATTAAGTCTTATGTTAGTCTAAATAAGTTACTATAATACTTTAAATTGCTAATGACTCTTAATTGTTTTTCTAAACTCTTTCTATAGTATCTTGCTTCAATAACGTTATTTCTTTAAGTAAATAGGTTTTTAGAATGATATTGAGTAAACGTGAGAAATCTCATAGCAATTCACTTATCTAAGAAGAAAGTTAAGATATTTTTTATGTTAAATTCGTGATTTAAAAACTAAGTGTGTTATTTGTTATTCCCTAGATTTTAAAAACATAATTGGCGATATAAATTAACACAATTTTAGAGCATCGTGGTTTTTCTTGCTCTTTAATCCTATATTGTACGTAATAATGAGAAAAGGTCTGAAGTGATGTACGGTACTGTATATTTAATCTCGAAATGTAGTGGTAACATTGCTCATACCAGTTGCTATTTTGGTAACAAAATAACAACGAAGATCAAAATTAAAAGAACACTACTTTAAAGAATTGGTTTTAAAACAGGTGTTAACTGTAAAATGTAGTGTTTTTGTATAAACTAATAGCATGTTTACCATTGATACTGTAGCAAAATGAACTAAAACCAATGAGCTAGGTACGGTCAACCCCGTATTTGCAAAGAACAATAATCCTGTAAAAAATCGATTGTCAAAGAAATTTACACAACAAAAAATGCTATTACACAAAAACTGCTATGTTATAAGTATATAGATAATTTATAAAGATAGAATTAGAATGCAGTTAGTATCCATCAAAGAATGGAATGACCTTCTCAGTTATCCACAAGATGAAAAAATAATACAAAGGTAAATAATTCTACTATGGTGCTGCTGAAACCCGGTACGGAAATTATAATAATAAGCATGAGTTTTACCTATTTTGTAGGTTGATAAACTATAATTTAGGCCTAATATGTTTAGCCTACCCAAAACTAATGAGAACAATAGAAAATTGAAAATCAATATTGCAACTTTCATAAGACAAATCATTCTGTTTTAGAAAAATGGTTTTATGACACCAATTGTTTCCCATGAAGAACATTATTTTTCCTAGTCAAGCAAGTCTACTAAATATTTATACTAAGTTAATTGAATAATTATGATTGATATTTATAATAAGTAAAATAATGTTAACAGGTGCTGAGACGCTACCTGACCTGTCCAGCACAAGTCACGATTCGTCATCTGAAGATGTTCCTCAGGCAGAAGTTCGAACTCCCAATGGATCATACGGTACGTTGAATCACAAATTCTTTAATTGGTTTAAAGCTACTTACCTAGACAGGCATTTTAGACTTTTTGCAGAAAAAAAAAAACTATTCCGAAACTTGAGTTGATTATGATTTGGTGTTGATGATACCTATATTGATTTATCTTTTACTTTAAAATAATTTAAATACCGGTAACACTCTTATTTTTAATATAGCCTACTACACATTCAAAATTAATTTAAATTCTTTTTTTAGATGGTGATATCCTAATCGTTAATCAACTATTCGGTTACTAACTCTAATCGAGACCGAACTACTTAAAAAAATCAAGAATAATATTTCATAAAATGTTGAGTCTCTTAGAGTATATCAGCGGTTCCTAACCTTTAGTACATGTACCACTTAGGGGTATGTGAAGAACGGGCTAGGTATACGCCGAAAAAATACTTAGTGCCATAGCGACGAAAAACCTGAACAAAGCCAAAGAAAGATCAAACATTGTGTCTACTATAACAGAAACTTAAATGATATATTTGTTGTTTTCAAACTTAATATATATATTTGAGATTAAGTTACAATGTTTAGTGATATAGTGATGGTTTGAAACGTTTTCAAGTTAACAAAATATTTTAAAAACTTGTAAACCGCCTATTTATGTTAATACTATAAAAGAAGGTTTTGATCCGCTGGTATAGATGGAGCAATCACTATTCCTGAAGTAATTTAATATTTGTCTCATATCCAATGTTTTTTCAGGTTCATATTTATTACACGGGGAAGAAGACAAAAGGTGTAGAAGATCAGGAAGATGAGGTTTTGCAGGAGACATACTCACTCATGGACATTGCCTACATATTTGAGTGGGATCCAAATGTAAGTCTGTGTTCCTTACTTTCTTTACATTTAGTTTATACAATTTTTTATTAAATAAATGAGTGGGGAAGGTATTTATTTTGATCATAATTTCACCAAGTTAACGAACATAGTTAAAGGTGACTAAATTTAACAACCTATAAGCCCTGAGGTTAAACAATGTTGTTAAAATCTATTACCCAGCTTAATGTAAGTCTGTGTCTGAGTTCCTTATTTTCTCCACATTTCGTTCATATAATCTTTATTGAAATTAATTAGTGTAGAAGGTATTTATTTTTATCATGGTTAAATTATGATAAAATAAATACCTACCACACTAATTAATTTCAATAAAGATTACCAGGGCTTAAAGGTAGATGAATATAGTCTATCTTTATTATTGTAGTTAACTTGGTTAAATTAACCACAATAATAAAGATAGACTATATTAATATTAATCTACCTTAAAGCCCTGGGGTTGAGCAATACTATTAAACCCTATTACCCGGATTATAATAATTTTCTAATATGTTTTAGTTTATAATTCTAGGTTTTCTTTT
This sequence comes from Neoaliturus tenellus, assembly GCA_030545055.2. Classification (NCBI taxonomy): domain Eukaryota; kingdom Metazoa; phylum Arthropoda; class Insecta; order Hemiptera; family Cicadellidae; genus Neoaliturus; species Neoaliturus tenellus. The sequence goes on from CM061533.1 coordinate 138,339,963, forward strand.
TACTTGTATAATTTCAGAGTTATATTCTTTGTTCCAGACATCACCAATGAAATTTGGATATGAAATTTTAAGACGTCAGATTGTAGTAAAATCAGCCACTACAAATCAAGTGATGGTTGCAGAAAGCTCATCATCCTCTCCTTTGAAGGAAACCATCATGCGTAGAGGATTTGACAATATTAGTGAAGAACAAAATGAGCAATCCGGACAGATGCGTGACTTACGCTTGGGAAAGAAAAAATTAAAAGAAAATAGCAATACCTATTCTGAAGATTCTCCTATTCCACTGAAGAGACTGCGAAGAAAATCATCAGGGAATATGTTAAATAGTAATATCAGAGCTGAAAGTGGTCTTGCACAGTGTCAAGAGGTTTCCGAGAGTGTAACTGTGGAAGATAGTAATGATGCCTTAGTGTTCCCCTTAAGAGACGAAAAAGGAGATGGTAGCCAAGTTACTTCCCCTGGGGAAACAGAAGAATCAGCACTTGCCGAAGATGATGACCTAATGGAGACCGAAGTTATTTCCCAGACAGAAGAATCAATAGAAAATCAACAAGACACAAGCCAAGACATTGAAGAGGTTGTAGTGGATGTAGATGGAGAACCATCTCAGGATTTTATTCTTCAAGACGAGCAAGCTATGGATGCGAGCGAAGAATTGGAGGAAGATGATGACGAAGATCGTCTTAGGATTTGTGACCCAGAAGAAATTCCGGAAGACAGAGTTAGTGAGGAATATTTGGGAGAAAAAGTTGAAGAGAGTCCCGCACAACCTGATGTTGAAGAAGATAAAATTGAAAACTTTGTTGAAGAAGAAGCAGAGGTATCAAGAAAGGAGAGTAAGAGTAGAAAGAAGAACAAAAAGGCTAAGCACCATCATAGACATAGAAGAGACTATTCTCCTGCACCTGAAGCTACAATTGTTTCCTCAGATGATAAAACTGACAGTTTGAAATTGAAAGTGAAGATCACTAGGTCTGACAGTGAAACAAGCCAAGGAAAGAACAGAAGTAAACAGGATGAAAGTTCAAGATATTACATATCAAGTGATGGTCATACTTCCCCAAGGCAGTCAAAACACAAGAACCAAACAATAAATGAAGGTATTTACAACAACACAGAACAATCTCCATCACACTCACACAATGATGATGACTCTAGGAACTCCCATTCAACTGATGATCATGAGGTAAGAAGTATTGCAAGTTCCAAGGAAAGTCGTGAAGAAGTTCTGACTAGTTCTAAAGAAAGCTCTTTGCACAATGGAAATATTGACTCCTCTAAAACAAACAATCGTGAAATTTCTAACAAGGAAAAACTGAATCAATTACGGCAGGTGAGACACAAGAATATAACTCCACCACCTCCAAGAACATTACCAAACACAACAATAAGCAAAGTTAGTGCCGAAGAAGCGAGCAAAAATTCTCTGAAGACGTTATTAACATCAACATCCAATTCAATTGTAACACTTAAGAAAGTCACTGCGGAAGAGGCTGAGGAAAACAAAGTGATGAAGACATACAACAATTTGGAAAGCAAGAGGCCTTCATTAGAAATCATTCCAATGGTTGGGGTCAATAATCCCAGTGTTGTCAATAAAACCAATGAAAACAAAACACATCTTGTTCAAAACAAACAAAAGACTTTGCCAGGTGGAAACCCTGTTGTAAAATTAATGAAAAATAACGTTATAAACTCACTCATTCCAAACCAAAATTCAATCTCCAAAGTGAAATGTACAAATGTGGATATATCAAATAATTCTGAAGCCTTAAAGAATTCTAAAGAGGGAATGATTGCTGCTGATAAGAAAATGGGCACCAAGAAAAGAGAGAGCTGTGGTGTTCTAGACTTGTCAGAAAAATCAACACGTTCTTCTTGTTCCTCTCCAGCCTCTGAAGGGTCCAACTCACCATCACCACACCAACCTGTTTTGTCTGTGTCTCAACCACTCTTAAATAGGCATTTAGCAGCAATGAACAGCCCTCATAGATCATTGTCTAGTAGTCCACCTGTGACTGCATCAATTCCTAAAGGTTCGCCCACACGGCCAATGCAACAACATCCTGCATATCTCTCAGATCTAATGACTCTTTCAGACACTGCTGTTCACATCAGAAATATAAAGGCAGCTCAGGCCCAAGATGGGATGAGACGTCAGGTTTCAGCTACTCAGAATAAATCATCACCTCAAAGGTATCCTTCAATGCCTTCACCTGGAAAATCGCCATCTCGAGCATCTCCTACTCAGTTAAAGATTCCTACACCTAATCTTTCAAATAAGTTTGCCAGTAGACCCAAGCTTCCTTCCACAAATCCTTCGTTATCAAACAGACCTGTCGCTGTCAATAGACCTGTTGTTCCTTCCACACGGGTAGTAGCTGGACGCACTATTAATGTATTCCCCAACTTGATGAGTAGCCATTCTGCTGCAGTTGCTAAGAAACAGGCTGACATGAATGGTCGAACCCTTAATATCCCACCACCTCCACCTGCCATTCCCATATCTTCTCTCTACAAAATGGAGAAAATGGCTAGAAAATTCGACTTGGAGAAAATAGCAAGAGCAATTTCAGCAGAGAACAAAGCAAAGGTGAAAGGCCTCCCATATATTCCTAAGCCAGTTTCAAGTATTCAGGAATCTTCTGTCCCAAAAATACCAAGTTCATAACAGAGTGAACGTTATGAAAATCAAGAGGATCGTGAATCGAGAGAAGAAGATTGACCTTGCCAACTGAAACATAATCGTTTGGAGGATTTGATTAAGACTTTACAAACTAGACAGAAAGTGGCAAAGTGATGACAGAAGATATCTCTTTAATAGATTTTAAATGCTATAAAATTGTATTCCATTAACCTGTGAAAGTCAACGAGATAGTACAAACCTAACTCAGATAATTTAACACGGATAATATATTTGCCTTGATGCTTCTTAAACTTAGTAAGCTGTATATTTGTTTTTGAAACCTTTAAGCAAATAAGGCTTTATATTTGTTATGAATTTTGATGTATATAATGATCACATATTAAATATGTGTGAATAGTTTTACTAAATATTGTTTGACACCAAAGACTCCTTAGTATAATCCTTAGTATAAAGAATCCTTAGTATCTCAACTGTAAAAGATTTGGTAACATTACATAATTATGTTCCTGATTAATAGTGTTAGATTAAGCTTTAGCTTTATCGGTACTGTAGTTAACTTTTTCTTTGTATATAGAGACATTTTTGTGTATCCAAATTTAAGTGGTCGATGTTAAAAGAAATTAATTCTTAACATTCATTCTGTAAAAATAGTTTGTATTTTAGTAAATCAATTAATTTACAAAATATTTTGTTCCAATGTGTAAAATATGTACTTATAACGTCCTACATTAATTAATGAATATCTGACATAAGTGAATCAATACCTTTCTGTGTAAGCATTTTTCAGTTGAACTCCTTACCAATTCTTATTTCCAGAAAATAATGAAATTATTTGTTATATTACAACGGTGTTGACTAAAAACCATTATTAAGTTATAAGTTGTGGAATTAAATAAATTATTGTCCTTTTATCATTGATTTTTTAACAAAAAAATTCTATTTATTTCTATATGATGTTAAATAAATTTTAAAAAAACTGAACAAACAGTTTATTGGAGCCAGATTAAAATTGAACCCAAATTGGTTACATAATTTAATTCGTACTAATAAGTTATCCTAAGCAGTTGTTTTCAAAGAAGTTTTGTCCAACGGGAACACCAGAATTTCTTTTAGAGATCATCAGGCATTCCATTGCCGTCTTGCAAAATCATCTTTATGAAAGTTATTAACATTAGTTTGTTATTTATTTCAATAAAAACTTACTGTTGGTTTATTATGATTTAGTTTTAGCAAACTTCTCATTTCAGGAGTGTGTTAGTTCATTTTAATTAATCATCGTAATCTAATCAATTAGAAAGATTTTATGGTATGTTTATTTACAATTGTTATTTTATCAATGCAGTCAGTTTTTACCAATATTTTGTTGTCAGTTTATGATCTATATTTTGTTGTTGTTCTCAGTTTTATTTTGTTGATTGTTTTAAACATTGTTATGCTCTGTTCAGTGTGTTACATAATAATTAATGCAGTTCTATAGTTGTGTTTTGTACTACATATACATGTATTGTTACATACACCCAGTTATATTTTTTCACGTGTGTGAATTAACATTGTATATTTTATAGTCATAATTTTAGTGTCAATTACAATGAACAAATACTTTTTACTAAAGGTTTTTATAGTTTACAGCACGGTAATGCTATAAATACTGTCAATGTATTTGATGTATTTGTGGTATCTCAATAAGTTCCCAATTTTTCACGTTGGATTGATGGTAAATAATGGTCTGAATTATTATTGAATTTCCAACTCCTGCACTATGTTTTTCCCTTATTGTATGTTGAATGATATTTTAACTGATATATTGATTGTATACTATCGTATATGGATCGTTTAAATTATATGGATCGGATAAATACAATAATTTATTTTTCATTAGCTTTTTGCAACAAAAAACGATAAAACAGTTTATGAATCATTAAAAATGAACAAAATCTTTTTTTCTAAAATTTGTGTGGACGATTTTGAAAAGGTCAGACGGTGACATTTGTTTTGGAAGTTAGTCACTGCTTTCTCCCGATTTGTATGAGAGGTGCGAGCCAGCTCAGCGGCAGCGGCACTTTCCATTGGTTACCTCACCAATTATCATACTGTGTGTCCTGACTCAGTTAGCTGCTGATTTCACCGACCTACGGGCCACTTTTGACTTGAAAAACAATAATTGCCAAACTAATTAATAATTAGTTTTAAAACGTATTAAATTTGTTTAATTATTTTATGTTTGTAGATGATTTGATAAGGCTGTTTGTATGTATTGTGCAACTTTGATATTTTCCCTAATAGTACTTGTATAACTCAATGACAATAATAATAAAATTTGAAACAAATTTTTCACTTATTAAATTGTTTAAAGTTCTGTTTTTAATTGTATTATTCATATAATTAATTGTTTGATTGATTATTTTATCAACACGATTATTCTTTATTAAACATTGCTGATTCAGTTTTGATTTGGGATAGATCTACAGTTGGAATGTACTCGTTTCCTATATGTAAAAATGATTATATATACTGTATATATTTGGAATAATTTAGAATATTGTGTATATTATGTGATATAGTCAATTTACGATTTCAAAGTTGTAATTTAAAAACTCAAATGTGAATTAAGTTATGTACTGTTTGTCTTTTAACTTTGTTCCGATTATATACTACCTTAACTTCCCTCCTTGTAAAATTTTACTTCTGCAACAAATTAAATTTTAAAATTCAAGCATTGTCACAAAGTACAAAACAATGTATATAAAAACTTTCATTATATTTAAACTGATCAAAAAGGTTTACGTGACATAGTGGACATTTCTTTTGAATTAATTGACAAAAAGTGTTGAATTTCAGTTGCAGCCTAGAATTAAACTGATGAAAATGTCATGAAAATTAGTAATAGGCTACAGTAGTAACTACCAAGGCACGAAAATATATAAAAATTGCTGAAACATACAAACAATGCACAAACAATGCAGAAAAATGCTTATAAATCTTTTGTTATAATATTATATTGCATAGATCTGATCAGATCGGAACAACGAAATTACAGTAATTGACAAATTTTGAATGAGATGTCTATAACAAGCATGTTAAGAAAATGTCAATAAACTCATTGATGATGTATAAAAGACCTAGCTACAAAGCCAACTTTGTTGTGTTGACCTTCCCAAATTAGACTCCCCGTGCACTTTATTTAATGGTACATTATGAAAGTACCCATTATTTAATGGCCTGAGATTACATAATTCGATTTTCAACGTGTGTAGGCCTAAGCAGTCAAGGTTGGCTTAGACGGAACATGCATATGATTCAGAGAGAGTAAATATTGCTCTTAATCAAGTATATTGAACTTTGAATGCGACACACAAATAGATTCACAAATCTGTAGACTACTCCTGTAGTGAAAATGCCATCGCCATCACTGACAAAGAGTAGAGGTTTGCAGTGGGCCTTTTTTTGGATTTGGAGATAATGCTACAGCATTTTTGCAGGTTCAGGCCTTATAACCTAGGTATGCTATTACCATTTCCTTACAAACGGAAGTCCTTTCAGAATGATCCCAGAAAAAAAGAAAAAAAAATAGCAACAATAATTCTTTGTTGCACTTTGTGGATTAACTTGCATAATGGTAGATATAAAAAAGTGTTCTAAACAGCCAGCTGCAATCATTTTGCATATTCGTATGCATGTCAGGTTGGTTGGGTGTCGGAAAATATAACTTTCAGCTGGAAAATGATGTGGTTACATTAATAGGTTTTAATTAATGTGGTTACATTAATTAAAATTGATGCGATTAAAATCTAAACACTTTCTTAGTTTAGTTGTTGTGAAGAAGTAATCCAAAAGTATTGAAACTCAAACCAAGTCAGTATTACCATCAAATATTGCAAATGTCGTTACTCTATAAAGATCAATAAGAGTTTCCTCTATAAATAAAACTCGTCAGCAGAAATTAATTATTCTCTTACAACTTGCCAATGTCCAATATCCCTTATAAATAAAATAAAATTCCCCAGCTATGACCCCTCCATGCTTTCCATTTTTATGTACTGTGATGCAATAGTATCAGAAAGTCCTCAATTAAAACAAAAACTGATTAGCCACCCATGTTTAGCCTGATACAACAAAACATTTTTCTCGAGAAAAACTTCTAAAAGAATTGTAAACCTATTTTTTTTTTTTTATAAGAACCTCATGGGAAACACAGTTTTAAGCCTTGTTGAACTCACATAAGATATAGGAAATGTTATGGTGGTTTTCGAAATAATCAACTATAGAAGATAGAAGATACCCAAAACGATAGTCTACGTCCTCAGGAGATGCCACTAAGGTAAGATTTATATTACGATTTATACTAAAACAGCCAAATACAGGGTGGCTGAAAAGTAACTACCACCCCCCCCCCCCCTTAACTTTTTTGCTAATCGAGATATTTGAATTCTGATTGCGGGAATCTTTTCCGACAGAAGGGGCTGCATTGCCCAATGGGCAGTTTTACATTTTTGACCCGTATGGGATGTGGGGGTGGGGGGTAACTCAAAATTTTCAAATGGGACGAATGGTCGAGTGACACCTCATTTCAAAGGTCTTGGCAAGAGAAGTAAAATGGCATAAAAAAAAATAAAAATCGCTCCACCAAAAACAAAATGGCGGCCAAAAACGTGGGGTGGCTGAAAAGTAACTACCACCCCCCCCTTAACTTTTTTGTTAATCAAGATATTTGAATTCTGATTGCGGCAATCTTCTCCGACATAAGGGGCTACATTGACAATGGGCAATTTAACATTTTTGAACCTTAGGGGATGTGGGGGTGGGGGGTAACTTAAAATTTTCAAATGGGACGTATAGTCGAGTGACACCTCATTTTAAAGGTCTTGACAAGAGAAAAAAATGGCATAAAAAAAATGAAAATCGGACCACCTAAAACAAAATGGCGGCTAAAAATGTGTTTTAAAAGTACAAAAATTTACCCAATTTACCCAAGAACTTGTGTAACTTAATTGGACTAAATAGTTATCTTGTAACAGCATACTACCATACTACAGCATTTAAAATCTAAAATACTATGGCAATAAAAAGGGGTAAATTTTTGTACTTTTAAAACACATTTTTAGCCGCCATTTTGTTTTAGGTGGTCCGATTTTAATTTTTTTATGCCATTTTTTTCTCTTGTCAAGACCTGTAAAATGAGGTGTCACTCGACTATACGTCCCATTTGAAAATTTTAAGTTACCCCCCACCCCCACATCCCCTACGGGTCAAAAATGTAAAACTGCCCATTGGCAATGCAGCCCCTTCTGTCGGAAAAGATTCCCGCAATCAGAATTCAAATATCTTGATTAGCAAAAAAGTTAAGGGGGGGTGGTAGTTACTTTTCAGCCACCCACGTTTTTGGCCGCCATTTTGTTTTTGGTGGAGCGATTTTTATTTTTTATGCCATTTTTCTTCTCTTGCCAAGACCTTTGAAATGAGGTGTCACTCGACCATTTGTCCCATTTGAAAATTTTGAGTTACCCCCCACCCCCACATCCCCTACGGGTCAAAAATGTAAAACTGCCCATTGGCAATGCAGCCCCTTCTGTCGGAAAAGATTACCGCAATCAGAATTCAAATATCTCGATTAGAAAAAAAGTTAAGGGGGGGGGGGTGGTAGTTAGCCTACTTTTCAGCCACCCTGTATACAAAACAATTAAGTGTAAATTTGACATATTAGTGAGAAGTAGCAAATATCAATAGCCTAGTAGTCCAGGCAATATTTACACTGCAAATTAAAAATTGTTCTGCGTAACCGATCTATTTAATGAATATGGTTGGTAGATTAATACAACACCACGTGGAGATTATTTTATTTGTCTATTTTTCACGTTCAATGACCATTTTACAAATATTTTAAAGTAAACAGCAATAGAACAACGACAGCCATGTGGGTGCCACAAGAATGAGGTACTTTTCTTATTTCTTACATACGTACAGTCTATTGTTAATTTTATTAGTACCGTAAACAGTATTATGAAAATATTACACTTTAATTGATTCAACCAAAATGCCAATAAGAAGTACTTGTACATTCTAAGATGGCATACATAAAAGAGCAGCATATACAATCACCTATGTTATATACTATATAAGTCAGAAGATACAGTAAAAGAAATGCAGGTCATAATACAGTGAGTGGTCATCAGTGTGTGATGGTTAGATTACCATGTGTCAACGATACACAAGTGTGGCCTTCAAAGGTAGGTACCAAAAGGTGTGAATTACGAAGCATCCGGAACAAATACTCAAACACAATAATTAGAACTTATACACAGGTAACTTGGTAATTTAAAAGTGGGTCTTTTTATAGGCACCACTTAGCAACTTAACACTTATGAAAGCTGGCCCCTGGAGATTCGGATCGCCTTTCATCTAAATGGATATAGTATCTGTGAAGAAATCCACCGACCCGTGCAAAACATTGTTAGCATCAGCATACTGTAGATGCAGGACTGTCGAAGAATAATTTCTCATCTCGAATAGACCCTGTTATCACATAAGTGATAATCCTTTTTATTGGTCACATACAATTTAAATATTTATTTTACTAACCATTTGAAAACTTCGAGAAATAACTTTTGATGACATTACAAAATTATAAAGTTGGAATTATCCAAGAGATATCCTGCAGTGTTTAGCGAGGAATCGAGTTTCGATTTGACTGATACTTTAACGGTGCCTAATTACATTGAACCAACATCCCGGAAAGTTTTTGTACTTTGATCTGTTTACTAGATATACAGGGGGTTGAAAGGGAACCGTTTAGGACTTCAGATATGATTACTTACTTAAAAACTAAGAAAAAGGTCCTAAAATACTTTTTTAAGCTGCTAGCCGCCATTTTATTTTTTAAGGTTTAGTAATTTTTATTTTCGTAACAGGTGGTTTATTGAGTTCATTTTTGGCATATACCTTTATCACACCAATGCTCATTTTCAGGAAAAATCATTTTCCACGATGTGTATTTTCAAAATAGCGACAATTTTAATTTTTAAACACAGATATCCCAAAAACTATTTTATTACAATTTTACAAAGAGACTAAAAAGTTGACAAATTAAATTATCTAATCAATGATAGGCCTACGCAATTTGGATATTGGGTATCTTTGGATATTGGATATTAAGGATCTAACTACAAACAACGGAGTTATTAGGATTTTTCTTTGAAAATTTACTAAATTTGAGTTAGTCACAATGCAAAATCTATTTTCCTCAGAAAAAGTTCAATAACTCTGTTATTTGTTGTCAGATATCGTTGGTATCGTTGTTTGAATGATTTTATCTGTCAACTTTTTAGTCTTGTAAAATTTCGAAAAAATTTACCGTTATTTAGAAATTTGAGTTTAAACATGTAAAATGACCGCCATTTTGAAAAAAAACCCATATGAAACAATTGTTTTCCCTGAAAATTAACATTGATTTGATAAATTTCATGTCAAATATGAACCCAATATAACCATCCGATACGGTAAAAAATTATTAAGTGTAAAAAATGGAGGCTAGCGGCTTAACAAAGCATTTTCGGAAATACATTCACGACCTTCACAGAAACATTTTTCTGCGTTTTTATTTAAGTACTGTAATCATATCCCGAAGCCCTGAAGGGTTTTTACAACATTTTGTGTAGATACTTCCAAAATGTTATCAACATAACATGTTAAAATATTAGGGGTTTTAGAGGTTGTATATGTAAGTAAAATTATAATAAAAAAGTCTAATGTGGATTATTAAGCTTCAAAATTTAGGAAGTATTCCAAAATGTAGGCCAAACACTCATCATAAATGTAAAATGGTTTATAGGGGGAAACCCCCTAAATTAAAATAAAATTTATATTACATATATATGTTATAATATAAATTTACTGACGGTTACTGAATTCTATATTAGGCCTACATATATAGTCTATATATTTATATATATATATATTTATATATATATATATATATTTTACATTCAAGTTGTAGGGCTGCTAATATAATTAAAATACGTTTTATATTATATATATAGAAATATGTGCTTAAATAAAAATGTTAGGTTATTTATAAAAATCAGTCATGGTATAGAAGTAAATAATTTCATAAAGCAACATGAGATTTCCATATACGCTCGTGTATGAAGCTATATTTTCAATGTTGTAGATTTTAGTTCTCGTATGACTGAGGTGGTGGCGCGTCGCCCTATAATATATATACTGTTATATATATATTATATATATATAATATATATAATATATATATATATATATATATATATATATATATATATATATATATATATATATATATATATATATATATATATATATATATATATATATACTGGTATTGCTGGCGGGAGGACCGATGCTACTGGGTGTCGAAAGGGATTTACTTCTCTACCGTATACGTACTGTGCACTGCTCTGGGACCTTCTGGGTACCCAGGCTGACTAACTTACATTTCAGTAGCGGTATTTGTTCTCCTTTTATGATCAGAATAATGATTGCGCGTTTCTTTAATATTTTTTGTGTTTTGATAACAATCATTAGATACTACTGTCGGGAGATGACTTGTTGGCCACTGAGGGAATGGGGGGGCGAGGGGAAATTTACATCCGAAACCTAACGGTCATTTGGTTAACTAAGGAATAAAAACAAACTTAGATTGTACTATTCTACATGAAAAATTTTTGCTAAGAAAAGTAAACAGTTATCTTTGTTGACAAACCAGCTAGCCTAATTCAACATAAAGAAAGACAGCTGATTGCAAAATCAAGTAAAACATCGTAGGAATGCTGTATGTTTTTTGTTTTGTTGATAGCTTAACATATGGTGGAATAAAAAAAACCAAAAACCAAAATCAAATTGTTTTAGCCAATGGCATGCTTTAGCTTCCCCCTCACCCCGCAACCCCCTCACTGGCCAACAAGCCATCTCCGGACGGTAATACATTACGTACTAAAAATGTGTATTATATTACGAGATAGCACGATTAAACTCAGTTTAATCAAACATACGGCTGCTTAAAATACTTGTCATAAAATATCATAGTTCAAAAGTTGGGCATATACAGTCGGATTTTAGCATAGGGTCTTATCTATTTAATTTGGACTTTGACCGGGAGACATACGACAGCAAAGAAAACGAGCTCATCACCCTGACATTAGCCGATCTTAGAAATTTGAATCCATTCGTACTTAAAATTCCAAAGAGAAGCAAGATTAAAATAAAAATTTAAGTACGTTACGGACCTTTGCATAATTTTTTCTTTAGATACAGCGATCCTACTTTCAAGTCAGAAAGGGACACAATAAATAAAATTTAATTATTCAATTACCTATGTTTAACAGTTTCCATAGAAACATTACAAATTTACCATAGCTTGTTGGCACTGTATGTCATTTTCATTTCACAATAATATATTGTATATAGTGTATTTGTCCTATAATAATTAACCCAGTCCACATAATTTTGTCGCACCAACATTTCACCGTTGGGTAAGTGATTAGACAGTAATAAATATATTATTTTTATTTACTTACTTTTGTAAAAAAAAGTATTTTGTGGATATAATTGAACGAAAATATTTGTTAATAATAATAAAAAACCTATCTAAGGCTATATAAAACCATTACTAAATGGTAATGTGTGGAGGAATGGTACACATTACAGAAGGCATATAGTAATTCCACAATAGTAATTCAATCAGGGTAAGTTAAAAATAATAAATTTCACAATTTCTTGGCACGAGCAAATATTTCACATCGTGTGTTTGATGCCAACAAACACAAAATGATTCTGACATGCAAACACCATGAAATATTTTCAAAGAATCCTTCAGGAGGCCCTCTGGAATCTCGTCAATAACCTCACTCCAAGGCAAACTCTTAAAAAATAACAATATTTAGTTTAGGTTAGTTTAGGTAGCTGTACTAGTGAGAAAATTTATCTGCTAGATGGAATTCCAATCCTTGCTGCAGCGACCTCAAATAAAGAGTCATACAGCTTGCCTGCTTTTTCAGAGAAAGCAGACATCGATTACTTAACAACAAGTGTCGCAATATGAAACATCACTTAATTGATTAACAAGTACGTAAAATATTACGAAGATTCTTTCTTATGATAAAAGAATTTTTATAGGTCACTGGTCACTGCGTCACAAAAAGTACATTTTAGTTAGTTTTATATACGTGATTATGATCAGTCAGTGTTAGTGATAAAAATGGTTTGGAAGTGAGAATTTCATGAAATTAGGCATGTCAAAAAAAGTTATGCCACTTTCTCGAGGCGTGATACTGCACCAGATAGCGCGACTTTAAATAATGCAGGCATAGCCCTCTAGCATCCATACCAGAGAAAAATTAAGCCTCTGTAAGTACTTTCTGACACCTCTTAGGAATACAGGTACAGTACTAAATGATAAATATTCGTTTTACTCAGCTGTTGTCTTCCTTTCCTGCATGTTAGGTTCGAAGGTTCCTTAAACGTTGGAAATTTAAATACACAGGGTGATGGTTATAAGTAATTAGACATGTAGGCCTATTAATATTTAATAAATAAATTAAATACCCAAGTAACATAGACATGATGTGGAAATTGTTTTATTAAATAGCTTATTAAAAACAATTTTATCAAAATACAAGAAAAATACTGTTAAATCTTTCTTTTTTTTTAGAAAAAAATTAAAACGCTTCCCAGTGCGATTTATGGTTTGCACGCACTGCGCAGAGTTTGTTATCCAAGTTCAACCTCAGACAATGTTTTTTTGAGCACTGATGGAGTTATGCCTTCAACAACCTCTAACTCTTCTCTTAAGTCCCTAAAAAAGTGTATTCTTTCAAGACGAGCTCGTTCGCTTTGCTCACTCGCCTTTCAGGATGTTTTAATGTATGTAAATTTCAAATTTGCAAGGTTTGAAGAAAACCGTTTGTGCCACTTTCAAGAGATCCGTGTGCATACATACATATACAAATATACCATACTCGTATTAGAGTATAGGATGTGTTTTTAGTAAAGCTGACGCTTGTTCTATAATTCTCGCGAGACCGATTGAGCTCATTAATTTAATTATATTGAATTATCATCTAGAGCGATCCCTCTGATCCTGAATTGTTGCGTTCAAAACCATCTCTCATGTAAATTTTAACAAGATAACAAAACTGGCACAAAACTCACCTGCAATGTTGTGTTGTGTCTTAGGAAAAGATAAAAACCTCTATAGGGCGCCCTTGGCGTGATATTTTTATTGTTATTTGTGTATAGAAGATCAAGTTATGAACCGGTATGGCGGTAGTGAGCTCGAGCTGTATATAAATGACTGGTTACCAGCACGGATCAGTGGTGTTGTGTCATTTTTAAGGAGCTGATTTCGCTCTCCACTGCTGCCGAAAATGTCGTTATATAGGAAAATTAGCTTCAAATTTCAGCTTCAAGAGAAAAGAAGACCACATAAGAAAAAAATATTATGAAAATGTTCTTTTCACCACTATCAGCTATTAGCCTATGTCAGCGGACGATTTTAAACACCATTTTACCACCAAGTTCCCTCTAGCACTGTTTCCCCATTAATCATAACCTCTCTGAAAGCTACAGTATTTCTAATTCTTCCTTACCTTGATTTGTCACTGTACCGCACCTGTAGAGTTGACTGACTCCTCTCAGTACTTGTCATTGTGAGATGTGACACAGAAGACATTCGAGCCGCGGTGTGTACGGGTGAATGATCCGATGAGAGATATTGGATTCAGGTATTGAATGGCAGAGCCGTAGCGGACGTCGGATCGGCGGATCAGTGGCCAATGGTCGGCCTTGAGGTCGCGGTCCACGCAGCAGCGAGGAGTTCACGCGCGTGCACACCGTGGGAACGATCTCGGCCTCGGCCGACGCTAAGGCAAACCGCCGCTGTTTTAATATCAATCAAAGAAAGTTAATAGTTTTAATCGCTATATTTGTGTACAAAAATGAACACCGGCTAAATTTTATTTTCCTTTGCTAAATAAGACATAGCTTATGTTAAAGTGAACAAGAATGCTAAGGGATCCATAATAAAATTTGCCTATAGCATGTGGAAAGAAAATCAATCCTTGTCTGTAATTGTACAATATTTCTTGATTACGCAAGAATTATTTCTTGACCACGCATTGCCGGCGTAATCTACTATATATTTTTCAAATACCACTCACTCAACCATGTATCAGAGTATCTCCATAACCATAGGGTATAGAAAGTTGAAGTTTGGCATGGCCTCTTTGCTAAAAAATGCTCACTAAAAACGGTTTCGCTGAATTCCTTCAGCTCTCCGCCAAACAAGACTTCAAAATATCCGGCTAATGTTATTCTTATAGCCAACTTTTTATACAAATCAGGCAACGACGAATCTGAAAAAAATATGGTACGCATGTACCATATTGGTAGGCCTACCGACGATGCTGAAATTTGGCATGGGTGTTCTTCTATGCTCATAGGTTCTCACTAAGAAACGGTTTTGCAAATTTTCTCCAGGGCTCCGCTACACAGTACTTCTAAATGTCTATCTATTCAATATTCAATATAATTTCAGTATCTAAATTTGATACATTTCTAAGTTAAAGATCAAATTATGGAATGAAATATAATGCTCTACAATGGATAAGATCTTAAAAGGACGCCAACAGTGTGTTTCTATAACACATGTAGCCTAAATAAGAAAACAAAAACTTTGGAAACAATTTCATCAGATTTAAAGTCAATTAAATACTCTGTACCTCAAGGATCAATATTAGGCCCGTTTTTATTTGTATGCTACATAACTCAAATCATGTAATAAGTTCACTCAGAAAAATTTTCCAAAATTTTGTTTATACGCAGATGATATAGGTAATAGAATCAAGGTAGGAGAATCAAGTAATAATTTTAATACAATTTAAACAATTTAAGTCGCATATTAACCTAGCGAATAAGAATCTTCTCTTGAATTATGTAAAAACAAACATAATGGGATTTCACTATAAACAAGATCATTTAAATATGGAAATTATGACAAAAAACTACAATCTTCAACAAAATGTAAAGTTTCTCGGGCTAAGTGTGTACTGCAATTTAAAATGGGGGGGGGGACGACGCAACTCGTACCAGGGTTAACCCCGGAATTTTGGGGGAGGGCGGCCGCGATGAATAGGGTACAGACTGATCCAGAACCCGGCCTGTCTCGTCGTCGCCTAGCCGGCCGCGGCGGACGGACAGCCGTACAGCTACTGAGACTGCCACCTTCCCATCCATAAACCATCTACCGTATACTCCTATCACCTAAGAGCACTCACTATACTAAGTACTATAATTACTAAGTATAATAAAGTACAAAATTATAATTTGTATTTTAATTTTAAATTAAATTCTTAATTAATTTTGTGAGGGATTAAAAGGTCGGGAACACATGGGGTGAAAATAATGATATTCAATTAATACAATTTAATACAATTTTTATTAAATTCATACTTTCAGAAAAAATTTTTGTTGCTATAATTAACTACACACTAATTAAATTTGGAAGATTTGTGAAACTGATTGGTATTGTGATAGACATTAGCTGACCCGAACTTGACTGCGACTACCAATATTCTGTGGTAACTGGGGTTTACCAACACTATTGAGAAAAGAACAATAGAAAATAAAACTAGTTACCTACCAACAACCTTCTAGCTGTAAGTTTGTTTCTGGCTGAAAAATAAATATTTCTGGGTTTAGCAATTCTTTCATGTCAAACTAAATTATACTTATAAAATTTCAGGAAAACGTTAAAATGGAAAGATTATAATATTGTTAGATTGTTGGTTAATACAGAATCGGCATATATATTATGCTTCATAAAAATACTAAAATTAGCTAAGTCCCAGGACGGGGTAAACTGTGGTTCGCGTATAACTACAGAAATACATTGATTTGCCAAAGCCGTGTCCTAGACATATACGTGGACGACTTTTGACGTTGCCACCGGCGCCACTATCGGTGGCACGGGGCCACCTTGGCACTTTGTGATGGGCCTGTACTTCTGACGGATTATAACCCTCCCCCCGTCCGGCAAAAGTGACACCGGTACGAGTTGCACTACGCCCAAAATGGGACACCCACATCAACGGGATTTGCAAGAAAGTGACTTCTGGAATATTTTTATTAAAGAGAATTAGATATTACTGCAGTCAGGAAGTTTTGAAAATCATTTATTTTGGATTGGCATTTAAATTATGGTATACATTTGTATGGTGCAACTAGCAAAAATAATTTATTAAAATACTAAAACTTCAAAAACATGCTATTAGAACTATTTAAAATATCAAATTATTACAAAGAATATAAGAAAAGATTATGCAGTACTCATTTTGTTGAACTTCTGTTTGGGCAGTATAATTTATGAAACAATATGTCTGTCAAAAACTGAAAAATCCGAATTGGAAGATAAGTTTTACTTAACAAGGCATAAAGAAAAACAAACAAGAGTACCATAGAACTGAAATATTAAAAAAGTCCTTATTATATTGGCAAAAAAATTCTCAAATTCATTCCTAGTAATATTACATTCGTAATTTCAAGAAATTTTAGAAGAAATTAAAATTATATCTAGTGCCAAAAGTGATATCTTTGTTCGAATAATTCTTTGAAGATAATTAGAGACTTAAATCTAAATTCTAAATTCTTGTGGTGTTTAGCTAGCCTATAATATTGTATGACAACATAAAACACGTAATTAATGTAGTTGGTGTCTATAAATAAATAAATAAAATATCTAATGTTATTCTCATCCCCCCAGTTGAGCCCATGGGGTTTGCCCATAGGGGCTCGATAAGAAACGGGTTTTTTCCAAATTCCCTTTAGGGCTCCGCCCCCAGAACCTCAAAATTATACCAACGATCCTACGGGGTTAAAATTTAACGAGGACGTTCCTCTATGATAATAGGTGCTCACAAAGAATGCTTTGCAAATATAGTTTTTGAAGTTGTTTAGAGCTCCGCCCCACTATGGACTTAAAAATTACTCTAGGGCCTATAACTTACGTGATTGAAATTTGACGTAGACGTTTTTCTTTACTCATAGGTGCTCACTAAGAAACAGGTTTGCAAATTTCCTTTAGGGCTCCGCCCCACAGAACCTAAAAACTACCATAGATCCAACGGGGTTAAAATTTATCGTGGAAGTTCTTCTTTATAGGTGCTCACTAAGAAAAGGTTTTGCAAATTTACTTAAGGGCTCTTCCCACACTATGTCAATATTTCAATAGAATTCTTAAGGAAGAAGATTTCTTTCCTCTTTAAAGATATTTTATTACAGAACTTTTAAAATAATTTAAATCATTTTTGAAGCCGTTACGGGCAACAGCAATCTGTAATAAATCAATGGTAACGAAAGTAAACAGACTACTAAAAAGGTGAGAGAGATTTTACTGAAAAGTAAAATGAGAGTAAGTAACCTAATAAAAAGGTTTGTATGATAGTAGCGCGACTATGGCGACAGTGGCTGCATTAAAGCAGTTACATTGATGGTCGTCACAAACTATCTTATCTCTGCCGACTGATAAGTTCCACGGTCCGATACCAACAGGCTAAAGTTCACGCCTATTGTTAAGCACAAAATGTCTTTCGACATATTTCTTTGGCTTCAACTTTTAACAATAACAACGTGTGGAACTGTATACCTCGGTGAAGATTTGTGCATAAAACCAGTAATTAAGAGTCATCTTCACCCCTGGGCCATTAGCCCATTGTTGCGCAGTCGGCAATGTTAACCATACGGCTTTTAATGAAAAAACATGGTATCGCATTCCCCTGTTTCGGACGCCGTTTTTCAACCGATTTTCTTTAAACTTGGTAAGTGTTTAGTTGAATAGTTATACTATGTTGCTCATACCTCGGAATTTTGAAAATTTAACAAATATTTCTAAGGAAAATCGAGTTACTTTGCGACGTCTCAAAGAGTAATATTTGTTAAATTTTCAAAATTCCGAGGTATGAACGACATAGTACAACTATTCAACTAAACACTTACCAAGTTTAAAGCAAATCGGTTGAAAAACGGCTTCCGAAACAGGGGAATACGATACCATCTTTTGCATTAAAAGCCGTCTTCATTACAACATAAATTCAGTGTAAAGCGAAAAGATTATTACCCATTTAACCAATTTTTCCGATATTTATTTGTTTGTTACTTGCCCAGTTGGTATTTATAATTTAACAAAACATTTTACGGTATAGGCCTAATTAAAATCCCATCTTCACGTTTAACCAACGCTTATTCTCAACGTAAGAAGGAAGGGGATGAACGAACAAAATATCGGCTATCCTAAATTAAAGTAGATTGCACGGAACTACGATGAGATTAATGCACTGTTGCCAAATCCCCAGCATTATGTTGTATTTATACATGGTAAACATAAAAATAAATAACAACATTGCACGGTGAGAGGGGGTGAGGGGGGTTTTATTTCTTTTATGGTTTAATGTTATAGGTCAAGGTGCAGGTTTTACTAAGTATTTATAGGTTACTTTTTTCCTTTTTACTATGACTGTAGTACCAATAGATATAAGATTTTAATTGGTTTAAGTATTTTCAAGCAGTTTACAATAGTTTTTTTATTATTTTATTTATTTATTTTATTTTTTTTTGTAAAAACTAAAACATATAACAAATGTATATAAAAATAACATCTATATCCACGTAAACATAGACATGATGTTATTGTCATTTATCTTTGATTCGAAAGTTTTATTAAATTTGTGGAAAAAATAATTGTTATATAGTTTTTTTTTTATATAAATCCTTCTTTTTAAAAGACATAATCTTCGTCCACACAGTTCATGTGCGTTTTTCTCCCACATGCATATAGAAATACACGCATGGACTGTTTGGACGGATAAATTATGTGCCTATATTAAGTTATGCATATATAAGTTATTATATGCAGTTCAAAGGCTAAAATTGAATTTAATGCTATACTCTACGTCCTGCGCATGGA
The DNA here is from genome assembly GCA_030545055.2 of Neoaliturus tenellus. Classification (NCBI taxonomy): domain Eukaryota; kingdom Metazoa; phylum Arthropoda; class Insecta; order Hemiptera; family Cicadellidae; genus Neoaliturus; species Neoaliturus tenellus. The sequence continues at coordinate 138,359,597 of CM061533.1, forward strand.
CGTTATTAAAAAAAGCAACTCAAAAGCCCGACTAAAACAGCCTCCAATGCATTTGGAATTCAAAGAAGGATTATTAGTTTATTAATGCTAAGAATATATTTTCACCAAATTGTTATTAATATTTCACTAACCAGATATTTTACCAAAGCCTGCAATAATGATAAGATTTTTTACGTAGAATTCTGTATACAGGGTGATTCACGAGGCCTTGCAGAAACTTCGGGAGCTGATTATACACATGAAAAAAGAAAAGAAAAAACAAAAACGTACGGTATAAACATATGTCCCAAATTGCTTCGTTTAGCCGCTAGTCGCCATTTTGTTTTTTACACTTAATAATTTTCATTTCCGTACCGATTGATGTAGTGACTTTATATTTGGCATGGACCATCATCAAGACAATGTTAGTTTTCAGAAATATACATGACTTTTTCCGATGAGTATTTTCAATATGGCGGCCATTTTAAATGTTTAATCTAAAATTTCACAAAAACGGCATAAGTTTTATCAAAACTTTACAGTCAAAAAAGTTGAAAAATTAAATTGTCTATCCAATGATACCAAATTTGTAAGGAATTGACAACAAATAACGGAGTTATTTAGATTTTTCTATGAAAAGTTACTAAATTTACATTAGTTAATTATAATGAAAAAACTATGGTTTTCTGCAGAAAAATCTCAATAACTCCATTATTTTTTGCTGTCTAATCTTAATAAACTTGATATTTTTCAGACAATTTAATTTGGCAACTTTTTGTCTCTTGTAAAATTTGCATGAAATTTGCCGTTTTTGTGAAATTTTAATTTAAAAGTTTAAAATGAACGCCATTTTGGAAGTGGACATCTTTTTTTATTTTTCTTCAATATTTTTTTCTGAAAACCGACATTGTTGTGATAAAGGTCAATGCCAAACATGAAGTAAATACATCAATCCCTTACGGAGTCCAACCGAGTGCTCTTAGACAAAACCAACCACGTGGCTTATTTAAAATTATATGAAAAACAATTTTATAAGAGTCGCTGCAAAAAGAAGCCTGCCATAAGAAATAAAGGGAGAGGAATTTCTTTTGAGTATTTTTTATAAGTTGAGTTTGGTGAAAGGTAAACGTATTCTAATGCTCTCGTTGCTGTGAAATTTGCATGTGAATACCTTTAATACCACGCAAATCGATGTGGTATAATATTCGCGCGAGTGCACTTAAAATATTTTTTTAAATATTTTTAATATATAAGAAATTGAAATTGGCTTCAACCAGCGTTAAGTGTGCCGTCGCCTCATGCTGACGCGGTCGCGACCGTTGGCGACGACGACGCCAAGGCCAATCTCACGCGGCTATTAGCGATTATCCGAACACCATCGCGAGGTCGACGATCCCCCGGGCCATGCTGGGACAAATCCATTAAGAAAATCCATTGTAAGAAATTTTCCTGCGGTTCGTTTACAAAACTGTATGCTGGGACACACCAGTGCTGGCCTCAGGTAAAAGAAATTTTTTGGGGTTCTTTCACAGAACAATGATGGGAAACATTAGTTTTACACATTAGAGGTAAAACATTTATTAGAGGGAAAAGAAATTTTCCTGTGGTTCGTTCCCAGAACTGCATGCTGAGAGACACCAGTGCTGGCTTCAGATAAAAGAAAATTTTCCTGTGGTTCGTTCCCAGAACTGCATGCTGAGAGACACCAGTGCTGGCTTCAGATAAAAGAAAATTTTCCTGGGGTTCGTTCCCAGAACTGCATGCTGAGAGACACCAGTGCTGGCCTCAGATAAAAGAAAATTTTCCTGGGGTTCGTTCCCAGAACTGCATGCTGGGTCACATCAGTGCTGGCCTCAGGTAGAAGAAATTTTCCTGCGGTTCGTTCACAAAACTGCAAACTCTTTCTGGTTTCAAATTACGGTAGGCCTACACTTGAAATAAAGATGGTGTTCTATTTTAGTATGGCTAAAACATAGAACCAATCTAACAAAAGTCAAATACATAAAAGACCGATTGTAATTTTCCTTTCATATATAAGTGAGACCTTTAAAAAAAAGCTGCCTACATAATTCTCTCGTATGAAACCTATCTGAACAAGAGTTACTTTAGTCAGTGGTGTTTTCAAAGACGTAATGTAACATCCTATTCTTTAAAAATTCGAGCAATTTATATTTTTTTGTATCCTATAGTCTAATATGAGTAAGGTATGTATGTATGCATACGGATCAAAAAAAAAAAAAAAAAAAAAAAAAAAAAAACGGCTCGAACGATTTTCTTCAAACTTTGTAAATACCTTTAGTTCTGGGATAAAAACAATATAAATACAGATCGCAATGCCAGGAAAAATCTTATTTCGTAATAATCATTAATTGAAATTTAAAATGTTTAACTATGGTCTTATATGGAGTTAAAAATCAAACCAAACAAATGATGATAACAATCTAACAATGAATGAACTGTCAAAGTGCAGACTAAGTGTTCCAGTATTAGCATGTGGTTTTCCATGGCAGCCAGTTACTTAATTGAATTTTTACTCTATGGAACATAGAGTATAAAATTCTATACGATCGACTTTAAATTTCACTTAGGCGAATTTTAGACCCTCAAAAGGCTTTTTTATTACTAATTTGATTTCAATGAAACTCTCAGGTTAGATTTTAAGTATTTTAAACTAGGTAATAAACTATAATCGAGCAATTATTTTCAAGCATTAAAAAAGCTTATTTTCCGGAATTTTTGACAGAACTTTAGTTGTTTAGGCTACATGATTTGACTAATGTAGTTGCTATGATCAGTTTATATTCCCCCATCGCAGCTGATTTGTCGCTGTGTATGCTGTAAACAACAACCTTTTCTTGTTTATATCTGCTCGCGGTTATGTTACGTTTTTAAATAAAAGTACCAGGAGGACCGAGCGTTGCTCGGTGAAATATTAGTAAATTTAAATATCAGAATAAACTTTATTGACATTTAATATGCAGTACATAAACAGCTGTTACATTTCTTTTTGAAGTTCTGAATGTACTTCTTGTTTATATGTTGTTAATTCGTTGCCAACATGGCAACCCATAAGCCCAATGTTAAAATTTTGTAATTTTAAACTTTAATTTTTAGCAAAATTAGATTTTCCCTGGGGGCGAGACCCATCTCAATCGTATTTTTAAGGTAAAACTAAGTTTATTCCAAAATTTGAAGGAAATCGTCGGAGCTGTTTTTGAGATAATTGTGCAAGCAAGCAAACAAGCAAACAAGCAAACATTGCTCGTATAAGAGTATAGGATTTAATTGATATTTTGACAGACCTATTTGTTAAATTAAATAGATCAACACTGATGTTTACTTGTTGAAGTTATAAATTATACCAAAATATAGGCATGTTGATGTGGAATGAATTGCTGTCGTACGGAATTATGCGATTAACTAATTTATGGGATACAACTAATATCTATTTGGGAGAAAGATTTAAATTGAACAACTAATTAGAATGTGTTGTGCCATTGTAGCCTATATGTCTCAGGTAACAAAATATGCATTAAGTGTTAAGTAAGCGTAATTCTACAATACTTACATTACTTGATTTTTATTAATTTGCAATCATGGATTTTAAATTGTATTGTTTTTTTTTTCGCTCTACAACCTATTTTCCTTTAATATTGTAAGCATCTATATATTAATAGGCAAGCATGTTTCATTTCCTACTTTTTTCTCAGCTTGTGTGCATCGTAGGAGAAATCCGCACATACCGTTAGAAAGGTATTGTGCTGTAGATGAGCAGAATCACGTTTTAATTCACAATGGCCTACGGGGCTACGCCCTACATGCTTTCAAAGTTTCAATGTTAACCTTATGGGAGAAGGATAATTGATTGAATCATAAGACAGCTGTTGTAATAACAAATGCTACTAAATAAAGAAGAACAGATGTTTAATTTATAAAACATATAAAAATTAATTGGCTTAAGATCAACAGAATTTTTGGTCGAATTTCGACCAGTGGGCGATCTCTAGTAATTATTATTAAGTTACTTGCTTGTTTTGAGGTCTTAGCTAAAATCATTCTTTGTATGTATTTATTTGTAGGCTAGGCCTAGGATGTACGCCGGTTGACTTTGGACGGTTAGATGACGTTCCACTCTTCACATTCGAGGAGATGGAAACCTCCGTTCTCTCCCTATAAAGAGCAACAAGGCTCCTGACCCGGACGGGATTCCCAGCGAGGCTTTAAAGAAAGTATTTTCAATTAATGCTGACTTGTTGTTGAGAATGTACAACGCCTGTTTGGTAGAAGGGGTGTTTCCGGCTCCCTATGGAAAACCGCAAGACTTGTACTGATCAGCAAGGGCAAAGGTGATCCCGAGCTGTTGTCGTATCACAGGCCTTTCTACACGTTAGACACGGCTGGGAAGCTGTTCGAGAAGCTAATCCGCTCCCGCTTGACCTCTGCCGTGGAAGCTGCCGGGGACTCATGCCCCCGTCAGTATGGCTTCAGAAAGGGACGGTCAACGATTGACGCTATTACCGAAGTCCATGGAGAGCTGTGAAGAGAGCCGAGAACCACAACCATTTCCCTCGCTGAGTGGTGCTTCTTGTTACGCTTATGTCAAGAATGCCTTTAACTCGGCGAGGTGGGTCGATATGTTGGATGCGCTTCGCAACACCTTTCGCGTTCCTGCATATCTGTTGCGACTCATCAAGGATTATCTCCGCTCTCAAAGCCTTATTTACGACACAAGGGACAGAACGTGGACGATGGAAGTCACTTCTGGTGCCGCGCAAGATTCAATAATCGGCCAGGATCTCTGGAACGTTGCCTGTGACAGCCTCCTGAGGTCGGAGATGCCTGAGGAAACCACTTTCATTGGGTACGCCGATGATGTCGCAGACTCTATGTCGCACGCAACGTTGAGCTGGCCCAACTAAAGTTGAACCGAGTCATGCGTGTGGTCAACACATGGATGTCCGATCACGGTCTCTCGCTTGCTCTCCGTAAGACGGAGATTGTGATCCTTACGAAGAAGAGGATAGACACCGTCGTTCTGTTCCGAGTGGGAAGGGAGGTGGTCGTGCTGCTAAGTACTTCGGGATTATGGTGGACACCAAGTTAAGCTGGAGGGATCAGATCTTCCGTACGGCGGACAAGGCCGCTAAGGTAGTCACTTACCTTAGTAGGCTGATGGCCAATGCCGGGGTCCCACGATCCAGCAGAAGACGTCTGTTGATGTCCGCGGTTCAGTTCGTGCTTCTTTATGGAGCAGAGGTGTGGGCGCTCTCGATAAAGAGTAGTACAGGTTGCGACTCGCCCGAGTTCAACGTCGAGCGGCGCTCGGGGTGTGTTCCGCCTACCGGACAGTGTCCGAGCCTGCCGTCCTGGTGGTCGCCGTAGTTATCCCTGTCAAGCTCTTGGCAGGAGAGAGGAAGGCAATTTATCAGAGACAAGGCGAGATTGGCAAGGACACGGCAAGAACAGAAGAGCGCTCCCGAACCTTCCAGCAGTGGCAACACAGCTGGGAGCACGACACCCGAGGATGATGGACTGCGCGACTTATCAAGCACGTCCAACCATGGGTGGAACGGTGGCCAATTCTTGACAATTCACGGCTATTTTCGGTCGTACCTGAACCGGATGGGCAAGACCGGTTCACCGGACTGCATTTATTGCCCGGGCGTTCCCGACGATGCGGAACACACATTCTACCGCTGCCCCCGTTGGGAAGAGTCCTGCCTGAAGGCCACACAAATTTTTGGTGCTTTTTCGGTGGACTCGGTCTGCCAAACGATCTTGGAGGATGAGGTCAACTGGGATTGTTTATCACAGTTCGTCTGGGGCATCCTCCTGGAAAAGAAACCCGATCTGGACTGCGAAGTGGCCCAGATAACTTGATCGAGTGGCTGGATAAGGATTGAGCCCCACGAGCGTTAGCCAAATTTAGGCCTAGCCTGACGTAATGTGATAAACAATTCCAGGTTAGAATCTTAAAGAGTAGAGAAGGTTTTTAATGGCTAAACCAGTTTTTTAGGGAAGCCCCACACTACAGGCTTGCCACCTGTGTGCGTAATGCATTTTTCTCACCTCTCCCTAAAAAAATCATAAAAAGCCTCACTTAATAACTTAAAAAGTGAGTAAAAATTCTCGTACGGGACGGACATCGGAGCGTATTCCTAGTTATAAAGTACCAGGGGGACCGAGCTTAAGCTCGGTAAAGTTATTACTTTCATTCTTACACAAAGCTCGTTCGCTCCGCTCACTCGCCCTCTTCCATTTTAAAGACGAGCTCGTTCGCTTCATCCACTCGCCAAGCCGAAGGGTAATTTTCTTAAACTATACATGTTAAATATGTAACACATTGGTTTATATCTACAGTTATCAGCTGATTTTTGTTCAATGAATAAAATCTCCATAAGGATAACATGGGAACTTTGAAGGGCTCTAACGCGAAAACCGGATTTTTCCCAACTATGGGACAAACGCCAATTGATTCCTGGTGGCCAAAACTCCCATAATCAACCAAAAAATAAAAAATCCTTGGAGCGAAAAAAAAGTTTGCCCGTACAAACGGAGCTTGTTTTAGAGTATCTATCTATCTATATATTAATACGCAAGCACGTTTCATTTCCTCCTTTTTTCTCAGCTCGTGTGCATTGTAGGATAAATCTGCGAATACCGTTAGAAAGGTATAGTCCTGTAGATGAGCAGAATCATATTCTAATTCACATCGGACTCCAGGGCTACGCCCCACAGGCTTTCAAAGTTCCAATGTTAATCTTATGGAGAAAGAAGAATTGAATGAATCATTGGACAGCTGTTGTAAAAGAAACTGCTAGAAAATTAGAAAGAACAGATGTTTTAGTTGTAAAATGTTTATATCAACTCAAATTTTGATCGAATTTCGATCAGGAGGCGATCTCTAGTATATATAATTCTGTAAGCGAAATTTCTTGAGCAAAATTGTGAGCGTTGTACAAATCGCAGAAAGATGGGAGGGGTCTCAAATTAAAGGTCTCGGTCCCATACACGAGGGAAAACTATAGGCGTGTCCGTAATGTTAATATGAAATGAGAAATCACGTAAAACGTCCTCCATAAGAATAGCATAGGAAATAGAAAAACGTCTGCATTGTGTACATTAAAACATGTGTTATGGTTTAATTTTAAACCGAGACACAGATGATAACATTGAGTGAAGATGATAAAATAATTCACCCCAAGAGAAACAATCTATGTATATATTATATAAAATTCTGTAAGCAAACTTTATTGAGCAAAATTGTGAGAGTTTTACAAATTGCAGAAAGATGACCGAGGCCTCAAATTAAAGGTCTCGGTCCCATGCACTAGGGAAAATTATCAGCGCATCCATAAAGTTACAAGGAAATGAGAAATATCGTAAAACGTCCTACTTAAGAATAGCATGGGAATTTGAAAAACGTCTGCTTTGTGTAAATTAAAACATGTGTTATGACTTTTAGGTAAAACGAGAGACGGATAATTATATTGAGTGATGAACTATTAATAACCAAATTACCAAAAATATATATGTTAATACTAGAGTGTTTATACTATAATATGACGTTTTGTGGCTTTCAGCAACTAAAATTTCTACTGGAAGCGTTACCAACCAAATTTCTGTTACCGTTCTATTACAAATTGACTGCCGATTTTTACTGTTGTTATAATAATTTAAATTTAAAAAAAACTGAGCGTCTATGCAAATTATAAAATAAATTTGATCGTGATAGGGACGCTATGGGCCATCAATTGTGGTTTGAGAAACGCCTGCATTATTTACATGAAAACATGCTTTGGTTTTTTTATTATAAGACGATAAGTGTCAAATGATCATATTGAGTGACGATGATACATTAATTGAAAATTAAAGTGTATCAGCCAACGAAGTGTTGGTATTCTGTTAGCTGAATTTTCACAGAAACCTTTTGGTCATTTTCATAGATTGCAGAGTTATAGGAGGGAGTTAAATTCAAATACGTTTGTCCTACATACTAGGGGAAAATGTAGCAGGTTAAAAACTTTATAACAAAAGGGAAAATATATTAGAAAGATTATTTTCTGAAAGATTACTTTCCTTAAAGATTTTTCATTTATAGTAATTTTTTAACCTGCTTTGTTAACACAAAATCAAGAATTTTGATAAGGAGGGACGAATATTGACAGTAAATGAAGATGATATATTTTGAAGTGCTGTAAATTTGGTGAAGAAAAAAATAAAAATCTGATATGAGGTAAAAAATCTATTAAATGTTTGGACAAACATGCAAGACAATGAAATGGGTATGAAAGTATTGAAAATTTGTTGACTCTGAAATGGGTGCTGAACATCCGTCATGTTTTTTCTCATTGCCGATTTTCTATGTTATATTAAAAAACTGTCATAGCTCAAAGGGACTGTGATTTCTTTCAAAACTTCTCTTTCATGGATCGATATAAGTTTAACAACAGACAAAATGAAGCATTTACAAACGGGTGGCCTAATAGTAGAGTACCGGATTGTAAAGAGAGCTTTGGGGGCGAATGGCCTGTTCAAACGGTATTGTTAAAACAAATTAAAACTAATTTTTCTGAAAACTTTCATAGTGAAGAACTGGTAATCCGCTATGGTTCATGCTATTTTAATTTTATGATTAGGGGCTTTTGCCCCTATGAGCCACTAGTTATTATAAATTAAACTACTGTAGGGCCTATGATCAAAATAATTTATAATTTTTTATCCTATACTGTTTAGATAAGTTACAGTCATGTAAAAGTATAGTATAAACAACTATTTGTATAGAATTGCATTTGAAAAGTTTAAAATCAAAAGCATTAGTAAGAATTCCGAGAACAGCAGCTGTTAATCCACGTTTTACAGATTCAACCTGAGTTTTAATATATACATTAGAGTACAACACCCGTATAGGACTAAATTAAAAGTCTGAAAGACGAGTGAGCGAAACGAACGAGCTCGTCTTTAAAAAGAAATAAGCCTTTTTGCACTATGGGCATTTGACGACACTGTCTGTAACTGATATTACTATAAAGAATATTTCTGAGTTTACCGAGCAAATGCTCTGTCCCCAGGTAATATATGAATATAGGGCCTCCACTGATGTTGAAAACAGCTCTAACAATTTCCCCCGAACATTGCAGACTCAGTTCTGGAATAAAGATAATAAATATACAGGCCTCTATGATAGGAAAAATCTGATTTCGTTATTAATCTTTAATTGAAATGTAAAAAAAAATAACATTGGTCTTATGGAATAAAAAATCAGAATAAAGAAAAGCTGAAAACAGCTGAAAACATTCCGAAGATCGAGTGAGCGAAGCGAACGACCTCACAATGGGGCGAGTGGGCGGAGCGAAAAAGCTTGTTTTGAAAAGAAAACAGTTTATTTTGACTCGGGATCGTATAGAACAGAATCTGTAAAGGAATTATTACTTAAGGAATATTAATTAACTTATAACATTTGTTAAATTTACCAGGCAAATGCTCAACTCTTCTGATACTTTAATTTATTTCCTAAGAAACAAGTCATGATCCGTCTATATTCAGCTTCCAATGTTTGTAAATATCTTTGGGATAGTTCATTTTTACTATAATAAAGATTGTAAAGCAATAATTAAGTTCATCGAATGGGATTCAAAAGAGAACAAATTCTGCTACTGAGGTGTAAGTGGCCAATCCGGACCCGTTAGGGGCCCGCAATTGGATGTTTTACTTCTATCAAGGTAGAGAAGTGAATCTCTTTCGACACCCAGTAGCATCGGTCCTCTCGCCCGCAGTCTCCGCTATCCTGTATATATGCCGACGCGCCACCACCTCAATCATACGAGAACTAAACTGTACTAAAGTTTATTATACGTCAATAACCTTCTTGAAGGTCTTTATAACTCTTTTACATTTTTAAGCAGTTTTAATATAGTTTTTTGTACATTTTTTTTATCGCGGAAGACAATTTCATCAACCCTAAATATTTTTTTTTAATTTTTGTCTATCAGGTCGAATTAAGAAAGCTTGCCTTAGGTTATTTTATCTTATTATTTTTTAATATTTTTAAAGAGGCTGTGCAATGCATTTAACCTTTCGTTACTAAATGGCAAATATCAAATAACTTTTGGATATTTGGATACTGGACCCAGCTGCCTTTGATTGAGCAATCAATTAATTAAAGGCCCTGACAAATGTAACAGCTGCCATTTGTCAATAACAAAGCTATACCTCGTCTGATCCATCACAATTATCAGACACTCTCCTTAAAATCCGCACCATAGAGTGCTGTGTACGTGTTTCAAATAAAAGTATCTAAAAAAATTTCGTGTTTGAGTCAATTGATGAATCATTCCTTAAACAGTCATATTTTATTGTACAAGAACATCATTTCAATATTGAAAACATCTTACATAATTGTTGGCGTGTTGCAATTTAAGAAAACAACAATTATTAATAAACTTGATTAACACTTAAAAAAAGAAGATTTTTACGGGTTGCATTCAACCGTAGTCAAAATTAGGCCTACTGTTGAAAAATACTATAACCAACAGGAAAAATACTGTGCGAAATTAAAAACAAACAAAAATACTTTAGTATAAAACTAGTATAAAACTTCAAAGACATGTTGTAAGAGGCACTTTAGTGCTAGTAGCCTACCTCGCCACGAAAAGTAGCATACACCCAGTTACAATTATCACGTCCGAAAACGGAAGTTTAAACAAAATAGTTTATCTGGAAATATTTCATTTGCATTTTGTAGGCCTTCTCTCGTTTGATTTGGTAGTTAAACTCTAAAACAGAGATGACTTGTAAATCTTTTTAGACTACCTTTCTATTCGGCCAAGGATAAATTAAGACAATATAAAGTATCCTATCGAATACTTTTAGTGTGTCGTGTCATAACATACCGTGCGTTTGACGATTGCTACGAGAACTGATTCCAGAGAGACCCAAGTTTCTTTTTTCTTCTATTTAGGACACTTCAGTTACATTTACCGCCCCGTACGGAGCAAGCACTTTCCTTTACCGACAGTTCTGTACCATTGTTTCATTGCTAACAGCGGCGTCCCCTGACAGTGACAGTCTCCACCGTCATGTCAGGGGAACCTGATCCTGATCCTGGTCCTGTATCCTTCATCGTCGGGGCCCCAGGCGCAGCGGCAGCTCGTGGCTATAAAGCGTTTTATTGGTTGTTAGCCCTCTCCCCCCTCTGTTGCACGTCTCTCTCGCTCTCTCCCCCTCCTTCTCTCTAGTCTTGTATTGATCACAGTGTCGCCGAGGAACTGCTGACCCAACACAAAATGAGTTTACGACGCAACAAAGTTTTACAACGTTGAGCTTGCTTTTCATTAGGCTCTTTTTACTTTGTTCTTATACACGTTTCAACAAAAAAAGTTACACTTATTTTCAACTTCAGTGTAATTACTGTAATTTTGTCTTAAAGTAATCAGCATAGAACATTTTTCGTTAAAGTACATTGAAAGTTCATAAAGTTGCAAAGTTTATAGTCAAATGATTTTATATATGGTACATCATGTAGTCAAATATGTGTATATTTATATAAAATCTAAATTGATCAGTTCGCCCTGGAGGGTAGAGAATTTTTGTATAGAATTTCTCAACACAGACTGAGTGACTACCAAGTAAACTACTTTTATACTCGGCAATTGTTTTAAGATATTTAATATTTTGTCAGACTTTTTTAAAAACAGTTGTGACAAATATCCATTGTATATTGAATAAATCGCATACAATAGATAAATTTGTTTTGCCAATTAACTTCTTCAAGACGAAATGAGACTTCATGACTTAAATTCATTTAAGAGGTAGTAGAATGCTAGATCACGCCAAACTCAGCAAGCAAATGCCAGAGGAAAATAAAATCATATGACAATCATGGACTTAGGAAGAAAACAAGACACAAATACCTCTGAGACTGAAAATGAAAGGCGAGACCTGCTCTGTGTAGGCCTACATCTGGGAATTGTTTTGAAAAATGTATAACTCCATGATACACCGTTTCTACAGTCCGGCCTTATCAGGTTTTATCATTTAATTTAACAATTAATTGTAAATTCGACCGAAACCAGATCCATTGTAACATAATAATAATGGGGAATGCAAATACTCATAATCATAGTGCATAATATATGAATCGAACGGGTTTCATCTGAATACTTCAAAACTCATGGTCCCGCTTTATGACTACAAAATAGTTTCTTCCGTGTATTAGTAATTCACTAGACTAGAGGAAACGAATTCAAAAAATGTAATGTTTTGCTTTAAAACATACATTGTGATAAGTTGTTGTCCTTGTTTCCGTTTCAGCTCTAATATTATACTTATCGAATCCAAATTTGTGTTGATTTCCATGACTAAGGAAACCTGATTCACAATGACAATTCAGTTGTAGCATACAAATGAGACGGATAGTTAAATTTTTATGGCAAATACGTCTCAGAGGCTAGCATAATATAAAACAAGAAAATTGCAAAGTTAAAACTAGTTCACACAAACTTTATTACTATCCAACTATGTAGTTAAACTCACAAGAATTTAAATTATGTTTTACTCTTGAGGTAAGTTATCTTAGAAAGGTGGGAAAATATAACTGAATGTTACTTTCTACCCTGAACTAAAAATAAAAACGTATCAGTTGCGACGGTAGTGCTCCTGCGCGACCTCGCGCTTCCAATTGGAACTACCATCAGTGTTCTCTCTGTCAGCACGACGTAGGCCTACATGAATCATTATTTCAACTTTAGAAGCAATAATAAGTTCCGAAGAAAGTTTTGAGTTAGAACGTTTGTTTTAAAACCGAAGGGAAAAAAGAATGGTAGGCTATACCGAATGTCAATTGTTCTTTGCATTTTTCAGACTTGTAAAATTTTTTTGTACGTAGGCACATCGCGATTTAACAGTAAAAGAACAATGTTTATGTTAATCAATTTAGTTAATTATAGCTTCTCTTGGGATTAGGTTTGAAATAGCCTATTATGTGACAAGCGCTCAAGTAGGTCCTTGTCATCTATGGGCTGCTTTGTAAACTCTACACCAATTGTAACTATATCCCGGCTTCACCGAGACACACAGTAGGTCTATTGTTTTAAGTTAAATGTGGTTCTGTCAAAACCGATGTTTACACTATGCCTATTGAATGGTTTAAAAAGTTGTAGGCCTACTTTAGCCTACTTATTGGTTACCTTACAATTTCATGTACTGTCAGGTGACCTGAATGACTGAATTTACTGAACGCAGGCCTGGTATTTAATGTGTCTGGAGTCCGATTAGATCAAAGTCATATTCTCGTATTTTTTATTCATTGTAAAGTATCAGTCACACTGTTAAGGGGACTGAGGAAGTCTTTAAAATCTAAAAATGTAATCATAGGTCGATCCTGATGGTTGTATATGGATGAAATAATAGTCTTGTTAAAAAGATAATACAACTAACTCGACTCAAAAGCATTGTTTCATATGATAACTTGCACAAAGTTCTTACCAGCATTAAAAGGAAAAACTTATATTTAACAGCACTTACGTCATTCTCGGCATTGATTGTCGACAATTCTTCGTTTCGTGTAAAGTGTCGTGAATTTCTGGGTAGATATTTTTTTAATATTTCAGTGCAAACGAATAAGGAACTTCTTGCGTGAATATAAATGGTTTAGAATGTTGAATACCGTTGCTCAGCAACAATATTATTTTACTTTATGCTATAGGCCTATATTCAGAGCGGCTAAAAGTTATAGGAAATACCTCCCAGAAACAGTTGCATGATAAGAAACCACTAAGTTATTATAAGGGGTTGATGGGGTCATGCTACAGGGTCCTATTTGTTAATGTAATGTTGTAAGCCGCGATTACAGTGGAGTTGCAGACAATTAGGCCGGCCGCACACCGAAACGGATGCGGCGCGACAAGACCTGACGAAACCTCGGCTGTTCATCATTTGCGCAGTACGTAAGTCTGCTGTAAAATATTTCGAAGGGTCACCTTATCCCCTTGCATCATTTGCGCAGTATCCCGTCGAGGTAGACTCAGGCTGCCGACAACAAATCACAAACAGTATAGGCCTATTTGGTACGGACTGTATTACTGTAATTGCTCAGGCTAAAATGTTTTGCGCGAGTTGTTTCATTGGCATATTTGCCTCTATCCTTACTGTAGAAAGTAGCCTCTCCTTACTAACTCCTGAGAATAAAACCACTCATAAAATTAACTTTTGTTACAGAAATAAACTACACGTGATAAACACGAAATTAAAGTATTAGGCCTAATGTACGGTCAAGGGCACGATTTTGTGTCCGATTATTTGCCAATATTTCTGTTCTATGAATATAGTGTTGATAGTTTTCAAAGTTATATGTCTTATGCCAAACACGTTTAATAAAAAATACCATCATTTACACGGGCATGAGTTTTCAATAACTTTGTAAATACAAAAAAATAATGCCGCTTCCACCACCCTACATGTGGTAGACACTCCAAATCGGTCTAAAATCTGCTGTCTGCAACTTGTATTGTTGCAGACAAAATTAAAGCTGTTTTCATTTACGCAACAAAGATCGGCAACATTTTGTTGCCAACACGTGTTTACAACTCCAGTGTAAACGCGGCTGTAGGCACCAATTTGTGCCTCCCACTGCCGATGGTCTCCTCGACGCATCAGTCTCTGGTCAGGGAATGCTAAATGGATTCAGACGTCGAACGCTACAATGCATCTGGCAACCCCCGGCAAGTCCGGTGCCAGGCCGGGGACTCACGGTCCGGTGAAACGCATGGAACACGGACTCCGTGTTTTCTGACGGAATCGTACGAATTAGAAATACTTTGGAGTGCATATGGGCATGGACGAGGACACACGGCTCCGATTCCGGCGTCCAGCGTCCGACTCAGGCAAAACGCACGGACGTATTCTCTACTTCGCCGGACGACTTCTTCCGTGTTTCTGCCTGTTTTCGACAGCAGTTTTACCAGCAACATCAAAAAGACAGTGACTGTTCAACAGCAGAAGAGGGTACGGAAGTTGATTGTGAACTGATCAAGCTGTAAAGTAATAATGAACGGGCCAAGCTAAACATTTGTGTAAAGCACGTTTTACTGTTATCATCATTTTCACTTTAATATTTTAATCTATTTAGTTAATGTATTAGAATGATTTTGTATTTATTATTTAAATATGTCTCACTTGTATTGTATTTCAATTTTGATAGTAATATAAAAAATCTGTTCTATTGTATGCCCCGGGATGCGGAACCGGTGTCATGGGACGTTGACCTGTTATACCAGCTTGTCAAGTATACAGTAGATCGGGTCTCATCGTAATCCTTGTGGACATAACCTAGACTTTGGACTGCTGCTCAATCATGATCACGAGTGACAGCAGCTAAAATATCAGCCAAAGAGATCAAAAAGGTGTGGAGGGTTTGCCTTCATCTCAGGCACAACGGTACATCTGTTCAAGCAATTTGCTATTAAGAGTAAAAGAAGTGCTCGGTGTGGAGTGGGGGATAACATTACAAGTAACGCTTAGTAGAATAAGCTTAGTAGATGAGATGCCCCGTGAGCCGTGGAAGACAACTGTACAAGGAACGGGTAGTAGAAGAGTAGATGAGGTGTTCAGTGAGCGGTGGAGGTCGCAGGCTCCGAAACAATCGGCTACCGGAAGTAACGGAGTCAACGGCCAGAACGACTTCCGGTTTGTCATCTAGTTTTCTTACGGTACCATCTCCACCCTCCCACTTGTACATTACATATACCGGGTGTCCCACGAAGAGGTTTAAACGTTTGATTTTATATTACGTGCCCATTCATGCACCGAACTTTTTTAAACATTACACAGTTTACAAAGTAGGTTCTAAAAATATTCTGGAAAAATTTCAACTCCCTAATCTTAGTAGAAACAAAATGGCGGCATATTGAAAATAATACTTTAAAAACTTTAAAAGAAAGGTGTTTTTGGTTTTTAAAAATATTTTTATTGTTATATTCTTGGGCTATATGATTTTTAAATAAAAAAAAACTAGAACATAGCCTAATGGAAAACCTTAATGTCCAAAATTATTCAAACTGTAAAACATCCACAGCAACACACTGATAACAGAGCGTAACAAATGATTCGTAAGCTCTTACAAAGAAACTCCGCGGTATCCGGAGAAGTTCCTCTTTGGTAAATTTTTCAATTTGCTTCGCCATTTTGTTTCTATTAAGGTTATGGAGTTGAAATTTTTCCAGAATATTTTTAGAACCTTCTTTGTAAACTGTGTAAAGTTTAATAAAGTTCGGTGCATGAATGGGCACGTAATATAAAATCAAACGTTTAAACCTCTTCGTGGGACACCCGGTATATAAGATAATTGTTGTATTTCTATTTAGGGAAATCAAGGCTTATATAGACAGTAAACAAAATGTATGTTAAGCACTGATACTGATAAAATAACCAAGATACAATAAGAACTGTTCTATTGACAAAGTTAGCTCATCTGCATTATAAGTTTTCTTGTAAACATACAATATTCTTTACAAGCGATGATCATCATGCAGTATTCCAATGTACACAAAACAAAACAAGAAGACACGGGAAAGTGAGAACACTGCGTGCGAAAGCAGTGCACCATTTTGGTGGTGTGCACCACCAAGATGTAATTATCAAATTAGGATTTTACAAGGTAATACAATGTACAGTTGAATAAGTTACTGTAAGTAGAATAGCATTGCTCGTGGTGTAAAATTTTGTACGTTTTTTCAGGCCTAGTCCTAAAAAACCAACTTATCGGGGATCGGCTAGTTTCGATCAGAGCTGACTGTTCCGAAAACTGTTTATCGCAAAAGCTCCTCAGACCCCAGAAAAGACATTATTAGCAGCCAGCTCACGCAGCACACCTCGTCATGTAGGGCCTGGAGTGCTGTCGTGGAGGGGTTACCCGGTCCATGCATCGCTCATTCCAGAAGGAATTGGTTGCGGGCATTTTGTTTATGTTCAGAAATATGGGGAACTCAATAGTAGGTCTTCGTCTTATATAAATTAATGCTTCAAAAAATAAATCTATATCTGTATTCTTTATCTAATTATATCTATGCTTATTTAATATGCTATGGGGTTTTTTGTGTAGTCTAGAGAACTCCTCCTACAATTCTCAACCGATTTATAAGTTTTTTTGTGTCGTTGGATAGGGCTTGGTCTGTAGTTTTTTCCGCCAAAAATTGATGAGAACTAGACTTAAAATAAGGGCGCTATCCACAAATTAAATTTAAAATTTTCCTATTAACATTGTGATTGGTTTGAGCATTTTAAACATCTGTTAAGGTAAAGCTGTAGTATTTGATGATCACTTATATTAACATGCAGTGTTGGATTATTCGGACGTCATTGATTTAGAAATAAAAATATTATTATAACGTAAGTTACTAAATGTAACTTTTGTATTGAATCAAAACAAATTTGCTCGATGTCGAGCAACACGTGCACTCATACTTATTTAATACGCTAAGGGAAATTTTGTGTAGAACTTCTCCTATACAATTCTCAACAGGTTTACAAGTTTTTGGTGTAGTTGGATAGGGCTTGGTTTTTAGTTTGTTACGCGCCAAACATTGATGAAAATCGGACTTAAAATAGGAGCGCTATATACAAATTGAATTTGAAATTTTCCATTACAATAACATTGGGATTGGGTTGGGCGTTGTAAAACATATGTTAATGTACAACTGTAAATACGTGTAGTTTTTTGTTATTACTGATTATCACAATATTGGATTGGTCAAATTTTGTTGATTTAGAACTAAATATAAGTTTTGTATTGTATCAAAATAAATTGATCAGTTTCGAGCAACAAGTAGCCTAGTACTTATTTAATACGTTAAGGGTTTTTTTTTGTTTTTGTTGAGAACTCCTACAATTTTCAACCGATATTCAAGTTTTTTGTGTCATTGGATAGGACTTGGTCTGTTGTTGTTTCCGCCGAAAATTGATGAAAATCAGACATGAAATAAGGGCGCCATACGCAAATTAAAAATGAAATTTCTCCATTATAATAACATTGGATTTGGGTTGAACATTTAAAACATTTGATAATGTACATCTGAAAATTCGTGTGGTTTTTTTTGTGATTACTAATGTTCACAGTGTTGGATATTGGTCTGATGTCGTTGATTTAGTTCTAATTGTAACTTTTGTATTGTATCAAAATAAATTGCTCGATTTCGAGCAACAAGTAGACTAGTTATTTTTAAATAGAGGAACAAAATAATACAGCTGTCAGTAAATTAACTAACCACTTTTAGTAGTCTAACGATTAGTGTGGCCAGTGCATAACAGTCTCGTATTTAATCAGTCTTTTATCAGTCTCGCTCTCTTGATAAGCTTGCAGGCTATAACATCACATATAGAAGTGAAATAAAACAATATGAGCAATTTACATCATAATACGCATTGTGGGCTCTCGAATAAACTTATACAAAAACACTCGTTAACGCTGGTTTTAAATTGTTGCTTAAAAATGAATATCATTGAATACATCGTTGACAATGGAGTTTAATGGATTGTTTATACTTCACAAATAACTGCGAAAGAATTATGTAGGGATGATGGATGGCCTAGACCTAAAGAATCTGATTGGCAATCCAAAAATAAAATACGTAGTTAAAAACAAAATAAAACATTTTATGATTAAAAAATATATTTTTAAATAAATTAAATAAACATTTCGTTTTAAAAGGACCATCGAAATTCATACGTTATTGTTACTATAACAAGGCGAATATGCAATACTGATGGATGTAACATATACAGGGTGTCCCGGAACTCTCTGGAACCCTTTTGTATATTTGTTCCTTGCATCGAGACAAGAAAAAAACATCAAACAAATAGGGGTCTAAGGCTACGGCCACACATGGCGACTTAGTCGCCGCGACACAAACGCCGAAAAAGTGTGATACATTGAATCAAATGAAGGCGGCCACACAAGGCGACCCGCGACGTGCAATGTATCACATTTGTTTCTTTGTCGCGGCGTTTGTGTCGCGGCGACTTAGTCGCCATGTATGTGGCCGTAGCCTAAGATCCATCGTTAAGCCGGCCGCTAGCCGCCATTTTGTTTTTTCACATAGTAATTTTTATTTCTGTAACGGATGGTTGTATTCACTTCATATTTGGTATGAATCTTTATCATACCAAAGTACATTTTCAAGAAAAAAATTAATTTTTTTCACTATATATTTTTAAAATGGCGGTCATTTTAATTTTTCAAACTCAAATATCTCAAAATCAGTAAATATTATAAAAATTTTACCTGGCACTAAAAAGTTGCTAAATTAAATTATTTAACCAACGGTACCAAGTTTATAAAGATCAGACAACAAATAACAGAGTTATTGTGATTTTTCTCAAAAAAAAAAAAACGTTGATTTTCCATTATAATTGGGGCGCCGGAATTCTACCCCCAGGAAAAGTACCCCCATGAAAAAACGCTACGTCATTTTGACGTCACAGGTATGGGGGTAGTTTTCCGGCCGCGAACTTTTGAAGAGAATACATTATACTCTACTTAAGAATAAGAATAAGAATAAGAATATGTTTATTTCAAAAACGTACATAAAGATGGCCTCGCCAAGTTAAAGAAAACTTGTCGGCGAGGTCCATAAATTTATCTAAATACAACATTTTTTACTTTTTTTCAAATTATTTTCAATTGCATTGAAAGCAAACAATCATTGTAATTTACAATATAAACAACTTCAATCATTGGTTACGCATTTTTATAATTTATTTCTATAATGAACAATTTAAGCAATGTTTTGTAAGTTTACTAGGGGTGGAAAACTACCCCCGGAATTCTACCCCCAGTAAAACTACCCCCAATTGACTATACCGGGAATCCTACACCCGCGAAAGTACTTCCACGTACACAATTAATTAAGTATTTAACAATTGTTATTTTATGTACGTGTTCTGGTATTTAAAACATTTCTATTATAAAATAATAATATGTTAAATTTACATTAATACAAACTTGCCATTCGGGTGATCTCGTTCTCTACCCTCACTCGCCGTCAAGTTCTATAATAGGCCTACGCTTTAGTTTTATATTACCAATCTTCCCTTAATCCTTTACAGGTTTTAGCTGTGTGTTTTTGAAAATGCTTTTCTTGAGTGAAAATGTAATTGTGGGTGATAGTGAGTTAATGTCATTTGTTTAATGTTATATTTTACAAAACAATATAATAAATTAATGATATTATTATCTAAGGTATTTTTTTATGAATTGTTTGGAAAAATGTGTATGCAGCAACTGATAAAAGAAAGCAGAAATTTCCTTCAAAGTTCATTCATGTTCAGGTGTTACATAATATTTATTAGATGACAATGTAGGCCCTATGTGCTTCAAACCTGAAAGTTAAATAGAAAAAATCGGAATAATAATATTCACAATAATCTGAAGGAATTTTGTTCACTCTGATCACTCGCCTCCGAGATGGACAAGATCTTTACTCAGCAGTAAAATTTTTAATGGTAATCTTACCTCAGTCATGATTGACTGAGGTAAGATTACCATTAATTGTTCAAACATCATCCAGGGGCCACAAAATGGATTTTAAGTAAAATTCTGTTACCGTGATACTGGTTGTACTAGATATATTGAGTTATATACTTTTCAGACTATCTAGATTTACAAAACGTGAGTTAAGTTACATAAGCATGAAGTGTATCCTATCCTATACTGTAACACGAGTAAGTTATGTATGTAGTTATGTAATTTGTATGTGTGTATGTTTGCACACGGATCTCAAAAACAGCTAAAACCATTTGCTTCCAACATTACAGATAACATAGTTTTGGGATGAATTTAATATAAATACAGGTCTCTATGCCAGAAAAAATCTTATTTCTTTATTATCATTAATTCAAATTTTAAAAATTTTAACGTTGGTCTTATGGAGTTAAAAAATAATAATAATGAAAACAGTAGACTCAACTGTCAAAGTGCAGAATAGGCCTATGTGTTCCACATGTAGTTTTGCATGGCAGCCAATTACTAAATTATTAAATGGTACTATTTTATGATGAAGATAATCTATAATTTTTTAAATCGTACTTCATACTGCTGATTATGAATAAGAATAAAAGTAATGTAAAAGTATATAAAACAACAAATCAATTTGTAGAATTACATTTGAATTTAAAAACAAATCATTAGAAAGAATAAAGCAAACACCAGCTAACTAAATAATTCGAATCCATGTGTTACACATTCAACATGTGTTTTAACAAATATACACGAGACCCGTAGGCCTACATCGAAACAGTCTGAAAGCACTGAAAAAGGAAACTGAAAGGCGAGTGAGTGGAGCGAACGAGCTCGTCTTGAACAAGAAATAAGCCTTTTTGCACCGGACTGTCTGTAAATGATATTACCATATTTTATCTATGATATTACTACCAAAATTATTACTGTTTGTTTAAGTTTACCGAGCTAATGCTTGGCCCCCAGGTGCTGAAATTTATAAACCTAATATCAAAGTATATCATGGTACGGTAATGTATATATTTTATTTGATGTCAATAAAACCATACAGCTAAAAGCCTGTAATCGATTGAGGAAAGATTGGTTATATAAAAATAAAGCCTATTATAGAACTTGACGGCGAGTGAGGGTAGAGAACGAGATCACCCGAAGGGCAAGTTTGTATTAATATAAACTTAACATTTCTATTATTTTATAATAGAATTGTTTTAAATAGCAGAACACGTACATAAAATAACAATTGTTAAATACTTAAGGAATTGTGTACGTGGAAGTACTTTCGCGGGTGTAGGATTCCCAGTCTAGTCCATTGGGGGTAGTTTTGCTGGGGGTAGAATTCCGGGGGTAGTTTTCCGGGGGTAGTATTCCGGGTCTAGTCCATTGGGGGTAGTTTTGCTGGGGGTAGTTTTGCTGGGGGTAGTATTCCGGGGGTAGAATTCCGGGGGTAGAAATCCGGCTGGTGTTTGGTTTGCTATAATGTTAATTTAGAGCAACCAAATTAAATAATAACGTATTTATAAAACTGGGGGTACTTTTCCGGCCGCGAGCCAAAACTCCATGCCACTTTAAGCTCCGCCCCTCGTGACGTCAAAATGACGTAGCGTTTTTTCATGGGGGTACTTTTCCTGGGGGTAGAATTCCGCTACCCCTTATAATTAAGGCCATTTTGATAGAAAAATCGCAATAACTCGGTTATTTGTTACCAGATCCTTACAAATTTGGTACCTTGGTTAGGTAATTTGATTTGGCAACTTTTTTGTGTCCAGGAAAAGTTTTATAAAATTTACAGATTTTGAGATATTTGATTTTGAAAATTTTAAATGGCCGCCATTTTGAAAATGTACAGTGGAAAAAATTAATGTTTTTCCTGAAAATGTACGTTGGTATGATAAAGATTCATACCAAATATGAATTGAATACAAACATCCGTTACGGAAATAAAAATTATTTATGTGAAAAAACAAACATAATGGCGGCTATAGCGGCTAAACGAAGCATTTTAGACACTTATTTGTATCACCTATAGGATACCTATAGGATATTTTTTTCTTGTCTCGATGCAAGGAACAAATATACAAAAGGGTTCCAGAGAGTTCCGGGACACCCTGTATAAGGCTTCTATCATTTACGTTTTTTTTTTATTTTTTAGTTTTTTTATTATCATCTCAAGTATTAAGGATTCATTAGTACAAAATTTCTTTATTTCTGGTATTATAGACAAATCCTCCAAAGAAATTACTCAAATTCCTTTATATCTGGTTTTTCGTGAGTTAATTGCTTCCTTTGTAGCCTAATCTATACAGACAGGTAGTCACAATATGTGAAACGAATATATTGCACAGGTGCAACATCATATAGGCTTTTCTAACATTTTGCGGGAAATCTAATTAAAGTACACCAAAACAGCTTTAATTAGTTTAGAGATATAGGCCTATAAATTTTCCTGTGCACCAAGAAGTTCTTTCTTATTTATACCTCAAAACAAGGAATATTGTTTAACTCTATATGGCAACCTCGGTGTTTAGTTTTGTAATGTAAAAACTAAAGACAGCCGTAGAATTTGTAATTCTTAAATAAATCTCAAGTGCTTATTTAAGAATTAAATATTAGGGTGTATCCCTGATTAGGTCGCATTTATCGCATTAGGATAATGGGATTAATACACGTGAAATAACAAACACATGGAAAATACTGTAGAATTATTATTTTCGAAATTCACTGTAGGCGGGGTATTCCGGCAAATGAAAACATTGGAATAGATTTGGGAGATAACAAATAGAACATACTATGACGTCTAAAGTACTTAAATTGACTGTTTTAAATTAAAGGAAATACTGTAAAATAATTTGTTTGGTGGCGGGATTGAATTATTAAAACAAACTTTCAGCCTTTAAACGAAATCTTGGTATATAAAAAAAAAACAAAAGATGTTCAACTGATGATTTTAAAAGAAACAAATATGAGGAAACAGTACTTTTGCCACCCATTATAAATTTGTCCACACAGCATTTGCTTAACAAATAAATATAACCAGAGATCGCCTCCTGATCGAAATTCTACCAAAATTTCATTTGATTTGGGCCCAAGAAGTTTAAAAACATTTTATAACTGAAACATCTATTCTTACTGTTTCTTGTATCATTTGTTTTTAAAACAGCTGTCTAATGATTCAATCGATTATCCTTCCTTCATAAGATTAACATTTTAACTTTGAAAGCCTGTGGGGCGTAGCCTTGGAGTCAAATGTGAATTAGAATGGGATTCTGCTTGTCTACAGGACTATACCTTTCTAGTGGTATGCGCTAATTTCTCCTATGATGCACACGAACTGAGAAAAAAGGAGGAAAAGAAACATGCTTGCCTATTAATATATAGATTATTTAAGAGCCATTGTCTTTACTTTAAAATCATAAAAGCTTATCAATTCCCCTGATCATGGAAGGTTGTCTCTTATCACGTTTGAGTCAAATCTTCTCGTTATGATGTTTCTAATCGACATTAGTTGCGTTATCTTGGAGTTTAATGAAATCATCATCGCTCACTCAGAATATGACTGTGGTTACAGTTTTATTAACTTTCATAATTCAATTTGTAGGCTTACATAAAACCTATGACAAAAGACTTTCATTGCTCTTTATTATTTTTTTCAGATGGTTAGGACAAGCATGATGCAGGGCCTAATTCAACAAACATAATTAAATAATTAAGAGACGGCAAAAATCATACGTAGCCTATATAGAGGTAGCCCACATTTTTGTTTAACAAATTGCGTCTGAAAAGACGTAAACAATATCAACAAAAACAGCTTGCAGACGAGACTCCGCCACGGTTCAAAATGCAATATTTTGACATGTCTAAGTCCATGGGCTCAAGTCTAAATTACTTATCAGCTCTGTTTCATTAAATAAATTTAAGATGAAAGAAAACGATTAAACGTAAACAAATAATAAAATGCGATTAATTAATATAATTAAATTAAAACATTATATAATAAAGTTATTTTTAAAATAATTTATTTTTAAAACCTTTAAAATGACAATTTTTGGGCTATGATGATAAATTTTGTACTTCACTCTGATGTATTTCTGTTCCTAGACGCATTAATCGGCGCTTAGTTAATTTCTTTTTTATATAGGCCTAAGCTGAGAAATTCCAAACCATAGTTCGATGTAGTTTGGATGTATTCAAAACTAGTCACTAGCCTAAGTTTTAAACACTTGAATTGTAAGAGGCATATAATAGAGAGAGGTTTTTTACTCAATTCCAATTCGATTTGCTACCCATAAATAATCAACCACCGATATGGTTTGCAAGGAATATTTTTAATAACAAAAATAACAAGATGTGAAGTAAAAATCAAATTTGAACTCCTTTTGAAACTTTTTACAATCTGTTTTAAACCCTTCCAATGAATGTGAGTTACGGTAAGATTAAATGATTAGTTACAGTATCACGGATTGCAAAGTCCGTCTGACAGGAAACTGTACAGGCGAGAAGGATCCTACTATTTGCCTAAAGAGATCCCAAGAGATCCATTCTCTCTTATGGAAAATAAATCCAACATGGTGGCACTCAACTGTATCTAAACGAAGTTCAGAGTTTTAAAGTGTTGTAGCATCACTCTTCAAATCCTTAGATGTTGTATTTTAATTTTCCTGTACAGCGTCACGTCACTACACGAGTGTACCGGAAGTGTGGAGGTTGCCTAGTCTGATTTTCCCAAGCGTGACGCAGCCAACGCTGACGCTTCAGCAATGATACTTCCGGTGCTGACATCGCGGCTTGCTGGGTGCATTCGTCCAGCATTCTGAATCTTGCTGACGGTAAATACCGTATAGCATGTGAAAGGCACAACGCCATTCGTTGATGCTATAACTTTTGAAAGTGCTGTAGGTACTATTGAAAGTTTATGGATTTAGTTAGAACCATAAACTATTGCCTTAAGCATTGGGGCGGAATTAAAAACTAACCTAAAAGGAGCCACTCATCAAAGCAATAATTGTTACATGAAAAAAATGCCTGCTCAGAAAGAAGGTCGGTAGCATTTGCATATTATTATGGAGAGGACATTGAACTATTATTGAATTCCTGTGCTCTTATGTGCCATCATGACCTAAGGATTCTCCATCCTTCAATGACACGACACGAAACTAATCAGTTTTATTTATATATAGACCTAGGCCTAAAATGTTCCACTTCATATTAGGTACCGTTGCAGATATTTGTTTGAATTCGCTCATAAAGTTTCGCCTTACTGTATTTTGTTTAAAAAATGTTTATACAAACAGTACACTGATGATATAAGATTTTTGATAATAGTACTAACTCCTCATGTAAAAACATAAACTGAGTGATTCATGAATTTCATATGCCGGGGACGAATCCAATTTTTTTTATATATACCGAATTTCTAAAATGCCGTATACATTTTAATTTTCATTGTATAGTTTCCAACTAGGAAAGGTTTTTTACAGTATATTTACTTTAATAATATATTCCAAAAACTTTACAGTCTCAATTTAGCTACAGCTGAACAGCTTTTAGTTTCCGTTTCCAGTGTAGGTGTGGTGGGGCCACTCAGTATAGAATGGTGGAATAACCTCGTTCTTCTAAAGCTGTACAGCCTTATTTTTACAGTGTAGCTCATAGTGGAAGGGCACTGTTTCCTCTTCAGCTACGGTTATACAGCCTGATGAGATTTTTACTGTAGCTGTGATATAGGGTCCTTTATAATAGTGAAAGGGGACCATTCTTCAGCAACGGCTGAAGAATAGCTGGATTTTTACAGTAGTTATGGTGGGGCCCAGCATGGTGGAAGGGCCTGTACTTCAGGTTTCCATAATGTAGCTGTGGCAGGGCTTGTAGTGCGGAAGGGTAATGTTCTTCCGCTACAACTGTACATCTTGGTGTTTATAGTGTGGCCGGGCCCATTAAAGGCCCCGTTTTTTAGCTTCAGCTAGGCAGAGGGTACAGGTTGATGTTACACTACAGCGTGGCTGTGGCGGGGCCCGGGCCCACAGCTACAGCAGAACGCACACGTACCCGCTGGCCTTGGAGCCACACGGCTTTTTAAAATGGCGGCCGCTGCTTACAAATCATTGGCACTCCTTTGTGTGGGCCGCGGCCTGCGACCCTCGCGCCTCTCGCACCTCACACGAAGGCTTCCGATATCCGAACGACGGCTGCCGCTGCCAGCGCTGGTTACATAAACAAAAATTGTATCAGTCATGTCGGAAATAGTCATATTTATCATGCAAAACATTGAAAACATATTTCATTAAAAAGAGAAATCTAAAAGAAACAATTTTTAAGTTTTAAAACGATCCATCGATTACAATACTGTTTGAAACAAGACCAGATCAAAATAATTTTATGTATCTCGTGAAAGCAATTTGTAAGTGGCACTTGACAGTGAGGCCATTGGAAATTTGTAGAAACAAAATGCAAGTAAACATTCAACGAAAACCTACATTTTAGGTCAGTAAATGTTCCTTTATGATAACATTATTTTATTTTTATTATTTTTTTGTATAAGTTAATGTATTAAATATAAAGTTTGCGTTGTCCAATATACAACCAAAATGTTTAGTTTTTTGTGTTCATCATTTGTAAAAAAATGAGAGTTTCGGAGGAACAGGAAAAACACATTTTTTCATGTATAGATTTGAACCTTTACTCTTTACATTGGCATTGTATTCTATACTGTATATTTGAAACAATAGGTAAGGTAAAATACACATTTGGACAGTTCGTTTGAGACTTCTACTGGGTCGATTTACATGGGAGTTGTACCAAAACAAACGTTTCTGGTCATAAATTTTCATGTTTCAATTGTATTTATAAAATACGAGTTGTTGCCCGTCGATACTCGACAGAGCTCCAGTAATTCTCAGTGAGTGGAACGCTATAGGCAGATGGTGTGAAGCATGTATAAAATGTATTTTTAAATGCTATTTTCTTGCTTTATATAATTATATAACTTAAGTAATTTAACAATCAAAACTTATTTATTGTTTAATTCACCAAATATATAATGTATTAGTTTAAATAGTAGGCCTATAACACTGTACTATTTTTATTCTCATCAAAATAATAATACATATAATTATATATGTTTAAAGGTACTCGCCATAATGAAACAATTATTCATCAGCGTTTGCTCTTCTACTGTACATGGACAAATATCTCTACAGGCGTCTATTTCGACATTTTTCACTTTGGGGGAGAGCAAATTCTGACGAGGAGTGGGGGTAACGCCGACAGTGTTACCAACACAGCAAATACCACGCACGGTAATCACGGACAATGCTGAAGACCGTATTTACGAATAATAGAGACGGAGACAAAAGAAATTATACCGAAGGTTGTTATTATTAATAATGACTATTTAAAAGACTTAATTAGATAAATAATACAAATATGAAAATTTAAAACTTGGTAGCCTATTTACCTAATGGCTTATCCATTAAGTACTTCGGCGATAACCCATTTAGCCGTCTAAGGCAGAGCGGCATAAACGCCTTCAATCCCAATGTAGGCTGCAAGTCGAGCTTCCTTTCCCCCTCTACTCGTCGATCTGACAACTCGCTTGCCTCCTCCTTTGTTGGAAGTGTTGAATCTTTAGCAGTTTGCGAGTTCTTCATTTAAACTTAGTTGTTCTTTTATGGTTGTTGTGTGAGAAAGAAAACATAGTTTCTTATTCAAGGTAAGTTTTAGCAACTAATTTATCAATAACTAATATTTAGTGAACTCACGGAAATACTCTACTGTATTGAATGTTATAGCCTACGTCCAAGAGAATTAATGGCGCCAATAGAGAATTTTCTTGTAAGAAATTATGCGCTATTATTGACCCATTAAGTAACTAACATCAGTAACAATTATCCTGCAACGATTTCACACGGACAGTGAGCATTAATTTTGCATGAACCTCCAAGTTTCATGTGGCGTTTTTTAGCTAAAGATGTATATTTGCCACTGCGGTGACAAATATAGTGAAGAGTGCTTCGAGAAGAAATATTAACTTTTTTTAAGGACATGTTATTTTTTATTTCGAGCTTACTTTTCCAGTTGTAGAATTCATTTTTGTTTTGGAAGTCAATTTCTTGCCATTCCATCTTCAGTTTGTGTTTGTTTTTGAAATGATCATTTATTTCTTTTTTACTTTTTTGTGTTGAGGAAAATTTACACAAAGGACACTTCCTAGTGGTGTGGAATCTAGAAATTCTCTGGATGTGGTGTTTAGCTTTTTCGTGTCGTCTTAAATTGCCTTTTCGGTTAAACGATAATGTGCAATGTGCACATTTGAAATTTTTAATAGGCCTGGTGTGTACTCTGTTGATGTGTCTTTCGAGGTGTTCTTTCCGATCAGTCTTGTAATTACATTTATTGCACGACAATTGTTTTTTTGGAAAGTGAATAGTACTTGTATGACGCTGCAAGCTGTATTTGTATTTGAATTCTTTGTCGCAAAATTCACATACAAACAGTTTTCTTTCAATAATATTCTGTCCATCTAAAGTTTTGTTGTGTATTTTTTTTATATGTCTATTGAGATAGTAGATTAATGCGAAGTCTTTTCCACAGTATTCACATTTAAAACTCTTAATACTATTTTCTTCTCGATCTTCCTTTTCCTCCTCGTCCATCTGCAAATATTTTTATCAATAAATAAATAAATAAATACTTTATTGTCTTAGGTATTTACAAGTAAATACATGACAACAGTAAAATAAGGTAACTCAATTTTAAATTATATCTTTCTATTAACACTATTTCCAATGATTTTCATTGTAGTCCTTCATTGAATAACTTGTGGAGAATTTTTTATTAACACATTTTTATTTTTTTATTTAAATTTGCGTTCTGATAAGGATTTTCCATTTCTTGATAAGGAAATTTCTTTGGAAAGAAATTTCTTGATATTTCTTATCAATATATAGATGAAAGGCAAACATTTGTATACCTGTGTAGAATAAAAAATTCTCTCACAGGATTACACTATTTAAAAAAGACAGTTGATCGGACTGTGCATCAAAATCACTTGAACAATATTTTAAAATGCTGCAACTTCCTCTTAAAAAAAGTATATAGGCAAAATCTATTCTTATTTTGGTGTAGTTAATATTGTGGAATATGTAAAATATAACTTACTTTTCTTTCAATGTGTATTTTAACGCTTGATGTTCATGAAATAAAATACTTATTATTAGGCCTAGCTTATGACGAATAAGTACTTTCTATATTATAATAGAAAATAAGTAGTGTATATTTTTTTATGAGAGCCTCTCCCCCCATAGCCAGCTCTCTGTTCCTCCCACTTTATTTTTCATAGGCTTTATTTAATACAAAATATAATAATAAATAACAGTAAACTACAAAGAATTAATGAAATTGATTAATACTTAATACTACTTTTTTTTTAACATGAATAGCCCACAGTTAATTAAGAAAAAATTAAAATTTAAGTACAAAATTAAATATGTTTTAAGCTTTATCTTAACACAAATCTTTACATTTCTTGATCAAATATTTGAACATATTTGATCTACAAGTTTTCCGATTTTGGTTAGCAAACATACTTAGGCCTCTAGGTCCAAGCAGCAAAAATTACCTTTAAAATATTTTTACATTGGTATGTAACAAATCAAATAACAATACCTATAATTTACGCATTAAAAAAATTAACCTAAAAACTTTAATAAAAATTTTTAAATCTGCATCTTTTTTTTAATTTTTAACATAATTTCAGTATTTTAAGTATCAGTAGACAACCTGATTAGGGATCATTTGTTAAATTGGCCTAATTTCAGACTATTACATTAATGAAATAGGTACCCTATCTTTATTCCTAAGGTTGTAACTTAAATCATATTGTTAATTGCATACAAGCACAAGTTAGGCATGTTTCTTTCAACTTCACTAACATTGTAATTTTAATTCAATAAAAAATTGCATAAGATATTCGTAAATTACCATAGCCTATTTGTTTCCATTAATATAAAACATTTTAATTGTTAGACTAAACTTGGATACAATACCCTACCTACCAATTGCTTTTTCCCATTAGATATATAGAAGTAGGCCTAGGTTTATGACAGATAATATACATTAACATCAAGATGTCTAAATTCTGACTCAAGGACTACGGATGGAATATTCAAAAAATCAAGTACGGTAAGTAAGTAAGCTACTAATCAAGTAAACACTGAGTTTTTAATTTACAATTCATTTTAGCCTCCTTATAAAACAAGAATTTATACTTCGATATTTATTTTCCTATTACAAAAGTAGAAAACTAAACATCCAAACGAATCATTTACTGTCCTGTATAGTGTTACATGTTACCCAGCCCACCAAAAGGTATTTTAAGACTATTTAGAATATAAACTAAATAGGCCTAGTGTTTTTAAAAGTCTTGTTGGTTAATATGCAGGATAATTGTTACTGATGTTAGTTACTTAATGGGTCAATAATAGCGCATAATTTCTTACAAGAAAATTCTCTATTGGCGCCATTAATTCTCTTGGACGTAGGCTATAACATTCAATACAGTAGAGTATTTCCGTGAGTTCACTAAATATTAGTTATTGATAAATTAGTTGCTAAAACTTACCTTGAATAAGAAACTATGTTTTCTTTCTCACACAACAACCATAAAAGAACAACTAAGTTTAAATGAAGAACTCGCAAACTGCTAAAGATTCAACACTTCCAACAAAGGAGGAGGCAAGCGAGTTGTCAGATCGACGAGTAGAGGGGGAAAGGAAGCTCGACTTGCAGCCTACAATTGGGATTGAAGGCGTTTATGCCGCTCTGCCTTAGACGGCTAAATGGGTTATCGCCGAAGTACTTAATGGATAAGCCATTAGGTAAATAGGCTACCAAGTTTTAAATTTTCATATTTGTATTATTTATCTAATTAAGTCTTTTAAATAGTCATTATTAATAATAACAACCTTCGGTATATAATTTCTTTTGTCTCCGTCTCTTTTATTCGTAAATACGGTCTTCAGCATTGTCCGTGATTACCGTGCGTGGTATTTGTTGTGTTGGTAACACTGTCGGCGTTACCCCCACTCCTCGTCAGAATTTGCTCTCCCCCAAAGTGAAAAATGTCTACAGGCGTCTATTTCGACATTTTTCACTTTGGGGGAGAGCAAATTTGCTGTGTTGGTAACACTGTCGGCGTTACCCCCACTCCTCGTCAGAATAAGTAGATTTCAAACATATTACCTAACAGTGTTTTGTTTTCTAGTCTAGTGAAACATTATTATTTTAACGAAATCGCAGTTAGGCCTACTTTGTCATTTTACCAATCACAAACATTTACTCACCTTATTACATCCTATCACCTTCTTCGTATTTTATTAATTCCCGTAAGATTATTTCTACTGGCATTATAAACCAAACATCAATGAATTAATGAATTTTATTCACCCGTTAAAACCTCAACAGTAATTGGCTAAGTAAAAATTTTACAAGACAAATTCAGACAGTCCTCTTGACTCACAAAAGCAAGCACTACACTATAAATCGTCTCACTAACCGGTTAACCTCGTTGTTTACACCTCAGCCACAACTGACAATGCTTCTATCGACCTTCTTGGTATTTCATTAATTCCCGTAGGAATAATTCACTCAAGAATAAGATTATTTCTACTGGCATTACAAACCAAACATCATCTCACTAACCGGTTAACCTCGTTGTTTACACCTCAGCCACAACTGACAATGTGGTGGCAAACGGCTGGAAGAATGAAGAAGTGAGTGACAGTTTGATTTGCTTAGTATCCCTGCGGTGTTGGTAACACTGTCGGCGTTACCCCCACTCCTCGTCAGAATTTGCTCTCCCCCAAAGTGAAAAATGTCGAAATAGACGCCTGTGTGTGTTTACAACCATCAGCTGATTAAAAGACTGTAAAATAAATTCATTGCGAGGGTATGGACTTTTCCGATTTTTGTAACATAGGAAGCAAGATAACGTTAAAGTAAATACAATCTGCTAATATAGAAAAGTTTATCTTTTACTTAGTACAAACTGTGTCAATCGGTAAAGTGGAAGTCTCAGACGAACTACCCATAGGATTGAAAAGATTTACTACTTTCCCCATGTTAATTCTCCATAAGAAAAGTTTATTTTTAATTTTTGACCAATATAACGTAAATATTTTCAAAATACAAATAAAACCTGCGAATATGGGACCGAAAATGTTTCTTTTGTTACAACCCGTATGTAAATTGGTTCAGTAGAAGTCTCAGACTCAGACAAACTGTCCAAAGGTGTTTTCCCCTTACTGTTTTAAATATAAAATGAATTTATATTTTATATAACTTTTATATTAACTTTTCTCATGGACATTTAACATCGGAAAAAAGTAAACTTTTTCAATCCTATGGACAGTTTGTCTGAGACTTCCACAGGATCGATTTACATGCAGTTTGCACCAAATAAAAGCTAAACGTTCCTACACTATCAGGTTTTCTGTACTTATATTATATTTCTTATATTATATTATATAAGAATATACTTATATATATATATATATACACTTATATTATATTATATGTTATATTTCCTTATATTACTAAAGTCGAAATTTTCGCCACCGTTTCATTACAGGAATAGATTAGGCCATTGCGCATGCGCCAATAATGAACGACTCTTCATTCCTTGATTCTACTCCCACGCACGTGTACTGATCTGATTCAAAACAGAACTAGTTAAATCAAACTCTTTGGTAAATGAACGAACTATTTTTGCTTAACTAATAAAAATTATTCATTTGACTTATTAATAACTGAAACTTACTTGTATTTAATGAATTACTGTGTACTGTGTGGCAAAAAAATAAAAAAAATAAAAACATTAAATAAAAAGTTGACATACAAGGGGTTTGATATTAATTAAATAATTTATTATTCAACCTAATAATGCACCATGGTGTGTCGGATTTCTAATAGGGATCTATGATGATAATGTGTACAATTGAGTTATTAAAATATTATCTTTGTGCTATTAGCCTAACTTTAATTTAGATTTAATTTTAATTTTATTTATTTTATTTATACACGGAATATTTTATTTACAATTATCATACAAAATAATTAATATTACAAGAAATGTAAAGGTTCTATTATAAAATTTAAAATCTCCAAGACCAATTGCAAACATCAAGACTTTAAACATGACTTTAACCATTCTAATATAACAAATTGAAAGGCATGACCTCATCTTAACCATGTGCCATTGGTTTTTGCTTAGGAGACTTAATGTGGGCCTAATACATAAGTAGCCTAAATAATTATCCTTGTAAGGCAGTGTTAATTTCTCAACCTTTTATAAAAGAAGAAAAGCAATATAGCCTATTGGATAAATTTACAGACTTAATACAACACATTGACGCAGCTCTATACACACGAATGGTTCATCCCCAAATAAGGATGAGTGAGAGGGTGACCACTTTATTACCTTAATAGTATTCCCATAAAATCTTGGGGAAATTATCCACAAAGTATGATCTACCTATAAGTGAAATTGAAAAGTACCTCAAGTTAAACCCGAATTAGACTTAATACAGTATCAGCTTACTGTACATTGTGTGTACATTCAGCATAACACACAGGACTACAGTCGAACTGTGAAACTGAGAGGATGGATGGATTCGAACATAGACAGATAAATTTACTCATTCATTCAATCTGCTAGGCTCGGCCTGGACGAACGAACCACCGAACACTAACTTTTAACTAGGTTGACTTGTTTTGAATCAGTTCAGTACTCGTGTGTGGGAGTAGAACCAAGGAATGAAGATTCGTTCAGTATTGGCGTATGCGCAATGGCCCAATCTTTATTCCTGCGATGAAACGGTAACAAATTTTCAAACCCTTGGAATCAAGGAATCTAAAATATTTTAGATTCCTTGCTTGGAATGAATTTATTTTACAACCTTTCAATCAGCTGATTGTAAACACACTAGGTATTTTTCTACAGGCCCTACAGTAGAAAAGCAAACACTCAAGAAGGATTAAGTTTATTTTGGCCGGTACCTAAAATCGTATACAACTACAATGTATTATTGTCGTAATGGAAATAAAACATAATACAGTGAGTAATATTTAAAACAGTAAGGTAAGAAACACCCTTGAACAGTTCGTCTGAGGCCGATTTGTACATGGGAGTTGTACCAAAACTAACGGTTTTGGTTCTGTATTAGCAGGTTTTATTTGTATTTCAAAAATATTTACGTTTAATCGGTCAAAAATTAAAAATAAACTTTTCTTACGGAGATTTAACATGAGGTAAAAGTAGGCCTAAACCTTTTCAATCCTATATGGACAGTTCGCCTGAGACTTTCACTGGACCGATTTACATGCAGTTTGTACCAAATAAAAGCTAAATAACTTTTCTGTATTAGCAGGTTTTATTTTATTTAACGTTAAATTACTTTCTTATACCACAAAATTCGAAATTTCCAAACCCTTGTAAAGAGGTTATTTTACAACGTTTCAATCAGAAAGCTGATTGTAAAGACAAGAGGTAAATGTCTAAATACAGCAGGAGAGCAAACGCTCAAGAAGGATTTGGTTCATTATGGCCAGTACTTAAAAACGTGTATACTTATAATGTATTATTCTTTTAATGGAAAGAAAAAAATAATACAATGTGATTGTATAAACTTCTAAATTTTACAGTCGTTGGATTAAAATATAAATACGGTGTGATTGTTAAATTGTTAAAAGTTGTTTATTTATGTAAAGCAGCTGGTTAATGAAAGGAAATAGCAGTTCAAAAAGTACATTTTACATGTTTCACATACCATACCGTCTGCCTAGCGCTCCACTCGCTATGACTGAAGCTGTATCCGAGGAGTATCGAAGGGCAACGACTCGTTTCTTTTATTATATTAAACTAGCTTACCCGGCACGCTTTGCAATGCAAACCAGAGCCTTTTGCCCTTCAGGTGAGCTCGTTATTCGTTTTACGCTCACTTGTCGTCAGGTTTAGCTCGTTCGCTGATGGCCTGACTCAGGGCCGCAAATCTATAATATCCTCTAGTTTTCTGATTACCGACCTCCCCTCAATACTTTAAATGTGGACAGCTTTTTGTTGTATAACTAGGAATACGCTCCGATGTCCGTCCCGTACGAGAATTTTTACTCACTTTTTAAGTTATTAGGTGACACTTCTTATGATTCTTTTTTTTTTAGGGAGAGGTGAGAAAATGCATTACGCACACAGGTGGCAAGCCTGTAGTGTGGGGCTCCCCTAAAAAACGGGTTTACCCACTAAAAAACCTCCTCTACTCTTTAGGATTCTAACCTGGAATTGTTTATCACATTACGTCAGGCTAGGCCTAAATTTGGATAACGCCGGTGGGGCTCACTCCTTATCCAGCCACTCGATCAAGGGATCTGGGCCACTTCGCGATCCAGATCGGGTTTCTTTTCCAGGAGGATGCCCCGGACGAACTGTGATAAACAATCCCAGTTGCCCTCATCCTCCAAGATCTTTTGGCAGACCGAGTCCACCCAAAATGCACAAAAAATTTGTGTGGCCTTCAGGCGGGACCCTTCCCAACGGCGGCAGCGGAAGAATGTGTGTTCCGCATCGTCGGGAACGCCCGGGCAATAAATGCAGTCCGGTGGACCGGTCTTGCCCATCCGGTTCAGGTACGACCGAAAATAGCCGTGAATTGTCAAGAATTGGCCGCCGTTCCACCCATGGTTGGACGTGCTTGATAAGTCGCGCAGTCCATCGACCTCGGGTGTCGTGCTCCCAGCTGTCTTGCCACTGCTGGAAGGTTCGGGAGCGCTCTTCTGTTCTTGCCGTGTCCTTGCCAATCTCGCCTTGTCTCTGAAAAATTGCCTTTCTCTCTCCTGCCAAGAGCTTGACAGGGATAACTCCGGCGACCACCAGGACGGCAGGGTCGGACACTGTCCGGTAGGCGAAACACAATACGAGCGCCGCTCGACGTTGAACTCGGGCGAGTCGCAACCTGTACTACTCTTTATCGAGAGCGTCTGCCCACACCTCTGCTCCATAAAGAAGTACGAACTGAACCGCGGACATCAACAGACGTCTTCTGCTGGATCGTGGAACCCCGACATTGGCCATCAGCCTACTAAGGTAAGTGACTACCTTAGCGGCCTTGTCCGCCGTACGGAAGATCTGATCCCTCCAGCTTAACTTGGTGTCCACCATAATCCCGAAGTACTTAGCAGCACGAGTTGATTGGACCACCTCCCTTCCCACTCGGAACAGAACGACGGTGTCTATCCTCTTCTTCGTAAGGATCACAATCTCCGTCTTACGGAGAGCAAGCGAGAGACCGTGATCGGACATCCATGTGTTGACCACACGCATGACTCGGTTCAACTTTAGTTGGG
This sequence comes from Neoaliturus tenellus, assembly GCA_030545055.2. NCBI lineage: Eukaryota > Metazoa > Arthropoda > Insecta > Hemiptera > Cicadellidae > Neoaliturus > Neoaliturus tenellus. Next base: position 138,396,474 of record CM061533.1, read on the forward strand.
CCAGCTCAACGTTGCGTGCGACAATGAGAGCTGCGACATCATCGGCGTACCCAATCAAAGTGGTTTCCTCAGGCATCTCCGACCTCAGGACGCTGTCATAGGCAACGTTCCAGAGATCCTGGCCGAGTATTGAATATTGCGCGGCACCAGAAGTGACTTCCATCGACCACGTTCTGTCCCTTGTGTCGTAAGTAAGGCTTTGAGAGCGGAGATAATCCTCGATGAGTCGCAACAGATATGCAGGAACGCGAAAGGTGTTGCGAAGCGCATCCAACAATCGACCCACCTCGCCGAGTTAAAGGCATTCTTGACATAAGCGTAACAAGAACCACTACTCAGCGAGGGAAATGGTTGTGGCTCTCGGCTCTCTTCACAGCTCTCCATGGACTTCGGTGATAGCGTCAATCGTTGACCGTCCCTTTCTGAAGCCATACTGACGGGGGCATGAATCCCCGGCAGCTTCCACGGCAGAGGTCAGGCGGGAACGGATCAGCTTCTCGAACAGCTTCCCAGCCGTGTCCAACGTGTAGAAAGGCCTGTGGGACGACGACAGCTCGGGATCACCTTTGCCCTTGCTGATCAGTACAAGCCTTGCGGTTTTCCATAGGGAGCCGGAAACACCCCTTCTACCAAACAGGCGTTGTACATTCTCAACAACAAGTCAGCATTAATTGAAAATACTTTCTTTAAAGCCTCGCTGGGAATTCCGCCGGGTCAGGAGCCTTGTTGCTCTTTAGGGAGAGAACGGAGGTTTCAGGTTTCCATCTCCTCGAATGTGAAGAGTGGAACGTCATCTAACCGTCCAAAGTCAACCGGCGTACATCCTAGGCCTAGCCTACAAATAAATACATATAAAGAATGATTTTAGCTAAGACCTCAAAACAAACAAGTAACTTAATAATAATTATGCTTACAATATTAAAGGTAAATAGATTGTAGAGGTAAAAAAACAATACAATTTAAAATCCATGATTGCAAATTAATAAAAATCAAGTAATGTAAGTATTGTAGAATTACGCTTACTTAACACTTAATGCATATTTTGTTACATGAGACATAGGCTATAATGGCACAACACACTCTAATTAGTTGTTCAATTTAAATCTTTCTCCCAAATAGATATTAGTTGTATCCCATAAATTAGTTAATCGCATAATTCCGTACGACAGCAATTCATTCCACATCAACATGCCTATCTTTTGGTATAATTTATAACTTCAACAAGTAAACATCAGTGTTGATCTATTTAATTTAACAAATAAGTCTGTCAAAATATCAATTAAATTTTATTTAAAGACGTAACATAACTTCGAGCAGATATAAACAAGAATAGGCTATGTTGTTTTCAGCATACACAGCGACAACTCAGCTGCGATGGGGGAATATAAACTGATCATAGCATCTACATTAGTCAAATCATGTAGCCTAAACAACTCAAGTTCTGTCAAAAATTCCGGAAAATAAGCTTTTTTAATACTTGAAAATAATTGCTCGATTATAGTTTATTTAGTACCAGGGGGACCGAGCTTAAGCTCGGTAAAATTATTACTTTCGTTTCTCACACAAAGCTCGTTCGCTCCGCTCACTCGCCAGGCGGAAGGTTTGCTGCACATTGGTATGATTTTCCTAAAACCACAGGTTAAAGATGTAACACATTGGTTTATTTTATCTACAGTTATCAGCTGATTTTTGTTCAGTTAAAAAATTTCCATAAGGATAACATGGGATCTTTGAAGGGCTCTAGCGCGAAAACCGGATTTTTCCCAGCTATGGGACCAGCTCCAATCGATTTCTGGTGGCCAAAACCCCCATATTCCAAAATTTGAAGGAAATCGTTGGAGCCGTTTTTGAGATAATTGTGCAAGCAAGCAAGCAAGCAAACAAGCAAACTTTGCTCGTATAAGAGTATAGGATTACCTAGTTTAAAATACTTAAAATCTAACCTGAGAATTTCATTGAAATCAAATTAGTAATAAAAAAGCCTTTTGGGGGTCTAAAATTCGCCTAAGTGAAATTTAAAGTCGATCGTATAGAACTTTATACTCTATGTTCCATAGAGTAAAAATTCAATTAATATTTCTAAATGTAATCATATGTTCCAGTACAAAAATGTTGCTTCCAATTAAGGATGGCACGGTAACTTTGAAGACGTGTGGGGCGGAGCCTTGTGGAATTTACTCAATTTTTCTTTCATAAGAACCTTCTCCTGACAATAACAAACACAAAAAAAAGGATTAGCGAAATCGGTCCAGCAGTTGACGCGTGCGATGCCGTGACCAGAGAAAAAGGGATTCATTTATATATATATAGAAATAATCACATTGTTGTAAAAAAATAAAATTTCTAATAAATAAGATTGTGTTAAATAAAGATAGTAAAAATGATCAAGGCTATACACGTGCAATACCATGGAAATAGCCTACTCATCACGTGGTACCCTGCCGGCCGACAACTATAACGAGCTGCCTTTGGTCATTGGGCTATTAATTAATGACCCTGACAAATGAAACAGCTGATATTTGTCAGTAACAAAGCTACACCTCATCTGGTCCATTAAAATCATCACACTCACCCCTTCAGTCATACTCACCTTAAAATACGCACCACAGAGTGCGTCGGTGTTTCAAATAAACTATCTAAACTATCTATCTAAACCATTAACTTCGAATTAAAATAAAAACGAAACTAAGCATTCCATAACAAATTTTTATGACACAGATTTGGGTTTTATCCAACATTTTCCTCGTTTACAAAGTTTGCCTGAACAATAAATAAAAAACTTCGTGACAGACTAACTATTCCCCATGACAGATGTCATGGATTTCTAAAGTACTTTTCTATGATTTTGTATTTTTGTTCATGGTATAAATACTAACACTTCGAGATTAAAATACCACCATAGGCACCGTTATATAATAGTGTTCATTATATTTAAAAATCAAAATTGTATCTTCAGTAGAACTATTTTTCATAGTATGTTAATGAAAAACGGAGGGTTAAAAGTTGAATTTAAATTAGTTTTATTACTATTTACTAAACATCATTATACTTTTAAGAAACAAATAAATATTTAAAACCAGAAAGATTTGACACAGATCATACATCTATTCAAAGTCCTTCAAAATGGATTCACTGGAAGAAGACATTAATTTGAGATAGGCTATTCATCAAGTCAGTATAGAGGCTAAAGAAGAGAATAAGTTGAATCTATATACAATCACATAGGACACTATGTTTATACAAATTAGTGAATGACAATCATACAAGAAGGCCATTGAGCTATCAGACACAATTTATATCAAACCAACGAATGAAGTCTATGCACGACACAAGTTAATGACTAGAAATCATCATCCTAATGAGACTTCATTACGTGTACTAAGCACAAATTGTGAATTTAAGGACATCAAAGCCAATGCCTATTGAGATGAGTACATCCGTGGTGCTTTCATTAAGGGTCTTTTCTCTAAAATGATCAGGCAAAGATTATTATAAAATTGCAAACTAAGATTAGATGAAGCCTTTTCAAGGGAACGAGCATTAGAGTCTGCCCAAGTCTTTTCAGAATCTTAAACGTCACCTCAACTTGCCATAGGCGTCATTTCAGCATTCTGATTGGGGGGGGGCAAGATTTTCATAAGGTCATAACCTCCCCCCCTTCTTATAAATACGGCAAACATCTTAAATTTCGCTAAAACTGTCAATAAAAGCTATAAGTTTACATTGTGACACTAAGCCGTCCATAAACTGTGAATTTATAATTAATTAATTAATACTTATAATATTATCTCACAAACCCATGAAAACAATACCCTAATGCATGTAAAAATTTGATTATATAAAATGTTTCTATACGTAGAAAGTCATTATTCCTCGGGAATTGCCAATGGTTACTGTGATGTAAAACACCTTAAGAAATTAAATGGATTTAATTGGTTAATGGATGCTAAATCGTTGAAATAAAAATACAAGAAAGATAGTTTTTTATATTTGGTTATTTTTATCGTATATTACTTACAACTCAAAAATTTTACCATCGGTAACATAGACTAAAATTCCATAGACCTACATAAAACAGATTATTATATACAATTTAAAATTAATACCACCAATATTTTATAATTTTTATATTTGTGAGGCCTTTCGACATCAAGGATATCATCGTCAGACATTTCACAAACTGAAAGGTTATATGTCAGGTGAAATGTCTGACGATGATATCCTTGATGTCGAAAGGCCTCACAAATATAAAAATTATAAAATATTGGTGGTATTAATTTTAAATTGTATTCTCAATCCAATATTACAGCTCTTACATTATTTAGATTATTATATCTTTATTCTCTATAAAAAATGTTTTTTTGACAAAAGCATCCTTGCAGTCTGCCACATAACGAACAAAAACATAATTTAATTATTGTTGGTTAGTATCAATACAGCCACTGTATACATTACAATATACACTACAGTATTGCCCCATTACATTATCTAAATTGCTATCGAGGACAAGAAAGGTGAAAAATAACCAAGTAATAAAAAAATACCATAAGTAATGATTTACAAAAACATTTATCAATACATATTTAATACGCGATACGTATTTTTGTAAAAGGAACTCCCCCACAATTTTCAACCGATTTTAATGATTTTAGTGTCATTTGATAGAGCTCGGCGTGAAGTTGTTTCTAAAGTAGGCCTAAATTGGTAAATATCCATTTAAAAAAGAATTGCTCTACAAGTCCTTAAAGTTCGTAATTTTTCTATCTGATTAACATTGGTAAGGAAATTATTGATTTTCAAGTAAACAGCTGTAAAGTGTAAACATCGGACATCAGTACTACCAACCTTTTCACACGAAAGAGGTTATGTTGAACCAAGGCGTGTACCTGGCTAACGAATTGCCTTAAGTATGCGGAAAATATTTAAGTAGATCAGATCAGTTGTGGCAACGCCTCCTAGATTATTAAGAGAAGGCCAGACGACTGAAATTCATTACGTCATTTAAGTAGGCTGATTTGGTTTGTTATGATGTAAGAAACTGAAAACAGATGAGCTACTGGGTTTCATCTGTCATTTATTTGTTTACATACAGCAAAAAATCAAAACAAATTATGTTCACACATCGTTATTGTTTCTCAATTTTTAGGTTAGGTCCAACGAGGTTAAATAGATATAGAGTGCTCATCACATGTTAATTTTATGTCCCTTTTTGATTTGCGTCATTTTACCCATGATTCCCGCCGTTTCCTTGGCAACCATCCCACACTTTACTCTTGTTTCCTTGGTTACTAGTTTTAGCTAATCTGATTAGTCTCTACAAGCTACAAAAATTACTGATGATATTTTTAAAACATATGTTTATTTGTTGTTTGTTTTTAAATTAGTTTGATTTGATGGTCTGTGGGCAGGCTATTGAAGTTGGTTACTATAGAAACGTGAGGGTAAAATGGTAAATTACTGTTGGAAAAGTGTAAACAAAGGACTGGTTACCAAGGAAACGGCGGGAATCGTGGGTAACATGGCGCCAGTCAAAAAGGGACACTTTTCCCTATCTGGTGAGCACTCTATATCTATTTAACCTCGTTGGTTAGGTCAGTTTCTAAAATCATAGATTTACAAATCGTGTTTTAATTTATTTTGTTTGTCATTATGAGTGCTTCAGTTAATTAATATTGCAGTAGATTTCTTTCGCGTTTATGAAAGTTTACGTTTATAAAAATTTAGCATTTAAACTAATTTTGTCGATTTCAGAATTAAAGATATATTAAATTAGTTCATAAATTTAAAGAGATAAAACTTAAATTAGACAAAAATCCAAAATAGTAAATAATTTGACATAACCTTGGATGATTTATGGAATGTGTACAAAAAGCAAATAACAAATATTGTAAACATTCAAAATTTTGCCTCAATTACCTTAAGTCACTACCCAGCTGTCCTTTTTCAATATGAAAGTCTGGGGACTACCAGCACCCTCTAAAGCATGAGTTGGAACTAATGATTTAACACATCAGCCTACTTAAATAACGTAATGGATTTCAGTTGTCTGGCCTTCTCTTATTACCTACTCTAGGAGGTGTTGGTTGTGGGCGTTTGACAAATTGTATACGGTATTAACTTAGTGGTCTCAAATTAAAGGGTTTGGCCGAGAAGACTAGAAAAAAATAACGGCATGTCCAAAAATGTATGAAAAATTATAAATAAAGTAAATAAACGTCCTCTTGAAGAAAAGCATGGAGATAAAGAACATCAAATTAACATCACAACGTATGTTTTACTATGATTTTAAAACGATTACCAGATGACGCCAATGAATGAAGACTTTATTTTTTTAATTAATTATAGCCTACTATTTGGCGTCGCTTTTGATAAGAAAACCTGCTAGAAGCGCCACTGTTTCTTCAGCTTATAATTGATTGTTTATATCTATGATTGGCTAATCAAGTAAATTTAATTGTTTTATAATCCATATAGTGTAAACGGTGCTGAACTGTATATTGAAAGGAGTTTAATTGTGACATTGGTGCCAGTTGCCGAGCACGTTATCTATCCCATTTCTATTATAATGGTTATATTAATAAATTATTCTCACTCAAATTATGATCCGATTGTTTTTACTTTTTAAAACTTATGCTTTCACTTCGAGATTTGGAGGTGAGTAGTTGAGGACAATGATTTCACAAAACATTAAAATTGAAATTAAAAATTATTACATGGAATTGGGCGAAACATTGGCATTCAGCTATATAGGGTCTACTCGCCTACGGCTCGATGGGGGCTTCACCCCCATGCCCCCTTATAGGGGATGCATAGAATTCGTAAAAAAACAAAAAGACCCATGTTTTAAACAGGCTATTTCTGCCGAAGTACTGAACAGCAGGGTCAGTAACAACATCGTCTAACACACTTCTCAAATTAATAATGATAAAAACTTTTAATGTTCCTATAACTTTATTTTAAAAATCCTTCATAATGCTCCTTCATTAGTATAAGAATTTAGAGATGTGAATTAATAATCAACCATTTAAATATTCTAGGTATTGTGCTGGACGGAGGCTCCAGCCTCTTGCCCCCTTATTGGTTGCCTCAAATTGTTAAATGATATAAAAATTTCAAGCATTGAATAGGCCAGTTGAGGGCTCACCCCCATACCCCTTCGTTGTGTTCGCTAAATTAGTTTGTAGTTGACCAAGTCTAAAACATTTAAGATATTCCCGTTATGTTTAAAAATGAAATTGTTAATTTTGTTTGATACTCTTACTATTTTGATTAGGGCATGTGTGTGCCTTCTTGGTCCAGAGAATATTGTACGAATTCTGTGAATGCAAAATTCAAACGTAACTGCAGTTAGACCTACTAAACTACAGTCCAAAGTTTGAATGCCACTAATTTACTAACAATATAATATAGTATTATGTTCAACGGGTAAATCCATTCATAATCAAAAGGTTAAAGAAAAATACATATGATTATCTGGCATAAAAGTATAATTTCTTTTTTAAGATGTTTAACTTCTAAATTTAGATAGTTTCATTTTAAAATCAGTGTCAAGCAAAATGAATACAAAACTTCAAGCTTCTAAATACAATATTACATTAGTTACTAACAAATTATGCCAAATAATAATTAACATTGCAAATTTACCTCAAACAGTCGAAAATATATTTATTTGAAGTAAATATGGTAGGGGGTTTGACTTAAAATTAGTGACTTCTACTCTGGAAAGGTGACTTCCGGTACACCCTGTCCATTGATTTCACTGTAACCGATTTATCAATGATGGATCACTTGGTTTTTGTTAAAATAAGTTCTGCACATTTTAAAATGGGTGTACAGTTGATCTGGGTCCACTCAGTATAATAGAGATTTAGTTAAAACCAAGGTACTACCATTGACTATGTACACTAACGTGAATAGACCTCTCATCCAATGCATTTAGTTTGAGGCAAAATTTTGGAAGTTCGATGGACGCCGCACCAGAGTCGCTGCCATCGATGTTGTTATTATTCAGCTGAATTTACAGTGCTGCCAAAACATTTTACCAAAACATTAAAATGTTTCATCCTTGGTTTAGAAGAGTGGTAATACTGATTTATCTATCATATGTTACGTGTACTTCGATGGACGCCGCACGAGATCGCACTACCGTCAATATTCTTCACACGCCTATGCTATGAGAAGTCTACTCACGTAGTGTACAAAGTCAATGGTACTACTAAGGTAACTTTAATCGAGTTTAAAATTTAAAAGTTAATTTAAAAATTTAATTGAAATTTAAGTTTAAAACAAAATAATATATTAAATGCTTATGTTCAAATTTGACATATCGGAAAGAGCACTAAGCCTTTTCTAGGAGTCTCGTCTCTTAATTGCACACTGAGTGCAGTTAATAAAAATTAACTGAGTGTAAATAAATTAAATTTGTTCAATAAAATAAGTACGAGAACCAAACCTGGTCCCCTATATGCGAGAACTCAGTCGCAAGTCAGTCAAAACAACGCTTATGGACATCTCAGGGTGTAATTGCGACAGTTCAAATAAATAAAGACGAGAACTAAGTCGCAACTTAGCAGCGCTTCGGTGGCCAAGGTTGGAACTACATTGTTTAGGTAAAAAATTCGTATCCCATATAAGTGAGTCAGTCAGTCAGTCAGTTACACATAGGGCTGTATAGTTTATTAGATTTGAATAGTTTGTAAAGGCAGCTACTTGGGGCTTCGATGCCCGTAAGCCACTACTTTAGGTATTAAGCTACGAAAAAATACCAATTTCATCTCATCTTGGTAACAATGGCGAAGTGTATGTAGACCTACAAAAATGATTACCAAGAGTTGTTATAGAAAATGAAAATTTCTCTGTTATAAGAAATGAAATATTTTAGCAGTATAGTAACTAAATTGCTCGATTTCGAGCAACATGTACACTAGTTGTTGCATTAATTCAATGTATTTCTTGGTCAAGCACAAGAACACTTTAGTTCAGTTAACTGACTATGCCAAATTAAGCCGTTTATTTCACCGCGAATCAAAGTCATTTATTACTTTTGTAATGTCGATTTCTACATATCTTTCTATTGCCAAAAGCCCCAGAGAACACAACCTTTCTTGGCCGATGGTGTTTCTCCAATACATTAAAAAATTTTAAACTTCATGACACATACAGAGATATTCTTATACCTACAAACAACACATCTGTCTCATTCTCTTGACGTTGTTGTTGCCCGGCTTCCAGGCCCGCGCAACTGATACTGCTGTCTGACGCTGTGCTACGCTACCTGACACATTGGCGCTCTTTCTGTAGCGGGATCACTAATGGCGATCAGCTATAGTTATAATGCTAAACAACTCAACAGACTTGAGATGGGGCTTCCTGTCAAAGATGACGATTAAAGAATGATAATTGGCGAGTTCTACGTAAATAATTCAAAGTACACATTTAGTTTAAGTCTGATTTAGAAGTTCATAACCGTGATCTTAAAATAGGCTATTTCGACACATTACATAACCTAACATTTTAATTTCCAATTAATTAATTCCAAAAAATCACCAACATTATGGGGGGGGGGGGGGCAACTGCCCCCCCTTGCCACCCCCAAATGACGCCTATGCAACTTATGCATTAACCTGCTGCCTATGCATTAACTTTCCCTCAAAATATTTCAGCCCACTGTGCCACTCCCAGAGAGCGATTTTTCTACTAACAGGACATTCAATGTGGTTTGTAACACGCAAAAATGTTATTTCTGAGACCGTTTAAGATGTCCTCGATCAAAGTGCAAAGCATGTGAATCAATTTGCAAACAATTTAACAAAAAGGGTCATTTGCAACTGTATGTCAATCAAAATCGGAAACGTCGGCATCGACTCAGAATCAAGATTAAACGTTTATGCTACTATATGCCCAAAAGAAATTTCCAGATCCAGATCGACTCAAACCACTGATTGATTTTCCTCTTCCCAAGAACAAAGCCTCGCTATAGTGACTATAGTTAATTGCAAAAACTTTCCTTTTGACCCTCTTCGAGTAAAGGATTTCAACGAAATTCGATAGTGTATCCTCAAATCTTTTTTCACAACGTAGAAGAAAACTTTCCTTTCCGTGTCGAGACTGATCCTTAAGCTGTCGCCATTGCGCCAGTCCTCGCACAGTAAGCGGCCAGTTGCCTTTTTCTCCAGAACTTTATCCAAAATCGAACGTCATCATTCTGCTGTCGAAAAGGAGGCATATGCTATCATTCAGTCACTTCGAAAATGGAGATTATATTTAATTGGTTGCAGATTCCAGTTGATATGACAGTATGATATCTGTTTATTACATGTTTGATGCAAAGCATTCTAGGAAAATCACGAATGAAAAACTACTCAATGGCAACTTGAATTGGCTGCATATAACTACGAAATAATTTGTCGCCCAAGAAAAGAAAACGTAGTGGCAGATGCTCTATCAAGATTCAGCAGTTCTTCACATCCCATCAGACAACCACAAGCTCTTCACTAATCACACCCCGGTGTGACTCGCATGCAGCACTACTATGTGAAGATTCAAAATCTCCCTTACATACCGTTGAAGAGGTAAGGAGGTAAGCCTTAACCTGCAGGCCTCAACCTGCAAAATATGTGCAGCAATCAGCAATCAAACCTCGCTTCTGCAGAAGACAAAGTTCTCTTATTAAGGTGACGGCTCCATATTCGAAAGACTAAGCATAGATTTTAAAGGGCCTCTCACATTTAGCACTCGCTTCAAATATCTTTTGACAGTCGTTGACGAGTATTCAAGATATCCGTTTGCCATACGCTGCACAGATTTGTCAGTTAAAACAGTAGTTGGGGCAATGGGTCAAATATTCTCCATTTTCGGATATCATGCTTACAAATATTCTGATCGGATAGGCCTACCTCATTTGTCTCCAAATAAAAGACCTCGAACAATATTTACATTCCAAAGGCATAGCATTGAGTTGAACCACACCTTCACCTTACAATCCGTGGAAAGGTATAATGGAATCATAAAAACAGTCAGTTTTGCACTGCACTCAAAAGACCTTTCTATATTACAATGGCAAAGGGTAGGGTACCCCCAAAAGCACTACAATCAATCAGATCATTGCTCTGAACTGCAACCAACGCTACTCATCACGAGAGAATGTTCGTCCACAAAGGAAAATGTGCATCAGGAGTAGCCTTAACTTCGTAGCTCAGTACCCTTGGAAGAGTTTTTCTTCGCAATTTCGTATAAGATAAATAAAGTACGACCCTCTTTGTACAGGAGGTGGATCTCTTGGAAGCTAATCCATGCGACGCACTGGTCAGACTACCTGGAGGGAAAGAGACCGCTGTAAATTTAAGTCATCTCGCATCTGTAGTAGAAGAGCCTAAATCTAAATCCTATATACAATGAACAAGAGTATGATACCTCTCATCATCAAGTTGACCATCCTCATCAGGTAGATGATCAATTAACTGACACTTTACCAGAGCCTGTCGTAATAACACCACCCTAATCAACCTCAAGTACATGCAAACAACTCAGCCCAATTCAATGAAAGACCTGAAGAGGTACAACCAAAATGCAATACCGCATAAACAAGACCCGATTTTTAAGAGCTCGTGCCTCTTTCACTCAATCTCCATTATATTCGAGAGACTACGTTTCCAAATAAAATAATGGGAGAGTGTGATAATATAATGTTTGTCAAATATTTATATCAGAGACCTATGTTCCTTTTTTACTTAGTTTGTAATCTTCTTTTCAGTTCACAATTTATAGTAGCACACTTTGATGTTTAATAAAACCTTAATCAATGAAGATAAATTAATTTCATAACACCGGTACTTTGATCATATTGCTAACTCGTAGCAATGAAACAGATAAAGAGATTACAGTACTTATAAATTCTGGAACCACAGATATTAGACGAGGTGAAGCAGTTGTAAGATTGATTTTCCCAGTTAACTACACAGCAGTTCTTGAAATTATTGTAGTTTGTAGCTTATAACGATACCGTACTACAGATCTTATACATAATATTGGTCAATCGGTCCCAACCAGGATCAAGAGTAGCAAGCTGGTTCCCCAGTCTTTAGTTACCGAAACGATTTAAGGTCATTAATGAAATAAATTTAGTTTATAGTAATTAAAAAAAAAAAACCAAGCAATTTGATTTTTTTAACTCATTAGTTTGATTTTAAACTCTCTTAGTGGAGCATGCGATGTAGTAGGCCTCCCATCATTAAATTCCAATTCATAGACCCTCGACTTTTCCAGCTCCAAACGAGCATTTAATTTAATCTCGTTTAATTGGAAAGCTCTCAGAATCTATTAATTCGCGAAGTTCGAGGGAAAGATAAGTAGAGAGAAGAGAGAGCCGTGCACTGTGCACTAATTGTGCAGCCCGAGTAACGAAGGAGCAATTACCGTGAAGTGCAGCCAGCGTACAAACAGTGGCTTTAGGGGAGGGCTGTTTGTGTAGCATAACGAGAAGGGTGGGCGTTTGGGGGGGGGGTGTCATTAGTGTCATCTGCAGCAGATATGATCCCTGCCGCGGGGTGGGGGGGGGGGGGGTGATGTCCTTGTCAACACACACGTGTGACTCTACTGCATGTGATACGGCCTGCTGCGAAAAACTGCTGTTAAAAAGTGAATTATATCTGCTGACGCCGACCCCCTCCCAGCAGCAGGCGTGGGTTGTCCGGGACATTCGTGATGAAACAGGGGGTGATATCAGATCTCTTTGGTAATCCAAAATGTCAGGTATAATTTTGGCTCTGAAGCAAGAGCGAATTACTTGCAAATCGCCATAATAAATAACAAGTTTATTTCATCATCGGATCAATCATTGGACTGATTTTTCAATGCAAATCGGGTATCTCTCTTAAATGCCAAAGACGTATGCCTAAAATTCTTTTAGAACTATAGTTTCGGAAGAGTAACTTATCAACACCTCCTTATTTGAAGAGCTACATATTTTTTCATACCACCTTACAGGACAATATAAGGTTGGTATAAGTATTCTATATACAGGAAAGAAGTCGTCTATCCACATAAATTATTTTATTATCCATGCAGTATATTGACTGGATATCCAGGTCAGCTCCATCTCCATGCTGAAACACGCAAAGCAAGTGTTATAAAAGCAGAAGGCAAGGCAATAGGCATACTTTTGTTAAATGGGTGAGACCAGGTTTTATTGATTTTCTTGCCAAATTTAGGCAACTATATTACATAAAGTTTAATTTCAGGTGTGTTTCATCACTACAAGAAGTTGGCCAAATAACAATAATTTAGGTTATGCGTCGGATGGATTGTTAGACCTACAAGCCACGATTTAGGCTAAAGAACTTTGAGAATTTTTATCTGCTAGATTGTCAAATTGTCTCGATTTCGTTCGGTCGCGAACAAGAGTTTTGAAGACCTTTTACAATTTAGATCAAACGATTTTCATTTCAATACCCACCGATATTCTATGGATAATGTACGGTAACTTAGAGTTTCAATCATAATCCCTCACTGCCAGCGTTGATTACATCCCTTCATAGCTTTATTAATGCTGTCCACGTTTCATGTTTTACCTCAGATCATTAAACGGGAACGTATCGCAGTCCTATTTCACAAATGCTAATCCACATCCCGCTGCAATCCCGCCACAAATCTACCTCCAGCACGTACACAGATAAATATCACTAACAAGAGCTCACCGGCCCGGCCCCGGCCCCTCCGGTACATAAATAATTGAGTCGCTTCGCTCGCCAATTAGCCGGCCCTTTGCGCCAGAAACCTCTCAAATGAAACTAATCTAGAAGTTCATTAGGCTGTTTCCGCTGCGAGGCGCGAATCGACCCGGAGTTGTCGAGGTTGGCCGCTCGGGGCGCCACCCTACAGCGCTCTGGCTACTGCGTCGCAGCTCGAGTTTGACTCGACTGTACTGCTTTACACAACAGTCACACAGCATAGATCCAATATCAAGATGACTCGCTTGAAGGCCCAGTTTACGTATATCTTTTAAATGCATTCGTCACAACTCGAGAAATGCTCGAGAATCGTTTAGATGGTAGTCTATGTCTTCCTGGGGTTTATCTGTAGAGAATGATGACTTTGTATTTCAAATGGGAATAATAAAACTTCTTACTCATCATGTTACCTACTTATAACACAAATTAACACGTTCGCGGCTGCATGATTTTTCGTGTACCTCACCGCCATCCTAGTTGTCGAAACTGCCATGTCTAATGTAGCAATAGCATTGCCCAGAGGAAATTTACATGGTCACAAAATATATTGCACTACTGAGCAGTGCTGTGCAAGGTTTCGAAATCCTTTCTCAGATCCTACTTAAAAATTAATCATATAGTAACGCACTTTAGCATGGGAGCAATCGCACCCACCAGGATGGCTTAGGGTTCCGTGTGGGAGCGATCACTCCCATGCCGCCGCGAACGAGATGACAACATGGCGTTTTCCTAAAGACAGTTTTTACTTCATGTTCCTAAATAACAAGTAGGCTACCTATTCCACCAAATTGTCATTTAAATACCGATTTCATAACAGTATTTAAATGACCATTATTGAGTGAAATAGGTTATCGGCGAGATGGTTGGTTCAATTAACCTACTGGTCCTAGCTGGCAGTAATTATCATGATAAGCTGGACTGAAGGGTAACACAACAATGAAGTCTACGTATTAACTTTAAATAAAACCCCTGAAATTCATTGATAAAGCTGTGTAGGCTAAAATTCTTCGCCTTTATTGCGAATCCTCTTCAACATTTTACAAATTACATTCATCCAGGTTTGGATTTATTTACCTGGAAAGTTTTTATTGCGTGGTGACTTGTAAATAATTCATCAAAAACACAAATGAGCAAAACACGAATCAGGTAGGGTATACACTATGTATACGATATTTTCCAAACACAATAATGCCGGAACACCTTAGACCGGGAGACTTGTTTAGGGGAAGGAGCACCAAAGTCGGTGGTGGTAATGATGACAATTCCGAGCGTTGGTACGATTAATGACGATAAATATGTAATATGTCACATATACTGAACCAGTTAAATATTTATTTTGCATCCATGTAATTCTGAATAACGGTGTTAAGTGCTGAGTCAAAGATTATTACACACTAAAAAGCAACTATACACAAATTTCAACTAACACTCAAAAGAACCACAAAGAATAAATACTTAGACAAGCAAAGCGTGACTGTGTTTGCCTACAAAAGTTCTGGGTGAAATAATCTGAATAAGCAGAAAATCGGTATGAAACAAATACTGCTATAACATCAGGACGCAACACCATGCTATTAATTTGCCAATTATGAATAGATCTTACTAATAATTTTCATAGTTTCGGTGTTTTGCAAGTTACTGCTGTGCGTATGATTAATGCTTACAGATGTATAACAGTAGACTTTTCATCCTGCTGTGGTAAGTGTGTTTCATAGTTGTACTGATTAGATTAAATTGTTGCTCTAAATCGAGCAATTTATTTTGATACAATACAAAAGTTACATTTAGTTCTAAATCAATGACATCCGATCGACCAGTCCGATATTGCGAATATCAGTCATCACAAAAAACTACATATATTTACAGCTGTACATAAACAAATTTTTAAAATGCACAACCCAATCCCAATGTTTTTCTAATGGGAAAATTTCAAATTTAATTTGTGCAAACCACCCTTCAATTTTTGGCGGAAACAACTGCAGACCAAGCCCTATCCAATGACCCCCAAAACTTGAAAATTGCGGTTGAGAGTTGCGGGACGAATTCTATTAACAAATAAGTATAGATGCTATAAAATACATACCATAATTTTCTGTAGAATGTTTACGGCCTCATGTTTTAGTCCAACCGTGTACTATGTTGAAATATACATACATACAACAGACATGTTGCGGTCCTAATGCAGTCGTTTGATGCGCTTGTATTTCTTGCAATATTCGGTAACTGGCTGTTACAAAGTTTCATTTATTTTCTGCTGACGTTGCGTAATTTTTAAGTAAGAATGATGAAACAACTGCATTTACGTGTGTAAAACGAGGTGGCATGTTTATGTGAATTTAACATTAAAACCGGAGTTTCTCAAGAATACAGGAAACAAACTGTACAATGAAGAAAGTTTAAAACTATGATTTTTTATAGCCATATAACAACAAAAGGTTTTTGCAGAAACACGAGCTTTAACACTGCTGTTGCTGTAATCCCAGCAAGCAAAAAAATCAATCATTCAGTCTTCAACGAATCAAGATTGCTTATGATGAACAAAAGATCAGCAAGGATATCTTCATGAATATAATTTGTATTAAAAATTCATATTGAACAAGAACAGTTTTTCAACTCTATGTCAATATCTAACCTAAGTTGATCTAAGCTGAAATGATCAATTGCACTATGTTGTATTCTTTAGTTCTACCTTCTACCCCAACACCTAGCGTACGTGAAGAGCTTTTTCACACAAACCTGCATGCGAGATCTCGATTGGTCATTGACTTTGGGCCTGATGCGCGATCGGCATCTTCTTTTCTGTTAGGCCCTACCTATGATTACTTTGTTTCATAGAAAATAGCATCGTTTTTGTCCATTTCACCCTCCTCCAAAATGTGAAGGGAGACATTTTGAGTGCGGGTGTCTCTCTTCACTACAGTAGAGAAGCTCACAGCGAATTTGATCTCCTCGAAATCCTTCACCTTCTCCTCCTCAGCCTGGTTTACATTATTCGTTTTAATTTAATTCTACTTGTATTTTTTCTTAAATTCTTATTTTCTCTCTAGGTACCTTTCTCTTAAAACTTAAATATATTAAGATAAACAGCCATCTCTGCTATCTTCTTCCGCTTTGTCATGACGCTCATCAATGTTGGCTGCAATCGCCATCAACTTTTCATAAATAGACGAATATTAAATGTTCAAGCATTTAAGTTCTTGTGCTATTTAGGTCTATATTTTATCAGCAATACTTTAAGTATTACATATTCCTCACCATGAATAATAGACAAAGTTATCAAAATAACTGTGCATGAAGAAAGGTTTGTCGTCTTAAGATCGCGTATGATTGTAGTTAGTACTTTGAGCACCATAAAGTTTCGGTTTCACATGGTCAGTATTGTTCTGTGGTCGGTAGTGAGCGAGAATGACGAGATGGTGGCTAAATGCGTCCTCGGCAGTGACTGAAGGCACTCTGGGATCCCACGGAATGTGACCACGGTGCAAAAACTGCCCAGCACCGGGCTGCGGCACCTTAGTGGCTTTATACCGCACTCCACACCAAACTGGCCAGCTCTGGGCTGCGGCATCTTAGTGGCTTTATACTGCACTCCACACCATACTGGCCAGCACTGGGCTGCGGCATCTAGTGGCTTTATACCGCACTCCACACCAAACTGGCCAGCACTGGGCTGCGGCACCTTAGTGGCTTTATACCGCACTCCACACCATACTGGCCAGCACTGGGCTGCGGCATCTTAGTGGCTTTATACCGCACTCCACACCAAACTGGCCAGCACTGGGCTGCGGCATCTTAGTGGCTTTATACTGCACTCCACACCAAACTGGCCAGCACTGGGCTGCGGCATCTTAGTGGCTTTATACCGCACTCCACACCATACCACAACTGGCTTATCACTGGACCGAACTAGATTCTGAATACACTTGCAATGGATAATAGCAAAAAGAAAAAACTCGTCCGTGGTACAAGTTACTGCGGTAATGATTTCATTTAAATCCCAAAGAGTTTCATATCATTAAACTTAACAGTGTTTGATTCAAACCAAAGTCTAAATAGTAGGCCTACAATAATTTCGTTTCTAAATGGTGTAGTTTTGACTGTTTGTATAGGGGTTTTTTACAAATAATGAGTTTCTTAACACGTTTTGTTATAGAAAAGTGTCCCTGTCTCAAAATAGTGATATAGTGATTTCTTGTCTCACCTCAGGTGATTGACTGTTCCACACTGATTGGCTACAATCAGGGGAAAAAGTTACTTTAAAGAACTATATGCCAATTTTGTAAACAGAGAGTAATCATAATGAAGTCCAAGTCAATTAACATACTTTGCAGAATAATCTAGGGTAAATAAATTGAAAAGTTTCTTTCCATTTATAAAACAGTTGGCTATTACTTTCTTTCAATGGAAGCATTAAACCATATTGATTTTCTTTGTATTTTGAATTGCTTCGTAAACTATTAAAAAAGTTTAATAATATTAAAGAAAAAACTGTCTATTTTTCTATCCTAACAGAAGTCAACCCCAGCAGCAGCTCTCTGAAATAAAAGAGGAGATAAAAAGAGAGAAACCCAATTTAAACAAATCTCTTCCAACTCGCAACAAAGCGAGTGGATTGACTCGAGAGCCCGGGGCTTTTGGGGTGAAAACTCAGTTTAATTTTACAAATTGAAGCGCTAAAGCGAAACTGGATGCCAATCAAATTACAAGAGAATCAGGAAGCAATTTAAATGCCCTGGTTGAGGGTTGGAAGGGCGGAGGGGAGGGAAGGGAGATCCCAGTATCTGCATTTAAACCGAGTGACGTTTTATTAAACTTTCATAACAATGCAAAATGAAATATTCCCCTCTCCCTCTCCCCTCTCCCCTCCTCCCTTTTCATTTCCCATCTAGCTCTGTGGAATTACGCTCCCCTTTGTTTCAGTTCGGAATTCATTAAACTGTTTCAATATCAAGTCTCCGAGGCAAAAACTCCAAGTTATGTATTTTAAGGGAGGTTTTAACTATTATTCTCTTTGCTGGTATATTTTTATACAAGTAATCTAATTTCACTAGATTATTAAGATCAACACTGCAATATTGTAAGCTATAAAACAAATGTAGAAGGATAAAGTAAGCAAAATGTTGCTGAATTCAATAGAAGCAATTCTGAAAGCAGAGGAATGGGGAACAATCTTTTGGATCATACTTTTAAAACTGAAACACGTAATTACTTAATAAATAATTTATTTCTTCTCTCGAATAGAAATTTAAAAATTTTAATGTTTGGAAATGTGCAATAAAAACATTTGATCCTATAATGAAGAGGTGGTTGGTTTAAGGCCGATGAATAGAGAGTAAAATAAGAATATTTCTTGATTATAGGCCTACTAAAATCAGCTCTTGAGTTGAGGAATTCTCAGTGAAAATGGTCCTTTCGTAAATGAATTCCATTCCTTGCATAGGAATATCTGTTTGGCATTGAACATTTTTAGAACCCGTAAAAAGAAATAAATAACAATAACAAACATCAAAGTGTTACTGGTTACAGGACAGGACCGTCTAATTCATATACACGTATTAATTTCTGTTTTTATATCATGACTGTGGCCTAGAAGTAGGCCTACTGTATAGTTTTACTGTAGTTTATCAGTTTGTATGCACGACTCCTGATTAGATAAAGTTACTACAGCCTTCCATCACACCACGGATGGCGGATGAGAGATAACATGCCTCCTAGATAACCAAATACTTCAACATTAGCTTCGCAACCTATGAGTTTAGGTTAGGGAAATATTTAAATTTCAATAATAATACGATGGCGAACTCGTTCATTCCTCTAATCTCTAAATTCAGTAAAATAAAGTTAAAACCATGACAATTTCTTTTATTTATTTATTTATTTTATTTTTTATTAACAGATTATTATATTTAACCCCCCCGTTTTAACCCCGGTGAGATTCCCATAAGAATAACATGGGAATTTGCAAAGCCAGGGGATTGATGTAAAAATTGTTAATACTGAACTCCTATATGTTGCCCGGTGTTATCTCTGAAAAACTTTTAGCCAAACGATGCAGTGGTTCGAACGTGATTGAATCACAAACAAATAGGCCTATATAAACAAAAATTTCACGTTCATACTGTATTCTCCAAACAGAAATACCGTTATTGCTGCTACGTTGGATCAGTATAGGATGTTAATTTATGGTAAAAAATTAACTTAAGACTTTCCAGTGCTTTAGATTTAAAATAGCCAAAAATAAAACCTTGCTAAACTAGGTTTACAGCCGGATTTTTTTATAGGCCTACCTCAAAAGTAAAAAATCTTCAAGAAATAAGGGTGGAGTTGCGTGAATCCACAATAAGCTGTTTCAAGTAAGGACAACCATGCTGAAATTGTAACGTAAACAAATTATGACGGTTATAAGTTTAATAATATAAGTAGGTTACTTGTACAGTAGCCTAACTGATTTGGTCGGTAATTTAGTCAACGGTTATTATACATAAAAAACTTTGTATGTACTGTATTCGGTTGTATAAAGATTGAACTCGCTTACGGCTCGATAGTTTTTTTTTCAAACTAAACAGGAAGGACAAATTTATATTATATTTGGGCTAGGGATTAAACCGCAATTTAAAAGACCAAGTTCATCTTCGTAAGGATGACTAAGTGATCACAAAAATATTGTTTATCAAGAGTAGTTATAGTGAATTTAACGTAACACATCTGTTATTAATCTAATACCTACGACATGTAACTATTTTTTTGTAAATTAAAAATATTAAACATTAGTAATATTAGGCTATAATATGTCTAAATAAAATTTCTCGATTTCAATTAACGAGTATACAATAGTGCAAAGATTAAAACAATAATATTGGTTCCAATTATAATCTAAAATTTATCTGCAAATGCTTCGCTTGTTTATTGCACAGTAGGCAGTTTGGAATTTTCATCGTTAACTCTGTTTAATTTTTATTCGTGAAACTAGTTCAAGGCCTTATCATTTGATTAATTAAATCGGCCTAACTTATGAAAACCTTCTTATATAGTTAGACCTGGATATAACATATTTTTTTATCTAAAAATATTATATGTGTATAGTATTTTGTGATACTTCACAATCTTTGCGGTAAATATGTTTTCACTTCTATCTGGCTTATGCCTCTCTACATGTTCCGTGATACAGTTTGAATCAGCCTACTATAATTTTTGCTGATGCATGTGGAATTTAGTCTTACTTCCTTTGAGTAAAGAATGAATAAACATCACAAGTTCTGTCAAACATTGGCTATCCAATGTTTTAACCCGGCGACAGTTTGCTAAGCATTCTCTACCCACAGCCGCCGCCTAGTGAGCATGGTGATGGTAGGCTGACCGGCGGCGCGGCGCGGCGCGGCGGCTCCAGTGTTGGTGAGGTGATCCATTTTGTTGATTTAATGATGCGCCCACGGCCAGGGGGGCAGCGGCGCTTCATCTTCGCCATCGGACACCCACGGCTCGCTCCCAGGACCACGGGACAGACGACGACCAGGGAAATCAGAAGGGAATGCTACATCAACATGCGTGAACTGCTGAAAACATTGCTGTTCATATCTATCATCAGTAGTTACAAAGTAAGCTAATTTCGCAGCAGCGGTGCCGGCGGTGCTGGTGGTGCTGGTGGTGCCATTTTTTTTTTTTTTTTTTTTTTTTTTTTTTTTTTTTAAGAGTGAGTGAAATCTAACTTAAGCCAACCAATTATAACCTAACTTTAACTAAGTTTTAAATGTTTCTTTAAATTCTAATTTTAGTGAGAGTGAAACTAACTTAAGGTAATTAATTATAACCTAACATTATGTAAATGTCTCTACAAACCCTAATTTTGTTAATTATTATTAATTTAGTGGTTTAATTAGAATATTAATCTATTATATTATGTTGGCAGATATTATGTATTTACAAAATTAATTTGTGGGTCTGTTGTTGCTAATGTTAACATTGGCGAGGCCTAGAATGGCAAGTGAAAGTGTGTTGGGTAGTTTATTATAAATTTATTTATGCTGGAAATAATTAGTTATATATGAAAGAATTAAGTAGCAAATGATGTTTTACCTAACTTAAACCTACCAATTATAACCTAACTTTAACTAAATGTTTCTTTAAATTTTAATTTTAGTGAGAGTGAAACTAACTTAAGGTAACCAATTATAACCTTACATTATGTAAATATTACTGCAAACTCTAATTTTAACTTGATATTATATAAATGTCGTCTAACTTAAGCCAACCAATATTTGCATTCGAATTAGTAGATTAATCCTTAAATACTTTATTTAGACTTATATTTTAAACAGATTATTTGTGGGCTTGGATCCCACGTTAAACTGTAGGTCCCTAGATACCATTGGCTGTTGGGCTATGAATTAACAGTCCTGTCTAAGGAGCATGTCGGCCTTAGTCAGTAACAAGACTACAAGATCGCGCCACAATCATCCTACACTCATCCCTCATTCATACTTGGCTTTAAACTACCTATTGAGTTAGGTCGCCATTTCAATAAAGGTATTAAAGGTATTAAGGTAAGGTATTTTATATAGGATTATAACCTAACAGGAGGAAGTGAGAGTGAAACCTAACTTAAGCCAACCAATTTTAACCTAACAGGAGGAAGTGAGAGTGAAACCTAACTTAAGCCAACCAATTATAACAGGAGAAAGTGAGATTGAAACCTAACTTAAGTCAACCAATTATAACCTAACTTCACCTAAGTGAGAGTGAAACCTAACTTAAGCCAACCAATTATAACCTAACTTCACCTAAGTGAGAGTAAAACCTAACTTAAGTCAACCAATTATAACCTAACTTCACCTAAATGTTTCTTCAAATTCCAATTTCAGAATTTTGTCGAATGTTTTGCGAGCAAGTGAGAGTGAAACTAACGTGACATAACATAAATGTCTCTGAAAACTCCAATTTCATAATTTTCTTACCACTTTTACAAACTAATGAATAATCTAATTTCAATTGAGCTTCGTTTTGATTCTAAATCCAAATATCTAACTATATAACATTAAAAGTAGTCATAAATAGTCCAAGAGTTTAACAAACATAAATATAAATAATTAAAGAATAAGTAAAAAATCTATAATTCTAAGCCTATAGAAAAGAAGTCTATAAATGCAGAAAAATATAAGTTTTAGTCTAACACACCAAATCCGTAAGTCTACAATTGTGATATAAAAGTTTCAACATTTAACTCTTAAGGTTTAAATCTGATCCAACACAAAAAAACTGCTTAACAGTTTGAGTATGAACCTAAAATTAAAAATATTGAATTATCAATCCACAGTTTAGTACTAAAAAAATAAGTCTAATTTGAATTCTAATCCCAATTTACCTATTAGAAAATTATAATAAAAAATTGAAGTCTTAAATATCAAAGACTGATTCTTGGTTTAATTCAGAATTCAAGTTAAAAAATCTAATCTACTTAACGCATATCCTAAATATTCCAAATCAAAGATTCTAAAAACATGAGTTTTTATATAAAATTTACCTTAAAAATTTTAAAATAAATCTTAATATCTTACTTGGTCAACTAGTTAGCCGTAAAAGTCCAAGTTTAGAAAATAAATATTCAAAATCAACTAAATAAAAATGATTTAAGCCTATGTTAAAAATTATCTGAGTTTAAAAATATAACATCAGGTCTAATCTAAAACCCTAAATATTAACCTAAGTCTAAATCTTAATATATTACTTGACCCAGCTAATTAATCGTGAAAGTTGAGAAAATAAATATATAAAAATATCAAATAAGAAAAAAATAATCTAAGAATACATTAAAAAATATCCAAGCTTAAAATATAAAATTATAAAATATCAAATCAGATCTATAAGTTTAGGTATAAATGTAACAACCTAAATGTTAAAGTTTTAATCTAAACATACAAATGTATGTTTAGTTTTAAAATAATAAATCTAAGTATAAAAATTCTTCATTGAAATCTAAATGTTAAAGTATGTTTTTTGACATGAGGACAAGTCTAATATAAATAAAGAACTGTAGAATTTAAAACTCTATACCTAAAAGTTCAAACCTAACATTTTAAACATTAATGTTAATATCCTAGAATTTAGGTCTAACTATTTCTAAGTTAAGTATGCAATCTAAATATAAAAATCAAGTCTGGATCTAAATTTACAGGTTTTAGTTTAAAATGTAGTTTCGATCTTTAATTAAATATCCACATATAAGTACTAGAATTTGTAAAATTTAATGAAACTGTGAGTTGTAAGAAGTTACTATGATTTGTATAAAGTTGTTTTAAGGCATAAAAATTGTTAAATAGCAAAAAGTATTCAGTTTGATGGTTAAAGAAGTAAAAAATTGTAAAATACTGTAATTAAAATATTGGAAATTATAACTTAAACAGAATTTATAAAAATATGAGGGCAAGTCCACATGCAATTATTTAAAAATATAAATCCAAATTTTTTTGTCTTAGAATTCAGACTAGATGTCTATATCAATCCAAATACAAAAGTCCTAATGCAGAATTTGCTTTTAATAGTACAAATAGGTTTAGTATAAATGTAAAAATATAATAAAATCAGTTTAAAATATAATTCTAAATCTACAAGACTAAGACTAAAAGTATCAGTTCAGGTATGAAATACCTTACCAATATTTTAAATCTAACAATTATTTAAGTCCAAGTTCTACAAATCCAGTTTATACTTATAATTATTTCCAGTTTATGCTTAAAATTATTATTAATCTTAGGCTACGGCCACACATGGCGACTAAGTCGCCGCGACACAAACGCCGCGACAAAGAAACAAATGTGATACATTGCACGTCGCGGGTCGCCTTGTGTGGCCGCCTTCATTTGATTCAATGTATCACACTTTTTCGGCGTTTGTGTCGCGGCGACTAAGTCGCCATGTGTGGCCGTAGCCTTAGAAATAAGATTAAAAGTCTAAATCTAACAATCCAAGTCTGACAATTTAAGTATTGTATAACAATTTAAGTTAGGTCTAATGCTTAAAATTAGTATGTCTAAATTATCATACAAAAGTTTCAACATTTATTACTAAAGGTCTATATCTGAACCAAAAAACAAAACACTGTTTAACAGTTAAATTAATCCCAAAAATCTAAATTCTAAAACTAAGTATCTAATTTTCATTCAGCTACAAGACTACAAATAAGTCCACATGCAATAATTTAAAATGTAAGTCCAAAATTTTGTCTTAAAATTTACACTAAATGCCCACAACAGGATTAATAAAGTATCAATCCAAGTACAAAAGTCTTAATGCAAAATTTGCTTTTAATAGTACAATAATTAAGTTTAGTATAAATGTAAAAGTATAATAAATTCAGTTAAAAATATAATTCTAAATCTACAAGACTAGGACTAAAAATATCAGTTTAGGTATAAAATACCTTACCAATATTTTATATATAACAATTATTAAAGTCCAAGTTCTGCAAATCCAGTTTATACTTAAAATTATTATTAATCTTAAAAATAAAATTAAAAGTCTGAACCTAACAATCCAAGTCTGACAATTTGAGTTTCAAAGTCCTAATTTACTATCTTGAATCTTTATATCTAAGCTCATTTTAATTCTAAATCCAAATATTTAAATCTAAAACATCAAAAGATTAGACATAAAAAATCTTAGATTTTAACATACATAAATATAAGTAATTAAACAGTAACGACAAATCTATATATCTAAGTCTATAAAAAGAAGTCTATAAGTCTTATGTATAAAAATTTAAGTTAGGTCTAACATTTAAAATTGATAAGTCTAAACCATCGTACAAAAGTTTCAACATTTATTACTAAAAATCTATATTTGAACCAAAACACAAAACACTGTTTAACAGTTTTTAAGTATAAACCTAAAATTTAAAGTATTTAATTATCAATCTACTACCAAAATTTAAGTCTAAAATATAAGTCTAAGTTTAATTTAATACCAAATATGCTATATTTCAAAAATATCAAATAAGAGTACAAGTCTTCAAGCCAAAGACTAATTCTAGGTTTAATTCAGAGTCCACATCTTCTTAATGCATGTCTAAGTCCAAATCAAAGATGCTAAAAATATAAGTTTAGATGTAAAATTTACCTTTCAAAACTAGAACTAAATCTTAATATATTAATTTGTCAGTCAGTTGTAAAAGTCCAAGATTAAAAAAATTAAGTATGCACTATCAAACTAAATAGCAATAATCTAAGCCCACACTAAAAATACACCCACAAATTAATTTTGTAAATACATAATATCTCCCAACATAATATAATAAATTAATATGCTAATTACTAGATAAACCCACTAAATTAATAATAATTAACAAATTGGGGTTTGTAGAGACATTTACATAATGTTAGGTTATAATTGATTACCTTAAGTTAGTTTCACTCTCACTGAAATTGGAATTTGAAGAAACATTTAGTTGAAGTTAGGTTATAATTGGTTGGCTTAAGTTAGGTTTCACTCCATTAAAAAAAAAAAAAAAAAAAAAAAAAAAAAAAGTCTCCACCGGCTCCACTGGCTCCACTGCTGCGAAATTACCTCAAAATGTAACTACTATCATCCACTTCGCCACAAAGCTTCTCAACATCTTCCCTACCCTGCTTTCTATACTTATATTTCTTCCTCTTGTTCCATTTTTTTTTTTTTTTTTTTAACGTTAAAAACACAAAGATACATTGACAGGCCCAGGCCTAGGAGAATGCAACTGAATAAACAAAATCATGTGGATCAAGATTTCAGATTTTTACCCAGAGTTTCGATATTCCTATTCTAGAAACATTTTCTATTGAATAATATAATTATTTACTGTTGTTTAAATACAAATAAAAAATAAAACAGTAAAAATTTTAAACAAAGCATCTTTATGGTTTACTTTTTTAATCAGTTTGCTTAATTAAGAGTCATCTTCACCCCTGGGCGAGTAGCCCATTCTTGCGCAGTCGGCAATGTTAGGCCCTAATCATACGGCTTTTATGCTAAAACATGGTATTTTATTCCTCTGTTTTGGACGCCATTTTTCAACCGATTTTCTTTGAACTTGGTAAGTGTTTAGTTGAATAGTTATATTAGGCCTCTCATACCTTGAAATTTTGAAAATATTACTCTTTGTGACGTTGCAAAGTAATTCGATTTTCTTTAGTAATATTTTTTAAAATTTTCAAAATTTCGAGGTATGATGGACCTATAATGTAACTATTCAACTAAACACTTACCAAGTTCAAAGAAAATCGGTTGAAAAACGGTGTCCGAAACAAGGAAATAAAATATCATGTTTTGCATTAAAAGCCGGCGTATGGTTTATTGCCGACTGTACAATATTATTCTATGGTTTTAGCCGATATTTTTTTTCTACGATATTAGCCGTATGGTTTATTGTACGATATATTTTCATTAATTGGTATCAATGCATAAAAAACGCAAATCCTAGTAAAATCGTCCCTGTTTTTCAGTTCGCATTTTTCACTACACACTTCGAGGATATGAAAAACATTTGATTTGTATAGTGTGCAAAATGTTTATTATGATTTTTATAAAGTGAATAATGCCGCAAACCCGCGACTTTGAAAGGATGATCGGACCGAAAATAAGGTATTTCTGTGACAATGACTCAAACAAAACCAGTTTAAACTTCATAGAGTGATAAACACATGTTAATTTGTTTAATTATGTTTTTGATTGGCGCCATTTTACCCACAATTCCCGCCATTCCCTAGGTAAGCAACCTAGACTTCACAGAAAATGTTTTTGTTGGTACAACAAAAACATTGTTGTAACAACAAAATTTGGTTGAAATAGGGACAAACAAATCTTTTGTTGGGAGGACAAAATTGTTTTGTTAAATGGATTTAGTAATAGCAAACAAATATTGTTGTTGATGTAACAAAACTAATATTGCTACATAATAACCAAATGAACCAAAAAGTAGTAAAAATGTAAATTATTATTTCTACATAAAAATTCATGAATGAATGCATTTCTGCTAACCAACAGACTTAAATAATGTAAATAAAACTAAGCATAAAGTATCCACCTTTGTCAGAATTTGAACCTACAGCCTCTCAGACACACATGTAACTAAATGTCCTGTCGCTCTAACCACTTGAGCCACGGCGGAGCTGTGAGAGCATGAGTTTTTATTTATTAGTTAGCCAGTTTTTACTCGGCCTTCGTTCACAACTTCGTTCAAACTCAAAAAGTTTGCCCAATTGTGAAATAACTTACTAATTGACTTTGAACATTTATTTGACGTGAAATATTAGCAGTTTTATTGACGTTAATATTCTTGTGGTTAAACAAAATATTTGGTTGGGAATACCAAATTTTATAACCAACCCCATTTTGTTGATCCAAACCATTAGTTTTGTTGGTTTGACAAATTTATTTGATTCCCTCAACAAAACGAGGGCAACAAAATAAATGTTGTTGCTACAACAAAGCATTTTTGGTTGGAAATACCAAATTTTATAACCAAAACCATTTTGTTGATCCAAAATATTGGTTTTGTTGGTTTGACCAATCTATATATATTAATAGGCAAGCATGTTTCGTTTCCTCCTTTTTTTTCTCAGCTCGAGTGCATCGTAGGAGAAAGGTATAGTCCTGTAGATGAGCAGAATCCCACTCTAATTCACATCGGACTCCAGGGCTACGCCACACAGGCTTTCAAAGTTCCAATGTTAATCTTATGGGGAAAGTATAATTGATTGGATCATTAGATCACTGTAAAAACAAGTGATAGAAAAACAGGACAAACAGATGTTTCAGTTATAAAATGGTGTTAATTTCTTGGGCCAGATCAACTGAAATTTTGATCGAATTTCGATCAGGAGGCGATATCTAGTTTATTTGATTCCCTCGACAAAACGAGGACAACAAAATAAATTTTGTTGCTACAACAAAACATTTTTTCTGTGTTGTTAAGCAACCTCGCTTACCCTTGATAAGCAGTATTGCTTACCCTTGGTAAGCAGCCTTGTTTCCTTGGTTACCGATTGGCGATTTTAGCTATTCTGATTGCTCAAGCTTAAAAAATTACTGATTATACTTTAAAAACCACATTAGTTTGATGGTTTTTGAGCAGGCTATTGTAGTTGGTTACCATTGAAACGTCCGATAGTTGTGAGTAAAAAAATGTCAAATAACTTGTGGGAAAGTGTAAACAAAGGACTGGTCACCAAGGAAACGGCGGCAATCGTGGATAAAATGGTACCAACTCATCGGGAGCAAACTTCCCTATCTTCGTAGCTCTCTAAACCTACGCCTATGTAGTTGACCTTGAAAAAATAATCGCATTGTAAATGGTAGGCAATAAAACTTATAGGCCTAGCTTATTAATCAATTGACCTTTAAAGAAAACCCGCTATAACATTTGCTGTTTTTTATTTATTTATTTTTTTTCATTTTTGTTGCTTAGAATTCTGAGCTTTCAAATATTATATGATTATGAAGTTATCCTCTAAAACTCGGGCTCAGTTTATCATCCCTAATGATAATGTTTTATCAACATGTTTGAACTTAACGGCTTTAGAATTATGAGCCACACTCTGTACTTTAAAAGTTGGAATGTAGATGGAGTTATTATTTCTTTATTTTGGCCACACGTATCATGCAAAGTTAGATCGCCTCCCATTTTAGACTCCGTCATCCTTTTCAATAACTTTTAGCAGTATGTTTGAGGATACTACAGTACAAGAATGTTCCATCTCGGATTCAGATGTAAAGATTTTGAAACATTTGTCTATAAAATTCAATGATTTTACCCGAGCTCGGATGGTCGGACTTGCTCTCATTTCCCGCGGAATCCTCAGGTTGTTGTTCACAAAGTTCTTGTTCTTACATAAAAAAAAAACACAATAATTTACATCTTCAGACAAATTTCGCCGTCAATCAAGTTGAAACTCTATGATAGATGATAGACGGATGATGGGTGGTTTCGGGGCATGGTCTCATTTTTAAATATAATAACGTTTGGATCGTTTTAACTGAATCGTAACTTAGCTATTGACATAATTTATGCAGAAGAATCGAGTACTTACTTAAGCACCTTGTCTCAAGTCTCGATTAAAGAATACCTCAGTATTGTAAACAAATAAAAAATCTATGCTTTGAATCAACGTTATTTTTACTTTAGTTGTAACCTTTTAACTTAACTAAAAAGCTATTTCTTTCGTTATATTTCTTTTTAGCAACAATAACATTATAAAAAAAACATCCTGTTAGTAATAATACAAATAAAATGGCCTATAGGAGGCCCACTGATAAATAAATCAATTTAGTCATTGCAGTTTTGAAACATTGGACTACATGTTTATGTAAACGATTACTTAGTGTTAATCTTTCGCTTATGTTAGTAGAGGACAATCATAATTAGGACTACGAGGTTTAGGAAGTTCCTCCTCCTTCACAAACTGAACAATTCAATAAATCCCGAAACTGAGTATTTGAGTATTTCAATCTTATTAAAAATACAAATTTTTAGGCCCATGTGATCGCTTTGAAGTAAGCCATAATAATGAGCATTTTGATACAGTGAAAGCTTAAATGGAATGTAAATCAACAAGAACATGTCGCATACCTTAGCCACATAAAACTATACTGTATAACTGAATTTATCGTTTCATAGTTCATGGGCAAAGTAGACAAACGTTTCGTTGGTTAACATTGCAAGTTGAAAAGGGATACTGTAATTCCACTTGTACAACTTGTGAATTGTTTGAACGCAAGGATTAGGGCCTGGTCTAGAATGCTTGTACAGAACCTGAAATCTCCTTCAAACGTGGAAAATAAACATCCAACCAACCACTCTAGACACTCATCCCCGAATCCACCCCTCAAAGCCTTTCATTTCCGTGTACTCTTCGGCTGAGCTCGCACCACCAAAGCAGGGTGCTCTTGACAGATTAGCAAAGTGCAATGCTCTGTACAGGCGGATTCATTAAGGGAGGCGAATGAAAAAACCTGATGGCAAACACCATTTCTCCCCTCGCAAATTGCCAGCGCCTGGGGCCTGCGGGAATGGAATGGGGAGGGGGAAGACGAGAGGGGGGACCTAATGTGTGGGGATCATTGGATAGGGCTCTTTCCTTCTTCTCTTACACTATCGATCTCCAGAGTAAAATAAATTATCGATGCCCTTCCAAATGTATCGTGTCTCTTACGTAGTTGTCGCTTTTTTGCCGTTAGGGCCTATCGTATTTGGGGGAATTGTTCCACATGGAACGGGACAAGAAGAGGATTATTATTATCCATCAGTCATTTCTTGATTGGTGCAATGACATCACAGAGATAACAACAATTAACCAAACCGTAAACAATTTTTATCTCATAAAGAAATTTAAACGTCAACCTATAACCTCAAAAACATTTGACAGAGATTCGGTTAGTTGTTTATTGAGCCAGTGCAACAAATAAATAATAAAAAAAAAGACGGTAGGATATTTTTGTATCTTGCAATACAGTAGTAGTCTACATTTTGCATATGTTGATAATTTGAGATGGTTAACTGAAATTAATTTTAAAATTATTTGTTTGCGTTATTAGTACGGTATTACAATTCCACAGAAGAAAACTTGTATTAATTCTGTACCAAATAAATTCATTTTTAAAACAATTCGAGAGAAAATAAACATTAAAAATATTTACTTTTAAACCTTGATTTTCATTTAAGCCTAAGACAAAATATACAATATCACTTTATAACGCAATGCAGGGGCTACACACTCTTGAGAGAGATTGTACCCAACAACAATGCAAGAGAGAGTTTTTGTAGCTGTGTTGTAACGAAGCAGACGACAGGCGGCGGCGGAGGCACCGGTACTCGCAGCGCGGACTGTACACACTGCTAGCCGGGACTGTACAGATCGTGTTCGGCGTGCACTGTACCGCGGCTCTCGAAATAACGCTCCCCTCCCCTCCCCTACATTCTCTTGCTGATAACGAGCTAATGTATTCTCTACACTCTGCTCCACAACGGATGGCCCCCGGCGCTCGCCGAGTTATAACCTGTCTTTATGGCACTTTTTGTCTCTTTGTCTCTCTCCGTCGCCCCGCCAGGGCCATTATGTGGCCGGATTCGGAGCGGTTCGCGGTTACAGGTTTTGAATATGTATGACCGGCGAGGCCGTGTCTACATTTCCTTGAGAGAGGGATAAATTGAAGTGTCTACAGCGTGTTCGATGAAAGATGCTGCCTCCGAGAATCAGAATATCGGGGGTTGTGTTATGGAAAAACTATCTTCTGGCATTTGGAAAGTATATTTCAATATTGTTTCAGAAGACATATTTGTAATTCCCAGGAATTTTACTTGTAACAAAACAAACAACATAAGCCTAAAGAATAATTAATTAATCATTGAACTTGAGCTATTTAGGCCTATTGAACTTATTAACTTATTAAAGTTTCTACTCCTAATTAAAAAATAATACCCTGTAGTTCATAGCTATATTCAATATTGTTTAGCAAAACAAATATTCTTCACACTCATGGGAGGAGGCATCTGTGAACCAAAAGCAAAAAAAAAAAAAAAAAAAAAAAAGTCATAGAAGTGTTACTTTTTTAAAACTTAACACTTTGGTGATACATCCTCCTCTCTCTGCTAGACTATTAAATAGCCTTTATCACCGGAAACAATTAAATGAAGCAGCCGAAATTTAAGAAACATTTCCGAACACATTTTGTTTGCGAAAAGAATTCTTTTGAACTCAGGGCTAGAAAACGTTTGGATTGGGTTTAAGTGTGATAGTTATACTTGTTGTGATAGGAATTCGCAATATTATGCCTACATTTTATTTTACCATCAAACCAATGGGCCCCGGTAATCACATTATTGATGTCTAAGTAAACGAAAATTTTAATTCACGTTAAATTTAACTTTAGTATAGTAGGCCTATAGGCCTATAAATAATGTAGACTATAAGTTAGAGTTCTATGAAAATGTTAATACTGTACTTTATATTATCAGATTATAACCACTCTTTTACTTTATAACATTGCACATTTCCTATCATTTGTGTGTAAACAGAAATAGTTTCTTTTACCGTAACTTTGTCCTTATCTAGAATCCAAGATGGCTACCACTGATGAAGAATGGGTTTTAAAAAATCCAAGTTTTGTCATTTTGGTTCCAAGACAATAATAGATCGCAAAAATGCACTACTTTTACTGGTGAAAATTCCATCAAGAAAATAATTTGTACGAAATGGCGACGCTTGAATGCAAAAGTTTAGATGAATCGTAGATCTCGTGGTTAAAATGAGTTGGTGGAAAAGAATTTGGCTAAACATTTATTTTGAATCAATCAACCAGTAGGCTATGTTATAATGTGTGCAAAGTCTAGTAACTCTATCGATTTAACTATAAAAACGCTACAAATGTCTGAGAACAATTAAATTACTACTGTGGGCATTAAAAATTGTCTTATATTTTTAATACAATTAAATAAACCACATTTATAGTGACTCGGAGGAATTAGTTGATTGTTGAAATTCTTAAATATACGGGGTTTGTGTGGATAGTTGACCAATGTGCAATATCTTATGAAATATCTACATACCGTACATCTTAAATCATTTAGACCTACTGTATTCAACTTTTTTCATACTTCAGAAACATCATGTTTGTTTTAGCCATATGAAATGAGATCCAGTTGTTGTATTTAATCAACCGAAAACGATAAATTCAGCATCAGTGTTTCTTTTTCTAAACTACGTTACGAAATTTATATGATAGGCAGTGGAGGGACTGGCGATTTGATTTCCATATCAAGAAATATTTGAACCATAGAACTGCAACTGCAAGTATGAGTGTAACAGACAAGTCCTCTCATCATTACGTACCAAAAATACCGATAAAAATAGGCCTATACTGCTATGAAGTTTTGGTTCTTAAGTTTAGCCTGAACCTAAGCGAAGAATTGATTATTTGAATACAAAAGAACAAATCATGTACCGTTAATATTCAGTTGGGAGACCCTCTGAAATAAAGCATTTTTAAAACTTTTTATAGTCGGTAAGTATTCTTCAAAGTTACACAGTGTAACTTACACTGTAGGTAACACTGAAAATATAGTCTAATACTTGGATTAGTTAAGTTACTTTCGATGATCAGTTGCGATGAAGAATAGTAAACCTGCGAGGTTCGTCCAAAGGCAACAAAAGTAATTTGCGACAAGTTCCTTTTTACCAGCGAGAAAAGTCTTCAGCCAGAAGAGATCACGCTACATGTAATTATTTTTATTTTCTATTCAAGTTAGAAATTACAGTTATAATTTTCTCCAGCATCAATTTATGGTTATGCATCTCATCTGTCGCAGGCAGGACATTATTTTAGGCGATCCTTTCTTGTAAAATAAAACATACTTATGAGCAGTGTACTAAATTACTGATGCCCTGACGCATTTTATAATAATACCGATTTCATGGAGCTCTCTATAATGTCACTTCTTTAGAACAATCCATCTTCTGTTACATCCGATTCTCTATTTGATTCCAAGCTCTACGTGGGGCCCCCGTATCCTGCAGATCGTCGGAAATGGGCGACAGAACACTTGCTGCCGACAAAGTCAGCGTGCGAAAGTGATACGTCACGCACAATCTCCTCTTGGAATTGTCCGCTTCCATCTTCTCGATTTGAAAATCTGTGGGATAAATAGATGAAAACCTGTAATCCCGGAATGTCATTCAAAGTCAACAATAACACTTTATCTTATATATACCATTATCTTATCGCGCACTCGCTGATATCCGCTGTAATCGCGGCTGGCCACAAAATTAGTCAGTTTTATTGTATGCCTATGATCACATGATATTCATTAATGTTTTCAACAACTTAAAACCTTAACTTATAGGGCTACAATAATATAAACTAACCGGGATACTTTCTCTATGCTTATAAAACTACTCGTTTAGGAATTCATTGAAATTGAGTTTCGCCATACTTTCATGTTGTGGAGACGTTGGACACAATTTCCTACAAATACTTCTATATCAAGAGAATCTAATAACAAAAGTACCGCAGAGAAAAATTAAAAATAATGTTATACGATATGGAGACAAGAGTTTGAAAAACTTTCAACAAAGAAGACTAGAAGAAACTTTTCATCAAACTTCGTAGGCGTCATCACCTAGGGCTCGAAGCACATAGGCGGTCATGTTAACTACTTTTGGGCAAAACATGGTAGGCCCATTTTATTCTAATTTTTCGGACACCATTTTCCAACAGATTTTCTTGATACTTGGTAATAATTTAGTTTAATAGTTACATTGAAGCTCCTATGCCTTACAAGATTGGAAATGTCGAAATATAACTGTCAGTGACGTCGAAAAGTAACTCTTTAACCTTAGGCCTACTTTCAAAAAGATTAGTTGTGCTACTACAATAATTTTTACTGATATATCAGATTTGAGGGCCCTAGGTTCAAATATAGAAAAACTATTAGAAAAAAGATATATTTTTAATGATAACTATTCTAAAACACCGTGGCGAAACAGGAGAATGCGCGGAGGCATGTTTTCCGTGTTTTACAGGCAGGTTCTAGGAGTGAAGATGACAAGACTTTAAATTTTTTGTTTTAAAATGCCACAACAAATTGGCTTACAGTAATTAAATGTTATTATTCCTTCATACAAAACGTTTAAAGGCCTTCACAGTTTGAGTTGATATGTGGGCTAGAAAACTATGATTAGTGTTTTCAATCATGTTTATAGAATGATAACTGATTATTCTGTAAAACATTTTGCTAAAACTGATAACTGCAAATACAATTTGTCATCTTTGCTAAGATGACCTCCGTCTTGTATGATAATAGGCCTACAGTGGCATAGAGGATTTAAATTGGTAAATTTAATAATCTTAAAGCCTTAATTATCTGTCATTATATAAATTATTCAAGTTGGACCATAGCTAAATGTCCGTGCTTCGCCGTACAATTTTAATTGGTAAATTTAGATTTAATGGTAATATTTTAGTGAACTCATTTTCCTCAACCACTTGACTCCGAATCCCAAAGCAATATAGTATATTAAAAAACATAAGTTTTTAAAAAGTACAAATTTTCTTAACACATGTAATATTTGAGTGAAGATAGCCCATTATTATAACTGATTGAGTGGCAATAAGATAGAGAATGTGTCCAGCTCCCAGCAGCACTCATTGGGTGTCCCAAACCACCCGTACACCCCTTTTTAATACATACAGAATTAATTTTTTTAAATGTGTCATTATAAGTAAACCGGTTACGTTCTATCGATTGCCAATAATTTCAATGTAGCCTACAGTACATGGTGTACCAGAAAATCCCTTTCCATACCGGAAGTCACTAATTTTAAATACAAACTCCCACTTTTTATCAAATATTTTGATTCTACGCGTTATTTTAAGACAACTTTACATTTTAATTTGTACCTATAATCCTAATGACTTAGTAGATAATAGCGATTGAAATTTAGTTTTTTCAAGAATAACATGGAACAAATTTTCAACTCCATTAGGCCTATCACTAAACATTTTCGGTTAAACAAACATTCCCCAGCACAAAAATGTCCTATAGACCCTCCTTTGAAATATTTTTCTATCATTAATTATTAGTAGGTCTATGTCATAAATTATTTGATATTTTGATAAAATTTACAATATGGTAGAGATTATTAAAACTGAATGAAAAGTAAAATAAATTACCCAATAATCGATATTTTACGATAGAATATTATTTCAAATGAGATTCTATGACATGTTTATGTTAGGACATTTCTGTTTTTAAACGTTCAGAGATAGGCCCCAAATGGACGTGAAATATTTACCATGTCGCATTCTTGCGAAACACCCATAAGTTTCAACCGCCACTATATCCTAAAAAGTTGTCCTGAGACGCACCTGGTAGCCTACACCATGGGTTATAAAGATAACTAAAGTTTTTTATTGGCTAATTATAAATGACTATAGTACAAGTTGCTCGAAATCGAGCAAAACAGAGGAATTTTCATTTTTTATAACAAATCTTGGTAAAAATGTTTTGTAGTCCTACAAACTTTTTGCCATTGTTACCAAGATGACCTTATGGTCTTTTGCGTTGATTAATTGGAACATAGAGTATAAAATTCTATACGATCGACTTTAAATTTCACTTAGGCTAATTTTAGACCCCCAAAAGGCTTTTTTATTACTAATTTGATTTCAATGAAATTCTCAGGTTAGATTTTAAGTATTTTAAACTAGGTAATAAACTATAATCGAGCAATTATTTTCAAGTATTAAAAAAGCTTATTTTCCGGAATTTTTGACAGAACTTTAGTTTTTTAGGCTACATGATTTGACTAATGTAGTTGCTATGATCAGTTTATATTCCCCCATCGCAGCTGAGTTGTCGCTGTGTTTGTGTATGCTGAAAACAACATAACCTTTTCTTGTTTATATCTGCTCGCCGTTATGTTACGTTTTTAAATAAAATTTTATTGATATTTTGACAGACCTATTTGTTAAATTAAATAGATCAACACTGATGTTTACTTGTTGACGTTATAAATTATACCTAAAGATAGGCATGTTGATGTGGAATGAATTGCTGTCGTACGGAATTATGCGATTAACTAATTTATGGGATACAACTAATATCTATTTGGGAGAAAGATTTAAATTGAACAACTAATTAGAATGTGTTGTGCCATTGTAGCCTATGTCTCAGGTAACAAAATATGCATTAAGTGTTAAGTAAGCGTAATTCTACAATACTTACATTACTTGATTTTTATTAATTTGCAATCATGGATTTTAACTTGTATTTTTTTCGCTCTACAATCTATTTACCTTTAATATTGTAAGCATAATTATTATTAAGTTACTTGCTTGTTTTGAGGTCTTAGCTAAAATCATTCTTTGTATGTATTTATTTGTAGGCTAGGCCTAGGATGTACGCCGGTTGACTTTGGACGGTTAGGTGACGTTCCACTCTTCACAGTCGAGGAGATGGAAACCTCCGTTCTCTCCCTAAAGAGCAACAAGGCTCCTGACCTGGACGGGATTCCCAGCGAGGCTTTAAAGAAAGTATTTTCAATTAATGCTGACTTGTTGTTGAGAATGTACAATGCCTGTTTGGTAGAAGGGGTGTTTCCGGCTCCCTGGAAAACCGCCAGACTTGTACTGATCAGCAAGGGCAAAGGTGATCCCGAGCTGCCGTCGTCCCATAGGCCTTTCTTCATGTTGGACATGGCTGGGAAACTGTTCGAGAAGCTGATCCGTTCCCGCCTGACCTCTGCCGTGGAAGCTGCCGGGGACTTATGCCCCCGTCAGTTTATCGCGTCAGTTTGGCCCTTCAGAAAGGGACGGTCAACGATTGACGCTATCACCGAAGTCCATGGAGAGCTGTGAAGAGAGCCGAGAGCCACAACCATTTCCCTCGCTGAGTAGTGACTTTTGTTACGCTTATGTCAAGAATGCCTTTAACTCGGCGAGGTGGGTCGATATGTTGGATGCGCTTCGCAACACCTTTCGCGTTCCTGCATATCTGTTGCGACTCATCGAGGATTATCTCCGCTCTCAAAGCCTTATTTACGACACAAGGGACAGAACGTGGACGATGGAAGTCACTTCTGGTGCCGCGCAAGATTCAATACTCGGCCAGGATCTCTGGAACGTTGCATGACAGCCTCCTGAGGTCGGTGATGCCTGAGGAAACCACTTTGGTTGGGTACGCCGATGATGTCGCAGCTCTCATTGTCGCACGCAACGTTGAGCTGGCCCAACTGAAGTTGAACCGAGTCATGCGTGTGGTCAACACATGGATGTCCGATCACGGTCTCTCGCTTGCTCTCCGTAAGATGGAGATTGTGATCCTTACGAAGAAGAGGATAGACACCGTCGTTCTGTTCCGAGTGGGAAGGGAGGTGGTCCAATCAACTCGTGCTGCTAAGTACTTCGGGATTATGGTGGACACCAAGTTAAGCTGGAGGGATCAGATCTTCCGGACGGCGGACAAGGCCGCTAAGGTAGTCACTTACCTTAGTATGCTGATGGCCAATGTCGGGGTTCCACGATCCAGCAGAAGACGTCTGTTGATGTCCGCGGTTCAGTTCGTGCTTCTTTATGGAGCAGAGGTGTGGGCAGACGCTCTCGATAAAGAGTAGTACAGGTTGCGACTCGCCCGAGTTCAACGTCGAACGGCGCTCGGATTGTGTTCCGCCTACCGGACAGTGTCCGAGCCTGCCATCCTGGTGATCGCCGGAGTTATCCCTGTCAAGCTCTTGGCAGGAGAGAGGAAGGCAATTTATCAGAGACAAGGCGAGATTGGCAAGGACACGGCAAGAACAGAAGAGCGCTCCCGAACCTTCCAGCAGTGGCAACACAGCTGGGAGCACGACACCCGAGGACGATGGACTGCGCGACTTATCAAGCACGTCCAACCATGGGTGGAACGGCCGCCAATTCTTGACAATTCGCGGCTATTTTCGGTCGTACCTGAACCGGATGGGCAAGACCGGTTCACCGGACTGTATTTATAACCCGGGCGTTCCCGACGATGTGGAACACACATTCTTCCGCTGCCCCCGTTGGGAAGGGTCCCGCCTGAAGGCCACACAAATTTTTGGTGCATTTTCGGTGGACTCGGTCTGCCAAAAGATCTTGGAGGATGAGGGCAACTGGGATTGTTTATCACAGTTCGTCCGGGGCATCCTCCTGGAAAAGAAACCCGATCTGGACCGCGAAGTGGCCCAGATCCCTTGATTGAGTGGGTGGATAAGGGGTGAGCCCCACCGGCGTTAGCCAAATTTAGGCCTAGCGTGACGTAATGTGATAAACAATTCCAGGTTAGAATCCTAAAGAGTAGAGGAGGTATTTGAGTGGGTAAACCCGTTTTTTAGGGGAGCCCCACACTACAGGCTTGCCACCTGTGTGCGTAATGCATTATTCTCACCTCTCCCTCAAAAAAAAAAAAAAAAAAAAAAAAAAAAAAAATCATAAAAAGCGTCACCTAATAACTTAAAAAGTGAGTAAAAATTCTCGTACGCGACGGACATCGGAGCGTATTCCTAGTACTTATAGTGGCTTAAGGGCCGAAGTCCCTAGTCAGCTGTCTTTACAAATTATTCAAAAATTATGAATTAGACCCTAGCTGAATGCCGATGTTTCGCCCAATAATTCCATGTATTAATTTTAGTTTCAATTGTAATATTTTGCGAAATTATTGTCCTACTTACCTCCGAATCTTGAAGCGAAAGCATATGTTTTAAAGAGTAAAAACCATCGAACCATAATTTATCAGTATCAATTTTTTACCAGGAACAATTTAATTGACTGTTTATAAGTTTATTTTTTAGCTCTTGCTGTGATACTATTCGATCGTATTAGTTTAGTTGGTCTAGTTAGTTAGTTAACCATAAAGCAAATGTATTTATGTAAAATGGTGTGTTGCTGTAAATAAATAAATAAATTTAATAATATAACCACTATAATGGAAATGAGATAGATAACGTGCCCGGCAACCAGCAGCACCATTTTGACACAGTTAAACTCCTTCCAATACACTTCAGCATCGTTTACACTAATTATATATTTAGTGAACATACTTAGAACCTACTATATGAACCTAGTGAACATTTACTGAACCTAATGTGATAAGTTTTATGTATTATAAAACTATTCAATTTTCTTGATTAGCCAATCATCGATAAATAATCAATTAGAAGAAACAGGGGGCGCTTCTAGCAGGTTTTCTTCTCATTAGCGACACAAAAAATTAATATAGTAGGCTATAAGTAATAAAAAAATTAGTCTTCAATCGTTGATGGCGTCATCGGGTTTTCGTTTTAAAATTAAACTAAAACAGACGTTGTGATTTGAATGTGATGTTATTTATCTCCTTGCTTTTCTTCTGGATGATGTTATACGTTATTTATTATCTACCCATAGCTTTTTGGAAATGCCGTTATTTTTCTCTAGTCTCTTTGGCAAAAACCTTTGATTTGAGAGTGAGAGACCACTCTAAAATTTGTGAAACGCCCACAACTTAGTTCTAAATATAATTTCCAATTTACTTTAGAAACAACTTCACCCACAAGCTCTATTCAGTGACACCAAAATCTTTAAAATCGGTTGAAAAAATATGTGGGAGCAGTTCCTTGTACAAAAAAAAACCATGGCGGGTAATAAAAGGTACTAGAGATAGCCTCCTGGTCGAAATTCGACCAACATTTCGGTTGATCTGGACCCAAGAAGTTTAAAAACATTTTATACCTGAATCATATGTTCCGTCTGTTTTTCTAGCAGTTGTTTTTACAACAGCTGTCTAATGAGTCGATCAATTAATTATCCTTCCTCCATAAGATTAACATTGGAACTTTGAGAGCCTGTGGGGAATAGCCCTGGAGTCCGATGTGAATTAGAATGAGATTCTGCTCATCTACAGGACTATACCTTTCTAACGGTATGCGCGGATTTCTCCTACGATGCACACAAGTTGAGAAAAAAGGAGGAAACGAAACATGCTTGCCTATTAATATATAGATAGATGATGGTATACGATCAGCTGTTTTTTTTAATTTTTTATCAACTATTGAGTTAAACACTCGCACTCCTATTAGTCTGGTAAAATTATGATTTGACCTAGGCAAAATTGCTTCACAAGCGATTGAAGTGGAATTGAACTAAAAAAAATGTTGCTTTTTTACCTACCACGGGAAAGTAATAAAATTTCAATTTCAAAATCGTGTCGAAATTTCAAATTCTGTGATTTTTATAGTCTAGGCAATCGGTACTTTCAAGTAGTAATTTTTTTTGTAAGGTATGGAGTTTTTCTACTGTTTTATTTATTTATTGGGGCGCTGAATCCGAATTTGAAGTTTGCATCGATCAAAATATTCCTTGTGCTTCTTGAGGTTCTTGCAAAAAAATTAAAATTTTATTACTTTTTAGTATTTTGATTTTAGCGCTAAAACAATAATTTTTTTCTTATTATATTTCTGATAAAAAAATAAAGTAGTAAAAATTACTAACACTTCACATGAATAAAGTTTATTGTTAAGACCAACTATTATGAAACTAAAGCTAAAGTATTTGAAGATTGGATAAATATGGATATAAAAAATCCTGTTATTAAATATTTAATCACATTTAAACAACTCTTCGCACATTTTTTAACTATAACACTATATATATGTATGGAAAGACCGTTAAATTAACTATAGATTCCATATAAAATCGTTAGATTTTAATGTTCGTAACATTGCTTAAGAGTCTGCAGTACCTCCGCCATCTTGATTTTTAGTCCCTTAAGAGCAATGTTAATTATAGGTGTCTTTGAAACACTTTATCTCGATAATCTTGCATCGGACTCGCATGAAATTTGAATACGTTCACAATAATGGTATGGCGGTTCATGTGACGTGGATAAATTTGTTAATAAACCTCCTAAAGATAGTTTAACATATGGTTTAAAAATGGTGATAGTATACATTGTTTTTATTCGTTATTCTAGTGGATAATTTTTAAAATTAATTTACAATCACAATCAAATTACAATACACTAATATGGTAACATTTAAAATGACATCAAGTTTGAAATTTTCAGACGAAAAACAAACTCACAGTATTGTTTAAATTTAACATTGTTCTTATTGGACAAAACACCGAAATGGCGTAGGTACTGCAGACTCTATCCACAGTCACAACTATAAGGTTGGCAAGACCCTACTTTTCAATTACTTGTTTGTCTCTTAGTGACAATGGTAGATATTTTTTCAAACAAAAATTTCATTTTCAACAGTTTTTTCATTGCATGGTTTAAACAGAGAATAAATTTTTAAGAGAGATTTTTAAAACATCTGATTACTTATGAACATCTGAACATCTGAATGCTTTTCTTAATTGAAAAAAAACGATTTTTATTAACTGTTTTACGAAATAATTCGAGCATTTTTAATATTTTGGTAAGTAAAAAAAAAATACAATGATTTTATACCCAAGAATAGTTTTCACACTCCATAACGGTTTCCCAAATTTTGAAAATGATGTCGAACCACAAACCCACGAACCTTTCTCGTTTTCATCGCACAACCAGGCTATGGATAAACACGGGACTTACATTTCGAAGACAGTTTTAGAATCAGGTAATTGCTCCAATGCTTTTCTTATTTAGAAAAATTATTTTTATTACCTGACGACCTGACGATTTTACAAAAAAATCTAAGTGTTTTGGAC
Organism: Neoaliturus tenellus; assembly: GCA_030545055.2. Lineage (NCBI taxonomy): Eukaryota > Metazoa > Arthropoda > Insecta > Hemiptera > Cicadellidae > Neoaliturus > Neoaliturus tenellus. The sequence continues at coordinate 138,439,400 of CM061533.1, forward strand.
GTTTTTATGAATTAAACTGTCATTATTTTGCAGGCAAGAATATAGTTATTTGCCCTCCAGAACGGTTGTCCGCCTGTACTTTGCGAAATAATTTTCAACCACATTCCCCACTACAAAAATTTCTCGTATAATATAATAGAATAATTGGAGTAATTTTGTGCTTTAATTCTTTTTATTATTAAAAAATTATATCCATGGTTACTTCACTCCGCTCGTTTTGTGCGTTTCTTCATCCTAAATGGTCATAGCGACATCCCCTGGTCTAAATACTATTCCAAACCTAAAGTAAACTATCAGTTTTAGAATTACAGTTTGTGCACTAAAATTTGTAGATCAAATTAAGTTAGGGACATATATAATAAGAGAAAATTAAAAAGATTTGGTAAAGTTTAAAGTAATATAAAGTGTTCTTGCAAAACTTGCAATGTTCAATAAATGTCGATACTAATAGGCTTGATGTGAATAACTTTGATGACATAGAAAGGTTTAAATATTGAAATAATTACACAATTTGTATTTTATTTGGAGCGTTCACATTCATGGCAACATATGTTTTTAAAAGAATACAAACCACCCCTGGTTTTAACTGACTTACGGTACTTCAACGAAGATAAAGAATCATTTATTCATCCATTTGTTTTAACACCCCTATACGAACCCTCTAACTACAGATGAGCAATTGCAAAACAAAAACCGTCAGGTTACTATAACCCAACTATTATTTCTGAATGTGATTATATGCATCGGTAAGAATTCCGAAGGGTTATACGAGTAAGATCGGAAGTGTTTATACGAGTGATTGAATATGATCTATGGGGACGAGTGAGGTCGTCTCAGTATTGGGATCGGAGTTGCGATGTACCCCCATGTTCCCATACACCAACTTCAGACTTGTCTAAAGTCTAAAGGATCGAGGTATACTGGAAAATGTCAACGGATTCTTACTATTGATATTGTCTGTTATGCATAAGTCACTATTTCTTTTTAGGTAATTTTGAATTGCAGTCTTAAAGAATTATATCAATTGAAAGAAGACTATTATCTGAACATTGTGTGAAAGTTGAACGTTTCTTAGTTTTACAGTTAAGAGAGCGTTGGAGTGCCGCCATGTTGGATTTATTTCCCATAAGAGCAATGCTAAACTTGTCCCCGGCATTTGTCATATAATTTCTTTATTTTTTGTCCGATTGGATCAGAATAAATAGCGTTTGAATGACAATTAAATTCCCCGTTCCTTTTGCGAGATCGATTCTTTGTAAATAATTTACGAAATTCCGTAGAAAATGTTTTAAAAGTAGTAAAAAACTTGCTTTGTTATTTCAAGTTAGTAAAAAACACTAATTTTTATAAAAAATTCCTCTCTCAAACAAAATCCGCCTTGATGAACCCTTTATTTAGAGCTATAAACCAATATTTTCTGGTTATAAATAAAAGAGTTATTTGACATCCCGTTTAACATTGCTCTTATGGGGGAAAGGCGGAATTTGAATTGACTCCAACGCCCTCTTAAGTCAGTCATGTCACCGATGATCGCGACGAACGCATCTCCGCCCGAGACCGCGACGCTCGGGCCTAATTATAGGTGTCTATAGTCGGTCATACTTATGACTTATCACTACCGTGTGATTTGTTTTGAGTTATTGAAAGTATCTCTGACCTATATAATATCAATCAATAAAACATCTGACGGCCGCAGCTCTCTGTTAACTTTGCTGATTACGTGTAGCAGGCCCGGTGTCGAGGAGATGCGTTCGCCGTGATCATCAGTGACGTGGCAGACTTTAAGGAAGCAGAACTCAAAAACAGCAATACTTAGAAACGTGAATTTTTAACACAATGCTAAGGCTTGTCGCACACTACGGCAGACCAGCTCAGACCGCTCAGACCAGACCGCTCAGATCCGGCAGTTTTCCCACACACTACGTCCGGTCAGTCCGCTCAGCTCAGGCGTTTTTTGAGCACCAACCTCAGTCAGTAGTCAACAGACAGCAGCATTGGCTGCATGTATACTTTGTGTATCCTTGTTCAGTGCGATTAGTGCGATTGTGCGATGGGTTCTAGTAGTAGTGATGAAGAAACTGCTATAGTAGCATTAGCACTTGCTGCGGAAGAGGACGAGAAGGCCCAAAAAACCAGGAGAAAAAGGAGGAAATTTTGGGTGCACAGTATTAATGTCGCACGGGATAGTGAGGGAGAGTATCAAAATCTTTTCCCAAGATTAAAAAACGACAACGTAAGATTCTTTAGATATTTTCGTATGAGTTACGAAAAGTTTTTGGAGCTGCTACATATTATTGACACTGGTTCACTGGCCGCGGGCCGGCGTCTCGTTCCGGCAGCTCCGGCAAAAATCGCTCGCTGACCGAAAAGTGCCGGAGACGGTCTGAGCGGACTGAGCGGAGCGGTCTGACCTGACGTAGCCTATTCTTTCAATTTATGTGTTTTAAAAATAATATCAGTTCAAAATAACATAAGGAAAGTAGCTGGCATATGCATAACAATAGACAAGTACTATTAAACTGTTCTTAGGGAGGGAAACAGGTATGATTAAAACTTAAATTAATTCTAGACTGGAGTACCCTTTTGTAGTTTATAGATCTCTTCATTCAAAATATTATAAATTTGTTTTACGGTATCATTAAAAAGCTAATTTATTACAACATGTGTATTACGCCATGTGTGAACAACGAAAAAAAGTGTGAATTGCTTTTTGAGGTGTTTGTTTGTTAGGGCCTTTACACAACTAACTGTAGATATTGGATATGTAAAATATGTTCTGTAATACAATTTGTTATTGATCTTTCATTTACTTAAACTGTTTTAATTGAGTTTTTAGCAATAGTTGACACTTTTAAGACCCTGCAATGTACAACAATGGCGAACCGATAGCCGACCCATTTGGACCTAAATGTGAAGTGAAGGATCAGGAGCAGATCGATATGGTGCCCGTCCGACATTTTCACCCTCCCCCCTCCCATCTACTCAAGCTCGGCGCGCCGTGCGGCTGGCGGCAGCGGCGAGCGGCAGAGAACAGGCGAGAGGCGAACGAATGTGGTTCCTACTCCACTCTGCCGCCCTGGCACTAGCGCGGTTCAGGCGACGCGACGCGCCCTGGACGACACCTACCGCTTACATTCCGTCACCCCCCTCCCTGCCGCCACAACATCGCGGCGGAACCGCACACCTTTGTATACCCCTGGGTGGCGGCCGCCGCGCTGCGCTGGCAGCGGCAGGTGGAAATCAATGCTGCTCGACTGTAGCGACCCTAGCGGCAGCGGCAGCGGACAGAGTAACTCTGCTGCGATCCCATATGCAATCGTTTCACCGTTCCTCTTGACTGTTTATCCTTTTGCTTCTGACTTTACCATCTTTATTAAAATGTATGAACGTTTTATTAATATTAAAATTATTAATATTAATATTAAAATTTATTAACGCGCAACATGAAACAATTTATTGTTCAGAAAAATGGTGGGGCTAAATAATTGTGATTTGTAAGTAAAAATCGTGGTTTGTATTAATTTCGCCAATCATGCCGTTCTTATCTTTTTTCCACAGAGTATACATTTTCTGTTTATAATTGCTTCCTCTGGGGTCATATTCTTCGCAGACGAGGGACATTTAATTTCAACTAAACCATCATCGTCGAGGCTCGCCCACACCGGAGCGGGACAGCTGCGGGAACGGGACGGTATAGCGGGAACGGTGTCAATGACCTGCGGGAACCAGCGGCAGCGGGACGTTGCGGGAAAGAGGGGGCCCACACCGAAGCGGGACATCTGCGGGACGCGAAACGACTCATCAGTTCATTTTCAGCATTGCTACAGCGTAGATGTGATAAATTTTATGTGTTTATGTGCTGTATGTGGGTGTTACTTTGCTATGAGCCTAACTACAAGAGAAAGAAGCTCTCCTATTGCTAGCAATAGCTGAGGATGAAGATAATGCTGAGAGAGTGAAGTCCAAGTGGGTTCACGAGATTAATCTATCAAGAAACTCACTTGGAGAATACCACACTCTGATGCCAGAAATAAGAAAATTTTATATTCTTGAAATCCTTATGATTCAAGTCATAAAGTACTGGGCATAAATAAACGTACTCCACCAACTGCTCAGTGAACAACTCACTACACTCATCTTCAGCCATCTTCGCTGATGTCTGAAGACCGAATGAGCGCACTGTCCCGCGCGGTACCTGCGGGACAATCCAACATGTTCCAAACTTGCGGGACGCTTGCGGGACGATTGGGTACCGCAGCGGGACGGCGGCAGCGGTACCGCTCTGGTGTGGGCGCTCACATTTAATAACGTGTGTTGGAAAATCCCGCGCGGGACATCGTCCCGCAACCGTCCCGTTCCCGCAGGTGTCCCGCTCCGGTGTGGGCGGGCCTTCGATCAGACCATCAGGAGAAGCTCCGAGGAAAGGCTTTTCGGCATCAATAAATAAGCCGCATGGTACAATAGTTATATTTAGTGCAGTAGCTACTTGTTGCCTTGCTATTGGCTCATGCTGCCTCCCATAGGCCATTGCCTCACAATCAAATGACGTGTATAATATTTGTTTTACGATTGACTCACTACCTGTTGTTGGTTTCATTTTACATACACGACCAAAGTTTGAGGCAGTAAGTAAATTTCTACGAACCTCGAGCCATTCTCCACTGTCACTTTGTTCAATTGTAGCACGCTCTATCCTGTTGCGTTCTTCTTCAGATTTTACCAAACCACTCAAAAATTCTTTTGATTCCAGTTCCATTAAAGTATCATCGATGTCCGGTCTTTGCGCTGCTGGACCATAGTCTGCGTCGCCCGTGGTTGACTGTGGAAACAACGATTTCTTTATCTTCTTTTTCCCTTGGCCTCTTTCGACTTTTCTCTTTCTTTTCAGCTCAGTACTTTTGGTGTAAAATCCTGGGCTTGAGTTGTACATGTGTTTGTGGAGCAAGTAATGCGTGTTTCCGGTGTTGTGTTGAAGCACCGCCGCAGAACATCTACCTTGGTATGACCCTCTCATCGCGAAGTTGACCCTTTTACCCCCTATGTACTTGGCCACGATTGAGTTGTAATGTTCGACTGGATTTGATGTGACGTCCGTGATCAAACTTCTTAAGATGACCCATAATAAAGCCACTCACAATGACCACTCACAAACAACACGTGTGAACATGTAAACAATGTCACCCGCTGCACTGCTGTGCCGACACTGCGGTGGCGCTACACGTCGGAGAAACGGCGAACTGCTGGGTCCCGCCGCGCATCACAATCGAGCGCTGTCGTTGCAATGCAATTTTAAATCTGAATAAATCGCTAAAAAACGGTTGAATATTTGAAAATGATAAAACTCAACTTTATCGCGAATATGTAAATTTAATATCAATCGAAAGAAAATAATTTTACACTGACAGATAATTATTGTACAATAGAACTAATTTTGTGAAATCCTTATGGGAAATTTTATTTCTTATTTCAAAAAAATAAAATATTTACTACTAGTAATTTTAGTTTTATATATGACCTTAATCTTGCTGAAGGTTCATATAAAAATATGACTGTATTTGTTCTTTAAAATAATTTTCTTCTTTGTAGAAAATGCGAAATTATTAAGTATGCCCTATGTTAAATGATTGCAGTAGCCAGTAGTGAGCGCGCGGTCTGAGTCCTGCCGCCTCTTAAAAACATTTGCCCTCTGTGATATACGCGAAGTGCAATTCGTCATTTCACAAAGAAATAACAAATAACTTACAAATAGAGAAATATATTTTGTATAAAATTATAATAATAATAAAAAGGTGTTTTATGAAGTAATTAAAATAATAATAAAAGTTGTAATGATTGAAATAGACACATATTGTAAAAAAACCAAAGGTAAATAATCGAAATGATCGGTTGGCTGGATGAGACATAGACAAATATCAGAAGTAGCATACTTAACAAACGGTTTGTGTCAAAGGCTATGCTGTTATACTATAAGTAGTTTATTTAATTCTCATCACTATTTAATTTTTAAAGCTTTTTACTTTTAAACTTCTTTCGAGGGTTATTTAAATGAGTATATTTAAGAAACTTTAATGCAAATTTTAGTAGGTGTATGAATTTATTTGGGTGTCTTATTACATTATTGGCATGTGTTTTATTTAATTAAAAACATATTACATTAAGTTTTGCCTTATCTTTATCGTCCGTTCGTCCCCATACAGACCTACACGCGTTAAATAAGCGTAGGCCTACTCCTAGTTATACATTTGAGATATAAAATAAATTATGGCTACTGGTCAGTAATGAGTTTTTTTTCAATTCTTATTTTTTTGTATAAAGTGACGCCCCCAATAAATGTATTATTTTTACCAATATTAAAAAAGATCAGGTTTTTTGGTAACAAAGGTTTTTAGCTGTATAGTAAGAGTGAACACTACCAATATATTAGCCTACCTATAAACTTTTTGGGATTGGTGGTAGGAGGGATTAAATTGTGAATACGGAAGCTAAATTATTTACCATAGCCAACTTATTTATTTCTCCCATATTTTACGCTTTGATTGATCAGTACTTTATTATCAATCACATCACATTTTGAATCAACTTGTGCTTGCTACACCATTGCTATATTTATTTTCAAACTTTGTCTTCGCCTAAATAATATATTCAGTATCTATGAAAATTTTCAATAATTGTAGATTTATGGTTGCTTGGAAACTGCTTAGTGGGAATATTTAATTTTTAATAGTTTTTAAATGTTTCAAATTAAGATTGTCTCGTCGGATTTCATAAAGTATTCTCTGGGGATATGTTGCATTCTGAGGAGCATACAAGTGAAGAAATTTAGTGAGTACAGGTTAGATTCTTTTTAATTAAGCATTTAATACGTACAAGCTTGTTCTTGCAGAGCAATTTTGTTGGTTGAACATATGGGTTAAACACCAGGTTCTGTGTTGGAACCTGTTATCTAGGAAAGGCTATGATGGTACATGTAACGAGTTTTGGTAGTGGTAGGCTTTAGTGTTGGTGATGGATGGGAGATGGCTTTGGTTTGTTGTTGGGTGTCCCATTGTTGGCATTTAATCGCACTAAAACCACCCATTAGGCCTATCCTTGCATATAAACTCTGCACAATTGTGGGGCGTATAATATGAGGCACAGTCTTGGCTTCGTAAAGCCAAGATCACCTATTGAAAGTGTGAACTTTCCACCAGTATCGGCAGTCGGTAGTCTATCTATTGTCTCCTAACACTGATGTAGACTTAGAGGTTATTTGATTATTATCATACGGTAGTTAGGCATTATTAACATGGTAATTTGAGTATTACACTACATTGAGTTTTATCAACTCTACACCTTACACATCTGTTATTAGGATAATAACTAGGGGGCCCGTGCAGCGCAATGCGCTGCATTTATTAGAGTACCGGGCGATCAAACCTTGATCCATGGTAATACTTTGAAAAAATGTCGCTATAGTGAAAATCAGATCGATCTTCATTACCAATTCTCCCACTTCCCAATGTGATAGTGCTGAGATGTGGTGCTCGTTCTTTTAGGTCTAAATTAGCTGAGATTACGTAGTTGTTCTTTTGCCGATATGTCTTAGGGCCTTTGTCTAAACCCTCCTATAAAATTTTAAATAAATTCACAGATGTTGGATCCACATATAGTTCATAAAAAATAAAACGTAAATGACAAAAGAATAAAAATCAACATTTCATTACTCCCCCGGTCCTGTATGAGTTATGCAGCACTCACTGCGGTTGTTTTTGTAGTACTACTGTATGAGGTAGTCAATGACATAGTGTATGAGTCCACATTACTATTTATGCCTATATCCTCTTTAACTTAACTTTCCATGACATTACAAAATTTAAATAAAGAAATCAAATAAATTAAGAGAATCTACATCTTTGTTGGTGTGGTCCATTTTGTTTTTAGTGGCATTTTTATTTTGGTTAACATTTTTCTTTATAAAAACAATTTTTGTAATAAGCTTGTTTTCTATACTGGAGGTAAATTACTTTTAAATGTTGTCTTTTACACAGGTTTTTTTTAAATATGTGTAGCATTGTGCATAAAACATGTTTATACTATAATAGTAAATAAAAAGGTTATTACACTTACAACCAACTATCCCTTTTCCTTATAGTTTACAGCAGTTTGAAAACCCATGCACACAAATTTGGTGTTCTATTTTAGTATTTGCTACCTTTCATTATTGTTTCAATACCAGTCGGACAACCAATAAGACCCATGTCAAAAATTTCAATTTCCAAAATTTGTTTCGGAAAAAAATGAATTTTTCCAGGTTTAAGTTACAAAAATTATTTTTGTGAACCAAATACGCGTGAATAAAATTTTCAAGCAAAATATACCTGCTACATTTTGAGAAAAGGTTAAATCCCCAGATTAGACACTCCTCGTATTAAAGTATGAAATTGTGTTGATATTTTAGTACCAGTTCAATTTGCTTCTATTCAAGAAATCTAAAATAAATAAAGAGATTATTTTGTCTTCATTTGTTTTAGATTCCTTGCTTCTATTCAGCTTTTAACATATGTGTTTGTTTGTTCAACTATCAACAGCTGTTTTATTTAGCAATTCAAAATAAATTGTCCCCCATGTTAATTTTATGGACAAAAAATGAACTTTGAGAGCTTCCAGTGAGCTTCAGAATTAAAATATCAAAAATCTAAAACCTTATTGCAAAACTACGAACTGAGGCCATTCTTTTGACACCTCAAACTTTAAAATTGGTCCAGAAATAAGGGAGGAGAAGCGTTAAAAAAAAGGGGCATCACGTATTATAGATTCACTTTCAAAAAGTGAACACTATATTTTTGATTTTGAAAAATTCCCCGCCTCATATGTATAGATAGGCTATACTGGTTCTAGCGGCGGCGGCGCGGTCACGGCCAGAAGTCTGCTTCGGAGGCGGACTCTCTGATGTCTCCCTATCCCTGTATTAATAACTACGATCGGGACTTGTCGCCGGTCGGAGTCAATTTATTTGACCCGGCCCGCACAAATCAGCATCCGACAGACAGCGGCTACGGTCGTTCGTTACCGGCTAGAGAACTACAGTACAACGAAGGTTGATGCGAGAATTATAATTCAGCCTTTCCACTGGTGTTAAGGAAAGAATATTAGAAAAATACCCCCGTCGCAGCAGACCTACTCAGCGAATTTCCATAGGAATTTGAGATTTTGTATTTTCTCCATAAACACCATAGGAATGAGTAGGTCTATGTAGGTTTGCTGCAATTGGGTTATTGTTAGAAAATGTTAATTGTTAGGAAAAGGTGACTATAAAATTGTATCAATTTTCGGCACTTTTTTATTTTTCCCATAAACCCCATGGGATGAGTATGTAGGTTTGCCGCTGGGTTTTGTAAGCAAATATAAACCCTACCTAGTGAAGGTACATACCAAATTATACCAAGCTATGTCAATAAATAAGTGAAGTACATGGTTCTGTTGATTTCCCATAAGATTAACATGAGAAACCTGTTTTTAGCTTTTCTCCGTTATCTGTTAAGCTAAGTTAAAAATTTAAAATACAACATTGTTTGTATTTTTAAGCTCTTTCAAATGGCTTTAGTTAAAATTGTTGAATTTTGAAATTTGTCAAAAAATGCCAAAAACCCATTTTTTTACCTCTTTGAAACCTAATAAAACCCTCATAACCCGATCATGATGAACTCATGAACTCGCGAACTCATGAAAATAGATTTGGAGTTATAATGAGCAAAATTAAAAACATAACTTTTCTAAGAAAATACTTTCAAAAATTGAGATATTTATCTTTGTTTGCGATTGTGTTTAGACTCTTTGAGACACTATCTTTGACTGTCTTTCGAGACCATGTCGCTTATGCCTCCTAGCGTTCTTATATACAAAAATTGATAATGCAGGGCACATGCGGATTTCTAATGCCTGCCACTCCCTGCTCCCTTTTAGATTCCAAAACTCAAAATCCTGCAGTAGTTCTTACCCACATTATTTTACTATGGTATCTGCATTAGGGAATCCTATATTCCCTGAGTTGGAACCTGTTATCTAGGAAAGGCTATGATGTTAACGACTTTTGGTAGGCCTAGTGGTAGGCTTTATAGTGATGATGATGGGCGATGGCTTTGGTTTGTTATTTGTTGGTTTGATCTGTTGGTTTGGGTGGCTTTGGTTTGGTGGTGGTTTTGGTGTCTTTTGTTTTGGAGGCTTGGCTGGTTTTGGTGACTTTGATGACTTTGTAGGCTATGGTTTATGGTGTTGCACTAGAAGCTGTAAACCTCCTTCAGTTTTCTTTTCTGCTTGACAATATTTAACTTAGTTTTGTAAAGCAGCCACTTTGCTGATACCAAGCCAATGCTGTCAGCAGTATCGGGATGTTACAGAGAGATCATGATGATGTATGCTTCATGATATATAATGTGGTAGCCATCGAGCCGGCTTTACCCATGCAAAAGGCATCCTCCCAAGCCAAAACTGCAAATTAGAGCACTATCCATGTTCGAGGTTTGCTTTCTTGAAGTACTGTATCTTTAAATGTATCAAAACACTATAGGCCTATACATAAATGACAAATTAAATATCAGTAGGTGTAGGCCTAACATGTAGTGTAAGCTCTGTAAAGTTGAAGCATATGCATTTCCAGACACTTTTTCGTAGAAGTAGGACGAAGTCACACACCGCAATTCTATTTTATATAGGTATAGACTAAATATAATATCTCTTGAATATGATTTACAATGAAGAATTACTGCCATGCATAAATTAATGCCGCTAAGGCAACGCGTGCCTCGATGAGCCATGAGGGTCCTCTGGTCTAATTTAATGCCGCGGGGCACGCCACGACGAGCGCCGTGTCGGCAGAATTAATGCCCCAGAGCCGTGTCATGCGCTGGTTTATGGCCATCTTATTTATACCGACCGCCGCTGCCGCTGCCACCGCTGGCCCCTCCCCTAGGCTATTTTAGAACTTGGCTCGCGTGCCTATCCAATCTATTGCATCAGCTTTTAATAGATTTATCACTTGTGTAACAACTTGTTCATGGTTATCTTTGGGTGTTGGAAGGCATGTTTGTTCTGTTTTGAATTTAGATGCTATACAGTGGGATAATTTACAACCGTAAACACGTCTACACGTTAAGTATTACTAGTTTACAAAATTCTATAATGATCTCCCAGATTCACCTGCTTCTTAATATTATATAATATGGCTTACGGCCAGGATTTTCCACCGCTGGAAGCAATCTAGGGCATTTTCCCTTTCAACGCCTTCCAATGCCAACAAGGTTTATATTGAAAAAACTTTCCACGAGTCCACATCGTTCTTAGGATCACCCCTGTAAAACCACTAAAACATAAACGTGTCTCATTTTCCCTTTGTTATGAAAGTTATTTTTTACATTTATCATTAAAAATGTTTTCTTGCAGATATATATTTTATTCAGTGCCCGTTTACCTTATGCATCGGTGGAAATAAATTGTTTTAGCAAAATTTAATCTTAAAAGTGGTTAAAATTGAGTAATTCGCCAATGAATTATAGCCTACCATCACATTTTGGAAATGTTTAAGTATGTGAGCTCTAATGTAAATATTCAACAAAATGATTACCAAATTTCAAGAAAATCTGCTGAGAATCGCCACCCGAAACGGAGGGGGGATATATGTTTTGCCAAAAAACCAAATGGTTTATCCGACAGCGCTACTTACCCAAAGAAGAAGATGAATACTGTATAACAATATGGCTATCGGCGATGAATAGGCCTATGAAGTTCTCCACGCATTATTCTCACCCCATTGTTACTATGTGCTCAGTGCAGCATCATTGGATATGGACCCCGGCCTAGTGGTAGATGACGAGAGCGGGCCAGAGTCGCGCCACCGCCACCCAGGGTGGTCGATGGAGTTTTCATGTTCGGAATGTGACAAACACGGCACGGCCGGCTGTTGATGGGCTTGTTGGCTTGTTTGTGTCCTCCTCGGCGCTGCGGGTTCATTCTAATTGGACATTTCTCCAGACCGTAAACTGCCGTCGCTGGCTTCATCCGAGGATATCGGGTGTGGAGGATCTCCGAGGGCGACTGAATGACTTGTCACTCTGCGCCGAGTCATCCGTCACATTCCTCCAAGGTGTTCCGACGAGGACAAGCTGATATTCTGGCGGAAAGTGTATCAACTTGTTTACAAACAGTTGGGCGAACGGACGGCTGCTTTGGCCTAATGAGTCTTTTCATGCGAACTCGTCTTTGCCTTACGGTATAGATGTAGATACCTACCTAAAAATATGTTAACTGTTAATATGTTGTTCTCAATTGCCGAATTCGGACAATGTCCGAAATTTTTAACCACCCTATTATGTAGACAATCCACAATACCCACATCGCGGAGTGAGCATTTTATTCGGACATTGGCCGAAGCAAAATATTAATACCGCAGAGTGGATAATTGTAAGTGCGCAAATGCCGATTTATATGCACATTCTTCGGCGTTTGAGTAAAACCACAAAACCCACAACTTGACGTGGGTAAATTTGATTGCCCACATTGCGGGTATTTGAAGTTCACGCAAACTCCGAATAGCCTGCATACTCTGCTTCTAAGAAAAATGTAATAAATAAGTCAAATAAATTCAAATATTGTAGTTAAAACTTTTTTTTAAGAACTCGAAAGTAAATATCATAAGTACATTAGTACTAAAAGTAGGTAAATTGATTTTAAATTATGAAAAATACTTATGAAAGTGACGTACATGAATGTTTATAAAGGAGTAACGTACAATATAAGAACATATTTAGTAAAATACAGTTAATCCCTAAAATTTATTCATTTTAAACCGATACTAAATAGTTGTAAAATTATTCTTCTATCTTATGTTCTTATTCTTATTATGGTTTAAACAAAACCACAAAACACATAACAGCACTTTAAAATAAGGTAAACCTACCACTTTCGCATTGAACGACTGTGTACCAACAGCGACTCTTTGATTTTATTGCTGGGAGTAGTGTTTGGACAGGAAGTCTAGCTAGACCTGCACGTCTGGCATGTTAGAAACGCTCTTCGGCTTTTGCGCAAAAACCCACTCCGCGATGTGAGCAATCTAGTTTACCCACCTCGCAATGTGGGTATCGTGGTTTTACTCAACTGCCAAAAAACGTTTTTATTTCGGCGTTTGCGCACTTAAAATTACCCACTCCGCGGTATGGGTATTTTTCTTCGGCCAATGTCCGAATAAATTGCTCACTCCGCGATGTGGGTATTCCGCACTGTCCATCACGTCGCGGATAAGAATTTCTGCTTTGTGGGTATAGTGGGTAAGAATTTCGGGCATTGTTCGAATTCGGTAATTGAGTCTAACAATTATAATAGTCGGCATAGTAAAGTATTGAAATAGCGTGTACATTTTGGGATAAACAATTCAACAAAACAGCTTTTGACACCGCATTTTTGAACCGCAATAGGAATTTAAGACAATATACACATCTCCATACCCTATATAAATATCCTTTTTCAGGCTGCTTGTCAAACATAAGTGAGCCCTATAATTATAAGCTCACCGAACGCTAATGTTTTAAAATAAGAAATCTAATTTCTCAAGTGGATATGCCTTATATCCATTTTCATTTAAAAATGACTTTGGTCTTATTGGGTTGGCACATCGGCAACGAAAATTACAGGGACTATTATTAATAGAGAAATTAAGCTTTCTATTAACTCCGTACCTCAAATTGACGCTAAATTTTATCTTTGGCTCTAATACAAAAATTTATCACGGTCTCTAGACTTACAATGAATACCGTAAATTTACGAAGTCTGTCTAATGTTTAATTCTGGTTGACTCTTCCATACTACTACCACCTACCATGTACGTATTTAAAACATCGGAATTGCAATAGTGAGTTTTAGTTATGTATTTGTGATTAAACCAATTGTCACCAATTGATATAACTGAGGTTGCTACACGCTAAAATCCAAAGAGTGAAATAGGTCGGTCTTTAGGTGAAAGAATTCAAAAAAATTCTTAAAGAGTGAAAATTTCACTCAATATGAGCGTAGAAAAAATATATTTTGAGAGGGATGAAATATACTTTTATTAAACGAATGAAAATTCGATATAGTTCAGAGTGTCTGAATTTTATTTCCAAAAATAACTGGTTTCGTTCTATTTCGGATGAATCCTGGAGTCACTTGAAGTGAGCTACTAGCCTCTCACAGCACCGGGGTAAGATTTTCCCTTCGCCATTTTCGTTATGATTAGTGGTTGGTTAGTGGTCCAAGTGGTTAAATGGTGAAAAGGAAGATTGAGATTATATCCAATAAACGCGAACACTAGAGCCTATACCTTTACTTATCTTTTAATAAGCAACAGTCCAGTTCACACGTGTAGCCTAGGGCCTTATGGTGTTCACTGATAAACCTCTCCCATGAATGGGAGTAGTGTGGTTTTGCCGGTGCTGGGACAGGTCAAGGTCAGGCGGTTGGAAGTGGCAGGTGTGCGTAAGAAGGCGGGGGTTGTTGACAATGATGGATGGGTTTTGTAAGTGGGTCAAGGTCATTCTGAGGGAGTTTTAAAAAAGTCGGGCCCCAAGGGGCTTAGTTGTGTTGAAGTTAGGTTGTAGGCAGGTGGAAATTTATTCATTTTAACAAAGCCAAGAAGTGGTGTTATCTGAGGTAGTGTTGAAGCGATGTTTACTGGCGATGGTTTGGTAGACGCCAACGGTGATAGCGATGAGAAGGTACAGGCACACCATCCACAGTACGCATTTGAACAGTTTCAATAGCCGAATCATTTCTTCTTTATTTTGTGCTTCCAAATGTATTCTGTTGATTTCGAGTTTGAGTTTATAGTCTTCCAATTGTGATGTAATTGAAAAATTGTCCATCATGTTTGTGCTTTATTTGTTGTTAATGGAGAGGCGTTTATCGCCTGGGAGTTGGCAAACAAATGGCGAGCGAAGGTAAGGCGGTCGCTTATATGCGAACGGTCAACAGTGGTGGGGGAAAGAAAAAGAGTGGGGGAAAGTAAGAGAGAGACATTTGTTTAATCGTTATCATTAGCTTTCTTCTGTTGTAGTTTTGGAGGATGCAGGAGTGAGTTTTAGCAAACCATCTTCATCTTCAATCTCAACTCTATCGCATGTTGGACAACCGTAAACAAGTTCCAAATTCATAGTGATGCAGTGGAATTTGTCTATAATATCTCCTAAAGTTTCCATTAAATCTTGTAAATCATGTCTTATTCTAATTACAAAAGTAGATTTCATATGTGTTAGCGGATGGTTGTTCATCGCACGGGAGTCGGGAAAAAATTACGAGCGTCAGTCAGCGGCTCGCTTATATGTGGGGAAGGGCGGTGGAGGGGGGAGTGGAGGGGCGGTGGTGTGGTGGGGAAAGTGGAGGGGTGGTGGCGTGGTGGGGGAAGGGTGATATACCCCCATGCGAACCGTTGGCCAGCGCATTTCGCTGCGAAACGCCGTTCGGGTAGGTACTGTCGTAGGAAGTGTATTAAGATAAGCATTAGTTGTATTTTAAGCTTTTAAAATTTAAGTATTTAAGTATTTTAAGCTTTTGAGTATTTTAAGCCGCGCGCGCGTCATTATAGTGGCGATAGGGCAACAGTGAACAACTATCCGTAAGTAACACTATCAAACGCTTTTTTAACTTACGCTTTTTACTCTAACATATGTTTGCACTTATTATGCTAATTAGTCTCTATATATTCAGACACTCTCGTGGGCGCCAGTCTTATACTCGCTGAGCATTTAGTCGTCCACGGCACAGTTCTTAAATCCGTGCAGCTGGTAATCAACCCCTACAGAATAATTAACTAACTTCTGCCGCTAGCGGTTATTTTTTTTAAAGATTTAACAATACTTTTTTATTCAACTTTTTCCTCCCTGCTAGAACCTTTCGCGTCGCCGCCCGTCAAATAACTGAGCTCTCCGAAGTTCTGCTCTTTTATGTCATCCTCTCGGGGGAGGGGGTTTGGGGGGGGGGGGGGGGAGGGGCGTCACACAACCACATAAAACGGGCATCAATACCACGCGCGCCTCATTATAGTGGCGATAGGGCAACAGTGAACAACTATCCGTAACTCTCTAACACATAGTCTAACACTATCAAACACTTTTTTAACTTACGCTTATTATGCTAATTAGTCTCTGTATATTCAGACACACTCGCGGGCGCCGGTCATTTACTCGCTGATTGTCGGAGAGTACACATCTCCCCTTCGTATATTGTCATGGCTTCGCACACTTTTCAACTAAAACTTTTACGCACAAAACACATTTTACAGAAACAATCTAACTCCACAGTTTCTAAACCACGTACTACATTGGCTAAGCTTAAGAAATACTACAGTTTTCACCCGTTGTACTTTGCAAAACCTAGCCTATGCAACACTGCATACTGTCCTGATGCTGTTTTGCACGCTGCCTTAACTGACATGCTGCAGTATCAACATTTCAATCTTGTTACAGCTATTGACGATGCTGTCCAATTATTCTTATTCACTGTATTACCGGGTTTATATGACCGTTCTTCCTCAGACACATGTCTCATTCTATTCTATCGACTTACACTGTAAACACCTAGGAGCTCTCCTTTCATGCAACTATCACAAGAAGGCTTTGATTGAATAAATACATTTTTAAAAAACCCCTCCGGATGACCTTGACCCACTTACAAAACCCATCCATCACTGTCAACAACCCCTTCCTTCTAACGCACACCTGCCACTTCCAACCGCCTGACCTTGACCTGTCCCAGCACCGACAAAACCACACTACTAATAGGCCTATGTCAATGTCTGTCTAATTAACTTACATAACCTATAACCCCTGTTTATAAGCTTGCTATCAATTGTCAATAACAACTAGCTTGCTGAGCCAAGCCAAGGATTATACAAGGATCTGTAAACAACCTAATTTTGAAAGAGTCGTTAGGATAGGTTTAACGAAAAAATCTTTTATGTTATGAAAGAATATTAGTTCTTAATTTAGTGAAAATTCACTCTTTTGAGTAGTTAATTTCACTCCTTATAAAATTAAAATCATTCCTTTCTGGATTGATTTTCACTTAAATTGGATGAAAACCTTCACTCTTTTGGTGGGTGATCAAAGTTTCTCTTTTGAGGTAGTGAATTTTCACTCTGAATAGTGGCTCAATTTCAACTCTTTAGAGGAGTGGTGAAACGACTCAACAAGAGTGAAAATATCTCCTTTCCCTTTTACAGTGTATACATAACAGTTACAAATTATTTAAACTACACTCGTGCTTTTACTAAAAAAATACTTAATATCTAAAGATCGGGAAAATTGAGCTAGGGAGAAGAAGACCATCTTAAAAGGAAGTCTAGGTCTAGCTATAGCTTCGAATCTCTATATGATTACCAGTCACTGCAATCACTGAATCCTTGCACTTAACAATTAATATACGGAATCAAAAATACACTTTAAAACCACTACGCTATAATAGTTAGAGATTGCTGAGTTTAAATCAAACTAAAGGCAAAATATTTCTGTGGACATAAAAAGATCAATTTTTTATAATGCCAAATTAAATAGACCATTAAATTATCATTTAACAAATAATCAAAATCTAATAATTGATAAGCAGAGAAAGAACTTCGAAACTAATTGTGAGGGATCCAAAGCTCCAAATACTGCCAGCTCAAAATGAATTCGTTGATGACAGACAAAGTTCAAACCAAATAATACTACATTGTTCTATTGTTCTTCTCTAAATAATTATGATCAATCCGTTAAAAGTAACCATCCTTTGAGTGTACGCTACTTGTTTAATAGTATTGTAGGAAGTTACGAGAGTAGATTGCAAAAGAGATTTCAGTCCCCTACAGGATTGAACGATGGGTGTGACTTTTAAACAACATTATATCCCAATTTGTTATTTTACGTTATCCTTGAATTGTACCCCAATACATATATAATGGATTTGACTTTTGGGGAGGAAAAGAAATATTAGGCTATAGCATACTAATTATTTATTCAACACGATTTTTCTTTGTCTGTACCTGTTAATTAAACAAAAATTTCAATATTTTTTGTTGGTTCTGGATTAGCCTACTTGAACCCAACGCAGCTTGGCACTCAACAAAGGAGAGTGATGCAACAACTGAGATGTAGTATGTCTGATATTACAAGACATTTCCCCCTGACAATGTCGCTATTCGCAGTCCCCGTTGCCATGGAAACCCCACTTCGATCACCTGCTTATCTAGCTCCACACTCACCCCTCGGTGTTGTAGGGAAGCTTAAATTGCGTTAGGTTTCTTCGCACCATTTACTGATCTTTCAAACAACATCGTCACGAACAAAGATTTTCAAGTAAAATTGACAAACTGGTATAACTTTTGGTGAGTGGAAATTTGTTTTTACGAAAGGTATGTGGCGTCAATTGCCTAAATTTAGAATACACAAAAGGACGGTGTGTTAAATGTAACATCTTTAGAAACAATTAAACAACTTCAGAATACTATATTTGATGAATCATTGACTCGACAGTTTTTACAGTTAAGGGGAAATTTTATTATTGGAAGACATTATTGATAGTTTCTAATAGTTATGGTTGCGATCCCTTATTTCTGGGACAAAGGGGCTTCTCCCAAGTGTCAGTGCGAATTGAAAAATTCTTAACGTATTTAATTCATTATAAAATTGGGGGACTAAGTCCTCACCAGTGTATATGGAAATTAAACACTACTAGGATTCCTCTAAACACAACCTGAGAACAATAGTTTTAGCATTCAATCATGCACAGTCTCTTGCTCACAGTAATTAATGTATAGCTACCATTTAGTAACAAGAATCGATTCATCCTATATATGTCATAGGTATAAAATTAAAAGGAATACATCTACGGGTATTCTCAATTTCACATAATCGCTTAAAAAATGCAAAGTATGACAGTTTTCTATAGCAATTACGATCGCAACAAAAGTTTTAAATTTTGTTAGACATTGCACATAATCGAAAATCCACTTATAAAATCCCCCACTAGGCCTACTTGTAATGTACAGCAACTAACACAAGTAATACTTTTGCTTGAAATAAATTGAGTTTTTGACTTTTTTAAAGATTATGTTCAAAAACAGTTTAGGTTACACAAATCAATCAACTTTTAAAATTGTTATTTCATTTATTTCTTCAATAGTTTTATGAAAGTCAGAAATGGTTGTATAAAACTTTTCTACTTAAATTTAAAACTACTAGAATTTTTTATTTTAAAATAAATATATCAAATTTTCAATAGTTTAGGTCACTTTTATCTTCTAAAAATGACTATTTAGGCCTTCTAATTAGACTTCTATAAAAAGATCCTGAATTCATTAGTTATATAGTACTGTACATTCAATGTTTCATCGCTCAACCCTATACTAAAGTACAACTTTATCGTATACTTAATAATGCTGTATATTGAATTTATAAGTGGTCTTATCTAATTGATCTACTATATCGATTTAGATTATTAAATTGTAGCACATACCTGATAAATGCAGTGCCAGCACCATCGTAATAAATTCTATAATGTGAAGTCATATCTGAATACTTTAGAAAACCTCTTCTTTACACCAGCAACGAGTAAAAGTAATCCTACGTTAAACATTTATTTTACGCAGAAAAAGTTGAGAGGTCATATCTTTTCTGTGGAAACAATGACAATTTTTGGTAATTTCTTCGCAGTTGCTAAGTAACGAAATGTTAAAATTATTTTGATAAAAATTGTTTTGTGATTGTATCCATAACAAATAATATTTTTTACTCGCAAAAGACGTTGACCTCTTGCGGTATTGAAACTCCTCCTTAGCTGGGCTTAATGAGTCTGAGGAAGGTTTCACATTGAAACGCCCATTACACTTTGGCCAAGAGTGCCACATGTATCAATATTTTAACTTTAATTCGTCATTTAAAATCATGACTACACCATAGGCCTAGGCCTACTGGCTATGAGTGATAGGTGTAGGCCTACATATAAACAACGCAAGTATATATCAAGAGAAGAATGAATATTTTATAAAAGCAATCAATTGCAATAGTTGATGTCCGTCAACACTGTGTGTATTGGTCACCTTTCCTTCAAACACACTACCATTTCATCATTTTGTGTTATGGTGTGAATGCTATATAAATATCACAATAATTGACGAAATGCTATAGCATTGGCTATTTATAAGAAAGCCATGGAAGGTAAAGTTTGTTATACGGTGGTCAATATTGTGGTCACCAGGCAGCAGTAGAAATGAACTCAACATTTAAGATGTATCAGATTTAACCAAGATATGATTACATGGCGAGTTAGCTATAACCCATACTCTCATTGAGTGGGCGATGCTCAACCAGGGCCGGATGCTCAAGTCAGATTTTGGTGTTCAATGTGCATTCAGTTATTTGTACGCTTATTAGTACATGTACGCACACTTCAATTTAGTCCAGGCCCTAAACAGGTTGAGCATGCACATAATATTGAAATTTGACTTTTGATTATTGTTGGTGACATTTAGTAGATGTAAAAAATCGATGTTGCCAAGTTTCCAGAGTGGGCACAACACGGGGAACGTCCCCTAGGAAGTTATAATTGAAACTGTATTAGCCTTTGTCATGTTGCATATCATTTTAAAGATATTTGAGTGTAGATCTCAACGCCAAAAACCAGATATCAAAATGTGGAATATAACACGAGTTATTGCGTTTTGAAATTTCGGGAAAAATATAGTTTTGTGCAAAGTTTGACTGTCTACCATTTCTGGCTCGAAATTTCATTTAGGCCTTAGGTCGACTTTGCGGCACTGCTTTCCGTTAAAAAGGATTCTAAAGCATACGTTAAATATTTCGTAAAAATTTCCAAGGGCTGTCCCAATTCGATCTGAAAAACATAATGTAATCATGCTGTTAATATTTCGGACAGCAATAATTGAAGACGGCAAATAAAAACTTAAAAAAATCTTTGACTTCATTTTCAAGATATTTTTATCCTTATAAATACAAAAGATAAATAGAATATAAAAAATACAATTGAAAACAATGCCACCAAGTCGATCTCAAATGAACGTTCGAGCCAGAAATGGCAGGCAGTCAAACTTTGCATAAAATCATTACCGAAATTTCAAAATACAACAACTCGTGCTATATTCGACCTCGACCTTTTGAGATCGGGTTTGTGGTTTTGTGATCTACATATTTAAAGACCTTCAAAATGCAGTTTTATCCCTGCTAACCCTAGGCCTATGGTTACTCCTATTCACATTCAACCAGAATGATATTTTTTATTCGCATATGCTGTCCTGCTGTCTAACATGAGAACATTGATGTATAACGTAACATAGGCCAATACAGTTTCCTCTACGACTTCCTCTAGAGGGCGTCCATCGTGTTGTGCCTACTCTGGAAGTGTGGCAACATCGATTTTTTACATCTATCATAAATGTCCTCAACAATAATAAAAAGTCAAATTTCGTTAGACTTTCAGTGCATGCTCAGCCTGTTTAGGGCCTGCATGGACGAAATTGTACTTAGTATTGTCTGCATATAGACCTATATACGCGTGTCAAAGAAGAGGAACGCCAAACGCTTTTAAAAAGCCAGAGGAGTAATTTGATAGTTTTAGAGAATTTAAATTATTTTATACCAGAGAATTTATGGGGGTGAACCCTGTTCACCCTATTGGACCCTATTCGCGTCAGCTGCTATTTGGGTTTTTACGCTCCCCGTTTGGCATTTAGAATTCATCCCAGTTCAGAAGCTTGATGGACCGTTGCAGCCTGCATCAAATGCTCCAAGGGACGTGTCTCAGCTGCAACGCACCAACTGGACGGACCCGGATCCTCCAAGGATAAACGCTTTCTTCAACTACGAGGACACTCTCTTGTCGTATGGACTCACCCAGGTTCAACCACATATTATAACCACAGAGTTTGCTTTGACTTGGTGTTTGCAACTGATCATGG
This sequence comes from Neoaliturus tenellus, assembly GCA_030545055.2. Taxonomy (NCBI): domain Eukaryota; kingdom Metazoa; phylum Arthropoda; class Insecta; order Hemiptera; family Cicadellidae; genus Neoaliturus; species Neoaliturus tenellus. The sequence continues at coordinate 138,461,352 of CM061533.1, forward strand.
TCTTGAGGTTGGAGAAGACGACGACTTATTGTTGCAAGAATATAATTACAAGAATTATAATTATAAGAATATAATTACAAGAATAATTGCAAGAATTAAGCTGGATGTGCACATGATTTCCGCCGCTGTGATGTTAATGGTGTGTCTTTGATAGTCTCCTACGTCTCAACTATCCCACTTTGACTGATGAACACAACATAGAGAGCGACTTTAACTGCTTTTGAACATTCATTATGGATCTACCGTCAAATCACACTATCAAATCAGAAGATCCACCAGCTCTAAGTTTCCACATTGGTTCTCTTATAACCTTAGAAGATTAATCACAGAAAATAAAGACCTGCATAAGAAATACAAAATATCCGAGTCCTATCATAATTTTGTAAATTTCCAATATGTAAGAAGATCCTATAAATTACTCATCAACGAATGTTACTCCGACTATATCAACAAGATTGAGGACAGCATTCGATCAAACTTGAAATCCTTCTGGTCACTTGTCAATAGTCAAAAAAGCTTCCTCGACTCGGAAGAATGTACTGATACCGAAGGCAAATCTAACCTTTTCTCCAAATACGTTTCTTCGGTTTTCGGAGTGACTGACGTTCCTTTGCCCACCATTGACTTTGGATTAAGCCTGTCAATAAATAACTGCATTTTTCAAGCTTTGTATGTGCAAAGAAAGTTGTAAGCTTTAGATCCAAACAAGGGCGCCGGCACAGACGACATCTCGCACTTGCTGTTCTGAAGTGTTGTGCTCCTGTTCTTGCACCCACCTTCAAATCTACTTCACAAAAATACTCTCAGTTGCCATTTTATAACGGTGTTTAAGAGGAGCTTCGTCGTCCCCATTTTCAAATCTGGTTGCGAAAACAATGTTAGGGACTTTATACCGATAGCCATATTCAGCCCGCCTTGTCTAAAATGTATGAGAGCCTTATCCTTGAGAGTTTGAGTCTTCAACTTGGCAGACATATTGCTCCGCAGCAACATGGATTTATCCAAGGTCGCTTCTCTAGCACAAATCTTCTTGTTTTCCAGAACTCCATCATGTCAGCGTTCACTGAGATGATGAACGCACACTCTTAAGTGGATTGTGTTTACCTTGATTTTAACAAGGCTTTCCGCGACAGGATAGACTATCGCTTGTTGATTGCTAAACATGAGGGTTTTGGCATTTGTGATCCATTACTTTTATGGCTAAAAAATTATCTAACTGATCGTTAGGTGTCTTGTTGATAGATAAATAAATCCCAGTAGTTGAGAGACTCTAGAAGATATGAACTCCAGGTGACCATATGAACTTAGGGAAGAGGTGGACAATTTATGCTCATTGTCAGGTGTGAAGATGAGCAGTCTCGTCCATTCTTTGCCACCTCTGGAGTGCCTCAGGGTTCTCATCTTAGCCCACTACTGTTTTAACTTATTCATAAATGACATCTGTGCAGAAATTAGAACTAGTTTCCTCTTATTTTTTACCGACATTAAGGAGTTCAACAAACTAACTTCCACTCACGACCAGGATGAGCTCCAGATTTCGATCAACATCAGCAACTGGTACGCACTAAATGCAATGGAACTCAACGTATCAAAATGTGTAGTAATGTTTTTCAATCGCAGCAACATATGCATGAGTATTGACTATTGCATTGAGGGCAGCAGTCTTAGAGTGGTCCAGAAGTTCAAGGACCTCAGTGTGATCACCATACCTCTTCCCGAAGTTCATATGATCACCTGGCCTACATATCTTCTAGAGTCTCTTCACTACTGGGATTTATTTATCGATAAACAAAATCCCTAAAATTTCCTCTGGCACTTGTCGCCCTCTACAATTCTTTAGCCCCCGACCAATTTTGGAGTACTGCTCCGTCATCTGGACCCCTTATTAAGCAGACCACATGAAGAGTTTCATTGTCTATATTTAAATGTTTTTCACATTATGGAGTCTGTGACCAGCTTTGCTTAATGTGTCCTTAACGAATAAGTCGATAGGCAATAATATGAGAAGGCAGTCTAGGGAAGCCCCCAGGTATGTGCTCATCAGAGCTCCTGTTATGAGGAGATAGGCCAGTCTCTGCACTTCGGCCAGTCCTCTCACAGCTGAATTTGAGTCCATCTTAGGCCACCATACAGCGAACGAAAGGTAATGATCGAGAGACTTACCTCTTTTTACCAACGTCCAAATGACCTCAGGGCCCCGTTCATGAAATCCTTGATTGTGTCATTGAACTTGTCTGACACCTGAACCACATTATCATTGACATTTCTGATGAGATCCTAAACCCCAAGACTCCAGAGAATTTCCAGATATATAAAATACCCTTCATAAAAATTGCCCCACATTGCTTACTGACAAAGAGTTAATTTAGTTAAATTTTAGTTATTTTAAATATTTCCTAAAGTGACAGTGCTCACAGTTAAACAGCCTGCCTCATTTCAGTCCTCCTAAAAAAATAGAAGGTATTTTGTATGACCTTGAGAGCTTGATATTTTATGTATCAGAAATTCATCTGTCCGCGGGGAAGCGAGATGTCATTTTTAGTGCACCTTTGTGCGATATTGCTCCTGAATAATGGTTAATTTGATCATAAAGGGAACTCGGAACCTGGGAACCTCCTTTTTGGCCAAAGTTGATCCGCGTCCCTATTACTATATCCATACTATATCCTATTACTAGACTCTATTAATTATATCCATAGATACTTCCTTTAGTACCACAGATATTTGGTGAGAGAAACACTTGTCAGTTCTTTTAGAGATCTAAAGAATGTAAATACAAGTTCTTATTGTAATGTTATTGTATTCCTGTCAAAGCCTCCAGTGCCTCCTCGTATGGCTATCGAATGAATGAGAATGTGCCTACTATTAAAAAATCTTTCTACACACATTTCTGAGATGATGAGAGCATGGGCCTGCATGTCTGTCTGTATGTCTGTATCATAGACACCGCACGAGTTCTGGCATTGAGTCCTTGCTGGTCTTATCCTATACTTTTCATTGACTGAAATGCTTATAGAATCGTTGTATCATCAGTTTATTATACCATCCAGCTTGGGTTATTTACAGGTTGTACAGATAAAGGTGTGCTAATGTTCCTGATGAAGCGAGCCTTATTAAAAGTGAGTCGAAAAAAGAAGATTCCTGAGATAAGGCCTTATAAAATTGAGTTTTCATTATTTTATCTGTTAAAAAAAACTTCTCAAGGCCACGAATCACGATTCCCCTACAGTTTTCTGTTATTTTAAGTCGTTATACTGTCATTACTGTCAAACTAAATTATTCCGCTGAATTGAAGAGGTAAGTAGTAGGAGATAAACAATCTTTTCTTCTGCTGTAGGTGTAATTTGAAACGCGCTAATGGGACAGAGCGATATACATACAAGTTTTTAAAGATAAGTCTTATAATGTTGATTTTGCTTGTTGGACCTCAACTCAGCAAACAACACAACATCCATGGCCTAGATATAGATCCTTACGAAAGCCACATACAATGAGATATTTAGTTTGAAGCTCCAGATGTAATACCAACCGTCTAGTGCATAACGAGGGACTCCCCGCTCTGACTAGGTGTTGCAAAGTGCAGATTTCAAGCCGGCTCTCCAGAGTTACTTTAAAATCAAATATTTATACAACTGTGGTGTGCTGAGTTGTGAGTTTTAAGGACTAGGCCTAAGTTATAATTCACCAAATGAATCAGCTTCCTTTACGGAAGCACAAAACATTCAAATTTGTAGTCACTGGAGTGAACGGATCGAACTAGATCGCCCTACTGGATCTGCCTACACCTAGCAAAAATGTCAATTTATTGTTTCTCAAACTTCCGTGTAAAAAAACACGGTTACAACTGGTATGGGATAACCTTAAAATGATTGCTCTAGAATACTACCAGGATCAGGATCTTTACAAGTTATTAAGAAATAAAAATGTATCTTTGTTACTTACATTGCGATATGATACAAAATGAAGTAGGCCCCCATCCCCAACACAATGGTGAAACAATTATACTTGTATAACATACACAAAAATCATTAAAAAAAAGCTTAATGTTTCCTGGCAACGATAAAATCAACAGTAAATATCTATTTAGTTAAGAAAACTAGAGCTATTTAGTCGAGCGCGAGCCTGCTAACGAGCAACAGAAACCTACATTTTTGTAGATTTATTTGAACTCATCTACTAACTTGACTCTTTTTCGGTACTGGTAAGAGGCGAACTGGTAACTTAAACATAGTAATGTACGAGTATAAGGGTTCAAAAATCATCCACGACTAAATTGAATGAGGATCACAAAGGCAAAATCGTAAAATGTGTGATAGAAGAGGTTAAAATTACTAAATGCAACACATAATTTCGTCTATACATTTTAATCAAATGTTGGGTATGAAAAAGTCGTGTAGCTTAGGATTATTACAGCAATGTATTATTATCAGTAATGACGAATGTCCACAGTAAACGATGAGTGAAGTGAACTACATAACCCGGTGTGTTTGCTGCAAGTATCTGTGACTGTGGACTCGCAGCTCCCTCAGTCCCCCTCGCCGAGCTTTTAGTCTCCATGGAAACCCCATCGCTTATCGGGTTTCCACCTTGTGGCTTCATTTATTCTATTAACTCTTTGAAACAACAACTCTCTTGATACATTTATTTTCTTGTTCGACCAATAGTAGGCCTACAGTACTTATAGTTCGTTGTGTTTAAGTTATATGGCGTGCGTATAGACACACGTTTATTCTGTTACTCTTTCAATGTTGATGTTTCTAATTATTCTTCCTCTTTAACTATTGATCCTCGTGCTTTTAAGAAAGATTAAGTGCTAAAAAATGTACAAGTGATAAGTTTGTACTCTTTTTAATAGACCAATTAGTTAGTCTAATTTAACACAGATGAGCTCAGAGATTTATTTAACTAACAAAAACTTTTGATGCAAAATTTGGAAGATGCAAGCACAGAAATAAATATTATAAAATCTGAGTATGACCTAAATTTGACAAGCCTAATTTTGAAGTACTTATTTACTTTCATTATTTGGTTTGACACTACGGTATGCACTGAGAGAAACTTTTGTAAACTTGACGTTTTTCAAATATAGGCTTACATATACAACCACAAGAGGCGAGGTTCAAAGAAATAAGCAATAAAATTAGCCCATTACGGTTATCACAGATTAACAAATGTATAGGCCTAAATGCGTTGATCTATCAAATGACAGTAGCATTTTTATAATGTTGGTTTTAAACACAATATACACCTGCAATTTTAAATAAATGTTCAAAATTTAACTTTATCTTCAGGCAAAACTAACATTGGTCTATATTATTTTTGCCTAAGGCAAAATGAGTAACAAACAAATGTTAGCCGAGTAGAATTTCGATTTGGACATCGATGATAGTTAGTTCTGGAACCTCGAAAGATACAAAAAAAAGATTACATTAAATGGTGCAGAACCATGTGCTTAGTGCAAGGAGTTGTTGCGGTCGAACTAATGTGTCAGCAAAGCTGTTGCAGAAGAGAGAAAATCGACCGCAAGTGAGATATATGATCGCGGCGCGGCGGCCACAAAAGAGCTATCGAGCGGCACGGCGGCGGCGGCGGCGGCGGCGGGGAAGGAAGGAAGGAGATGTTTTTGTGACGGCAGATACGTCGCGTAATGAATGGTTATTCGTTGCGACTACGGGGGAAGGGAGACCAGCGTATTGATCTCTCTCTCACGCTCTCGCTCCCTCTCCCTTTCTCTCTCTCGGCTCATACAAATTCCGACGCACTCTAGCCGAGCACGACACTGCCTTCAGCATTATAAACTGCCGGTATTTTACGGCCCAAAAAGTGGTTGAGGTTTTTTGTGAGAAATCCGAACCGAACGCGGCGGTTAGACGGGTTCTCGGCATTCCTGCTCGTATGTTCCCAGCTTCTTGGCCGCCCTACAAGGACGTTCTCGTTATCGAAATTGGTTAAACGGCCTGATTCGCGTTGTCCACAGATTTTATAGTCGCGGAACACGTTTCTTTCACGGATTCCAATGAGCACTTGGTCGAATCATCAAGAGTCGTTGTTGGACTGGCTTTACTTGTAAATGGATTTGGAGTTGTTTATGCTCATTGCCAATACCTACTTGAACAGTAGTCCTAACGCAGGTAAAAATAGAACAACTTCTCCTTAACTACTCTGACAAAATTCCCTACCCACCTTTGTCGTATAGTCTTTTTTCAGAAAAGTGAATCTTAACAATTAACAGGTCATGAACAATGCTATGTCTATCTATACAATTGTATGTACATGTGGATCTAAAAAAAGTTGATAAACGCGGGGTAATGTTTGTTGCAGATGAAGCAAACTGTCAAATACCTCTAGATATTTTACCAGCAATGAGTGTATTTTTACCTCATCAAATGATTTTTATATTTTATTTAAAAATACATAGGCTACATTTTTTCATTCGTTACATAAATTGCAGGTCAGACATGCATCTAGATTGGATTACTTAACATTGAACATTCCACATCTCACTCTCCACAAGAGGTGCAAATAAAAGTACAGTATTGTAGAAGTACAGCATATTTTGTTCAATTCAAAACATTGAAAAGTGGTCTTGAAATCTTGCTTTGTTAGAACATTAAAGCAATAAGACAATACGAAAGTAAATACGCGATAAATGAAGAAAGAGACATACTCGATATTGCACGGTAAACTTTGAAGGGGAAACTATCAACAAACACATTCCAGTGGTGCAACAAGCAAGAAAAAGGCTGGGGAAAGTTGAAATGGTGGGAGGGCGAGATCAATAAAACCGAGAGAGAGGGACAGGAGACCGCGGAGGGGGCAGAAATTAATCAGGAGGTCAGAGAGTGAAGTTGAGGGAGTGAGAGGGAGGGAGTGAGAGGGAGGGAGTGAAAAGGAGGGGTAAAGATACAGCATGTCAATATAACAAGGGTCAGGCGGCAGTTTGGGGGGGGGGGCGGGTGCATACATTAATGAGGATAGAGTGAAAATGGAGCATTGATAGAAAAATTCAATACAAATCAAAAGTTTTTCTGCTCTCTTAAGGAGAAATTATACATAATACAGTATAATACCTTACATAGTATATAAATCTATATTCGAGCAAATTATGAAAGTGTAGTTAACGTACATAAAGAGGGAATTAATTATTCTATTTTTAAAAGTGCTTGTAGATTTTATGATCAAAACAAAACAAAAAATTCCATACATGTCCAAACATACATCCATACGGATGTGCCATTATCAATAACTAAACAGGTGACCAACCAAGAGCGAATAATCATTGACAATTGTACATGAAAACTATATATTTCAACTTGGAAATCTATAATGTTTTAGCGCAGACATGGAAAAAAGACTTTCCGCTTCTTCAAGCTATATAGAGTAATTTTTAGGGCATTATTATACAAAAACTTTACATAGTCTACACATTATGACAAGATAAAAAACTGAGTTTAAAGACCAACTCTACAGAGTTCTGTGCTATAAAAATAGTCACAAGAGCTCAATTATTCGTTACTATTCCTGATGAACAAAGCTAAATAGCATACACAATAAAACAACTTAATCTTTGGAGGAAGGGCCCAAAAGTCATCTTCGCCATTGTAAAAACACTGAAAACATGCCTTCGTATTCCCCTGTTTCGGTATGAGTTTTTATTTTATTTTTATTTATTAGTAAAATTTAGGTTTTATTGTAGATTAAGGTTAGATCTAGGTCCCTCATACCCGATGTCAGTAAAAATATATTGTATAAGTAAAAACAAATCTTAAAAGTAAAGAACATTGAATTACTTTGCGACATGACAGAAATATTTTCACATTTTACATTAACAGTTAACAGTTAACATTGCCGACCATGCGCTACTATAGCCCTCAAATGTGAAGATGACTTAAGATTCTGCAGTAGGCCTACCCACCATCTTGGATTTTTTGATTTTCATTCCCATAAGACTAGGTACTGTAATGTTAAATTTGAATCATCCGTTACGCCGTTCGAAAAAATTAATCTTTACAGTATGTCATTTTAAAAGAATTTTCTACATCCATATAGGGAACTGTGAAATCAAATTTTATATTATTGATTGTATTATTAATAAAAAAAAACAAAGTATCCTCAAAATTCTTGGTTCAAAGATTGAAGCGTTTTTTCAGTACGTTAGTTTAATCTCATAAATCGCCATGCAATCGTAATTTTTATTTCACAGTCCTTTCAAGGGCGGTCCTAGCCGTACATTTTAGGGGGGGTCACGGTTAAAAAATGTTATCAAGTTTTTTTTTTATTGAACCAAATAAGCCAAGTCCTAAACTAAAAACTCAGATAGATCCATATTTAATCACTTCAGAGTTTTACACTCCATGGTAAAATTAGTAGAAACAAATAGTAAATTAGTTGTTTCTATAGGGGATCCCAGTTTACTCTAATGTCGTGCGTGAACCCTTCTTTATTATAACCTCTCGTGATTGGTCAGTTTTTACCGGCGGGAAAATATTTGAATATTCTCCACCCCGCTAGTGTAGTTTATAGTGAAGATATATTCGGGTTAATAGAACTTTGAAGGTGATTAAAGTGTTCATATTACCGAATGAAGATGTTATAATAGTGTTTTATATGCCGCAATGCCGTTTATAGGGTACAACGAGGTTAATTATATATAGAGTGCTACACAGATAGTGAAAATTGTCCACTGTTGATTGGTGCCATTTTACCCACAATTGTCGCTCTTTCCTTAGTAACCAGTCCTTTGTTTACTCATTCCCATCTGTTATTTGCCATATTACCCACACGTTTCTGGCGCTTCTATGGTATCCTATCTCAATAGCCTCAGACCATAAAATCAAATAGGTTTTAAAAACATACAACAAAACAACAAATAATCAGACATTTAAAAGTATAATCTGTAATTTTTGAAGCTGATTGCGTCAAACCAGAATAGCTAAAATTGGTTACCAAGGAAACACATGTAAAGTGTGGGATGCTTGCCAAGGAAACGGCAGGAATCGTGGGTAAAATAGCACCAGTCACGGACAAAAAATTAACATGTATTTAGCACTTTATATAAAAGTTAACCTTGTTGATAGGGTGCGTATTATCGAGTGAAGAAGTTATTATAGTTAGGTTCTTGTCGTTTTTTAATATACCATACATATTATTACCTATTTTATGAAAGTTGACCAAAAGTCAAATGTGGTGGTGTCAATTGTTTCGTCAACTAGCGTGAACCCTTTTTTTTAACATGCAACCTGGAGTTATAGTCAATGTCAAATTAATGAGACGTCGTCAATTGTTTCGTCAACTAGCGTGAACCCTTATTTAACATGCAACCTGGAGCTATAGTTAATGTTAAATTTTGCAGCGGCTTCTAAACAGCGGCAACTAAAGTGAACCCTTGTTTAACATGCAACCTGGAGTTATAGTCAATGTCAAATGTGGTGGCGTCAGCTGTTTCGTCAACTAACGTGAACCCTTATTTAACATGCAACCTGGAGCTATAGTTAATGTTAAATTTTGCAGCGGCTTCTAAACAGCGGCAACTAAAGTGAACCCTTGTTTAACATGCAACCTGGAGTTATAGTCAATGTCAAATGTGGTGGCGTCAGCTGTTTCGTCAACTAGCGTGAACCCTTATTTAACATGCAACCTGGAGCTATAGTTAATGTTAAATTTTGCAGCGGCTTCTAAACAGCGGCAACTAAAGTGAACCCTTGTTTAACATGCAACCTGGAGTTATAGTCAATGTCAAATGTGGTGGCGTCAGCTGTTTCGTCAACTAACGTGAACCCTTTTTTAACATGCAATCTGGAGTTATAGTCAATGTCAAATGTGGCGGCGTCAGCTGTTTCGTCAACTAACGTGAACCCTTTTAAACATGCAACCTGGAGTTATAGTCAATGTCAAATCAATGTGGCGTCTTTAATTGTTTCGTCAACTAGCATGAACCCTTTTTTAACATGCAACATAGAGTTATAGTCAATGTCAAATGTGGCTGCGTCAATTAATTGTTCCGTCAACTAGCCCGTGAGCCCTTTTTAACATGTGACCTGGATTTATAGTCAACAGATTGTTATACGATCCCGACCTGAGAGAAGCCTATGTATTTACGTCAGTCCAGTCTCCACGCTTATACGATGAGATTGGTTTAAAGATTTGGAATTAAACATAAGGTTCCGCTTGATACTTTTTCCGTACAATAAATTATCAGTTGAAGAAATAGAGTTTATTTGCAAATGGAGCTTATTACCATCCACAAATATTCAAGATTTGGGGGGGGGGGGGTCATGACCCCCCTGACCCCCCCTCTGGGACCGCCCTTGAGTCCTTTAAATATTAAATTCTATATATTAATACGCAAGCATTTTTCATTTCCTCCTTTTTTCTCATCTCGTGTATACATCGTATCCGCGCGTACCATTAGAAACAGAAAGGTCCTGTAGATGAGCAGAATCACATTCTAATTCATATCGGACTCCAGGGCTACGCCCCACAGGCTTTCAAAGTTCCAATGTTAATCTTATGGAGAAAAGAGAATTGAATGAATCATTAGACAGCTGTTGTAAAAACAACTGCTAGAAAATTAGGAAGAACTGATTTTTTAGTTCTAAAGTGTTTTTAAACTTCTTGGGTCCAGATCAACTGAATTTTTAAGGGATTTCGATCAGGAGGCGATCTCTAGTTTTTATTAAAAGGGCTCAAAGATGAATTTTTGATTAATGGTAAAGGCTTAGCGGACGATTAAAATTTAACATTAGTCTTATGGGAATAAAAATCCAAGTTGGCAGGTACTGCTGTAGCCTACTGCTGACTCTTAAATGCGTTTGTAAAGCATTTGTTTCAAGATGTTGTTTCCCCCATAAAGTCCTACATTTCCATGGGTGCCGACTTTTGGAAATTATTTGCGGTGGGGGGGGGGGATAAACAAAATAGGTTAAAAATTCTTAATATAACATTTTGCCTTCGAACAAATAATATAACCTAAATTATAGAAATATAAGGTCAGTACATGAGTACCGTACATGGGCCGATGTTAGTACCAATGTGTGCGTTCACAAGCATCCACCGCAAAGAGGTTTGTTTACATTTCCGCCTACCGCGTTCCTATCACGCCTATCACAAATTCCAGACACTTTATTTGTGGGTATAAAGTGGCTTTGCCTGGAAGTTGACGGGATCGGTTGATTCTTTGAGAGTTGCACCTTGGTCAACACTAATTTTGCTACGTTTTGCTTGCGTTTACTGTATATAGCAACACACACTACGGCATAAGTATGCAAGATAATTATATTTTAACTAAAAGATGCCAATAAAATTGGTTCCACTTCTACTTATATTCATTTTATCAAATCAATTAATTAATAGTCCGTTACACAGGGCACGGTGACTGAAAGGGTTAAAATTTAACATTAGTCTTATGGAAATAAAAATCCAAGTTGACAGGTACTGCTGATGTACTGCTGACTCTTAAATGCGTTGTTTGTAAAGCATGTTTATATATATAAATTTTTACGTAAGACTAAATTACTTACAAGTTCTGTCAAAACAACTTAACAATTATAGAAACATAAGGTAAGTACATGAGTACATGGGTCGATGTTCATACCTGTTAAGTGTTACAAAACAGCATCTCCACTCTTTGTTTTATGCCTAGCAAACAGCTTATACCCTACCGAAATAAATAAAATCGTCAAACAAAAGTAAGGTTTTTGGAACGGTTTGGAACTCCATTGACTTATAGGCTACATTAAAGTTCCCTTCATGATATTCAGTTTAGAGCTATACTAATTCAAACTTTTGCTAAACCAATAATATGTTTTTACATCAATTATGTTTTTAATAAGTTATTCCCCTGTGGGTTGTGGATTGTGTCCGCATCCACCGGCAGGGTGATGCCGAGCTAAACTATACGCCACTAATCTCTCAGCTATGTGCCAGCTGCCAGACAAACTTCAAAAGGCCTTTTCCTGGGCCAATTTAGAAGTTTAGATTCTGTTTTAAGTACTGTAGCCGTAAAGTAAAGGGTCTATGACTATGAGAAAATCTAAACGTGGCTGCCTCAGCAAGGTGCTTCTATAGACAATAATAACAATATTTCCGCACTACAAGAAACACATGCAGAATACTTAGGAAACAGTGCTAGGGGCAACATCAGAGGATAGGCTTGTGGAAGAAAATATGTTACAGGGTCTATGACGTGGCGAATACTGTAATGTTAGGCAGCACAAAGATGATGTAGGACTATCAACCTCTCACAATAAATGTGTGAACAACATATTTATTGATTCTGTTAAGGCATCTAAGACTATACCATTGTAAACGTCTTATACAAACCGCACCGAACACCCAGTGGTTAGGTAAAGTTCTCCTAACTTTTGAACATCCCATGGTACCGTATATATGTATGGGTGATTTTAAGAGTCATCACACCCAGTGGGGATACTCGTCTGATGGTGACAATGGCATAGCCTACTATATAGTCTTTCAATTTGGGCTGAAAAACTTCTTCTTAGCATTTAATGATAAAGATCCTCACACCTTTCATTTAGCCCGATGGCGTCGTGGGTGCTTTTGTTGTTCTCTCCAGACTTGTGCTTTTGTTCTATAGTGAACGATCAGCAACACTCCCGCCAACTTACAGGAGGGTCATCTCCCCTAGGTGCATTTTCCCACTCTCTGCATAGGCCTGAACTAATAGTAGGACTACAAATTCCACTCTTAAGATCTTTTCCCTGGCCTTGGTACTTTAATAGAGCTGAGCGCGATCTTCCAGGATTGTTAGAAGCAATATCTTCCCAACAAAAAATAATAATAATAATAAAATATGACCGGTTCATGAGATTTGCTCTGTTTTCCGCTAAAGCATGCGTTCCAATATTTTTCAGGAAAGACTACATACCAGGATGGAGTCAAGAGTGCGAAGATTTTTACAGTGAGTTTACTGACACTACCGGCAAAGATAGAGGACCTAAACAGTCAAATGCTAAGTTAAGTGTCAATGCAGGGAAGTTAGGTTCTCCTTAAATATCTCAACAACTCCAAGGGTAAATAGGTGAAAATTGTTGCAAACCTGAACTTCACCCAAAGTAGACGGAAAGCTCGGTCTCTGCTCAAAAAGCTCTCCACTGACCACTAGTAAGCCGAAGTCTTTATACCTTCCACTTACGATGCGCTGGAAGCGGCAACGAATGCGATGCAAACTGGCAAAGCACTTGGCAATTTTATAAAACGCTCAGGTAAAAAGCTAGATAGTGGCATCTGGCAGTTTTTATACCATATTGGAAACCGGTGACATGCCTGATGGGATATTTAGGAAATCCAAATAATAGCTGTCTTGAAGACTGGTAAAGATCCATAACGGCCTGGAAGTTACCGTCCCTAAGCTCTTCTATAAGCGTTTGCTATAAGCTGGTCGAGGTTGATCTACAACAGAATAATCCCTGTTATCAATTCCAGAATTCCAGCAGAACCAGCTGGGATTAGGCCTGGGCGAACTCCTGTGACCAGGTTCTAGCTCTTACCTATTTTATTGAAGATGTGTTAGAGCAAAGACTGAAAACCTATGTTGCTAATTAGATTTGACTGCTGCAACTTACGACAATGTCTGTAGGAAAGGCCTTCTCATTAAATTTTACATTTGATTCCTTATGCCGTTTCCTGTTGCGTATCCTCTACTCGATGCTATCAAACAGGATAAAAAAATTAGCCTATTTGAGACGCAGAGAAAGTAGCTTACTTTTAGGCAGCTAAAGGATGACCTGCCACAGGGGTCAGTGCTCTCCCACCGCTGTTCAAAGTGTATATACTGCCGACATTAGAGTCACTCGCTCCTCAAAGTTCGTTTATTCGTTTATTCATTCGAATGATATTGGCACCAGGAATTCCGACACGCAAAGGAAATACTAACAATAATGAAATCACTGCTCTCGGTGAATATTGTAAATCGTATAAAAGCTAAATTCCATCCCAATAAAAACTAAGGTCTCTTGCTTGAACTCGAATATTGACGAACCAAGAGCTTGAAGTTGGTGCTGAACAAAAGAATAATGACTACCCAAATTATCTTGGAGTCACTTTAGATCGGTCTCCCACATTAAATAATCGCCTAAAAAAGACAACAGCTAAGGTGAAAACCAGGATTATAGCCCTATCCATCGCAGTATCAACGGCAATAAGAACTATAAGGTCCATGAATAAATCTATGGTATATGAGGCGAATGCGAGGATGGAAATAAGTAAAGTAAGAAGAGGCCGGTTCCATTCAATCGAAATCCTATTGTACAACATGTGCCTTGCTCCTGACGACGAGCGCGGCGCCGCCGTTGCCGCCCCGGAGATGGTATCAGCGGCAGGCGCTGCGCTGGCTGGGGTCCGGCCCGGCATGACCGCTATAACTTCTCTCAACAGCACCTTATCACCCATCAGATCATCCGGTGCCGTCCGCGCCATCAGATAACTGCAGGCCTATGTCAATCCTCCCTCTCATCTCGGATAAACTCAAATTAGGACATGTTCGCGATTTGAATAGTTAGATCGACATGGTTTGAAAGGAGATTTACGCAAGAAGCGGCAGTAACATTAATATATTTTATAAAATAAACAAGCACTATAGGTTTGAATTGGTATACTAATCGCCTTTATACTTATCACTGTTTAAGAAAGGTTTTTTTTAAATCTCATAGCAGTTTTTTACGTTTATTTCTTTAGTTCTTTGTAAATCGATTTTTTTTAAACAAGTATGATAGAATTGTGAGAGAAGAAATCCATATTTAACGACTATCCTTTAAGAGAGGAAACACTGTACAAGGGAAAGGAGATATTTTCACTCTTGTTGAGTCATTTCACCACTTTTCTAAAGAGTTGAAATTGAGCCACTTTTTCAGAGTGAAAATTCACTACCTCAAAAGAGAAACTTTGATCACCCACCAAAAGAGTGAATGTTTTCGTCCAAATTTGAGTGAAAATCAACCCTAAAAGGAATGAATTTAATTTTTAAAGGAGTGAAATTAACTACTCAAAAGAGTGACTTTTCTCTAAATGAAGAACTAATATTCTTTCATAAAAAGATTTTTTTCGTTAAACCTAACCTAACTAATCTTTCCAAATTAGGGGGTTTACAGACCCTTGTATAATCTTTGGCTTGGCTCATCAAGCTAGTTATTGACAATTGAAATTAAGATTATAAACATGGGTTAATTTATGTAAGTTAATTATACAGACATTGGCATAGGCCAACTCATGGGAGTATAGTTTATCAGTGAACACCATAAGGCCCTAGGCTACACGTGTGAACTGTACTGGTGCTTATTAAAAGTAAAGGTATAGGCACTAGTGTTCGCGTTTATTGGACATAATCTTCAATCTTCCTTTTTACCACTTTACCACTTGAACCACTAACCAACCACTAATCATAACGAAGATGGCGAAGGGAAAATCTTACTCCTGTACTGTGAGAGGCTAGTCGCTCATGCACGTCACGTGACTCCAGGATTCATTCGAAATAGAACGAAACCAGTTCTTTTTGGAAATAAAATTCAGACACTCTGAACTATATCGAATTTTTATTCTTTTAATAAAAGTATATTTCATCCTTCTCAAAATACATTTTTTCTACGCTCATTTTGAGTGAAATTTTCACTCTTTAAGAATTTTTTGGAATTCTTCCACCTAAAGAACGACCTATTTCAATCTTTGGATTTTAGCGTGAAGGTAACAAAAAAAAAAAGGATGAAAAATACGTCGATAGCTATGGCAAGGCGCTAGCACAAAACCAATGTTTAAACCGCATAGTTTATATTGATTTAAGTCCTTACAGCGTTGGTTTAATTTTTTTACAACAGGTTTAAGATTACAGCAATTACAGATGGACTATGTCTATGCCTATCTATATCTATAAAAGAGGAAGTATGTATATATATATTTGTATGTTTGTTGCCTATAGACTCCGAAACCGCTCAACAGATTGTAATCAAACTTTCAGACATTAGTAAGCATTATTCGAGGATGGTTTGTGTGAAGTTTGGTGCAAATCTGTCCAAAGGGCTCTGACCCAGAGGGCATACAATGGTGCAGTGTCAGGTTTTAAAAATTTAGTGTTTACAAAATGAACTGCTGTAATTAAAAAATTTGAAAGTTTCATTCAAGCAGATGCTTATAATCATAGAAGTAACCAGGTGGGAGGTACAATGTTGATGTTTGTGTTGTCTTTATGGCTCCGCTCTACGGAAGCTCACAATAATTACACTAAAAGCCTACAGGTGGTGAAATTTGACATGGACGATTGTCTTTGTCCATAGGTGCACCATAGGTCCATAGGTTTTGCAAATATAGTTTTTTAAGCTCTTTAGGGCTCCACCCCACTGGACTTCAAAATTACCTTAGGGCCACCGGGGTTGAAATTTGATGGACGATTCTCTTTACCCATAGGTACACACTAAGAAACGATTTTGCAAATATAGTTTTTTAAGCACTTTAGGGCTCCGCCTGACTGGACATTGAAATTACTTTAGGACCTCCGGAGCTGAAATTTGACATGGACGATTCTCTTTGCTAATAGGTACTCACTAGGAAACGGTTTTGCAAATATAGTTTTTTAAGCTCTTTAGGGCTCCACCCCACTGGACTTCAAAATTACTTTAGGGCCACCGGGGTTGAAATTTGATGGACGATGCTCTTTACCCATAGGTACTCACTAAGAAACAATTTTGCAAATATAGTTTTTGAATCTTTTTAGGACTCTGCCCCATTGGACTTCAAAATTACTTCAGGGCCACCAGGGTTGAAATTTAACATGGACGTGCCTCTTTGCTCATAGGTATTCACCAAGAAACGGTTTTGCAAATATAGATTTTGAAGTTCTTTAGGGCTCCGCCCCACTGGGCTTCGAAATTACTTTAGGGCCACCGGGGTTGAAATTTGACAGACGATTCTCTTTACTCTTAGGTGCTTACTAAGAAACGGTGTTGCACATATCGTTTTTAAGCACTTTAGGGCTCCGCCCCACTGGACTTTAAAATTACTTTAGGGCCACCGGGGTTGAAATTTGATGTACGATTCTTTTTGTTCATAGCTACTCACTAGGAAACGGTTTTGCAAATATAATTTTTAAGCTCTTTGGGGCTCCGGCCCACTGGACTTTAAATTACTTTAAGGCCACCATGGTTGAAATTTTACTTGGACATGCCTCTTTGCTCATAGGTACTCACCAAGAATGGTTTTGCAAATATATATTTTTTAGTAGGGCTGTGCTCCACTGGATTTTAAAATTAATTTAGGGCCTCGGGGGTTGAAATTTGACATGGACGTGCCTCTTTGCTTATAGGTGCTCTTGCATTTGCAATTACGATCAATAAGATACGAGGCAAACTTTGACTATTCTCGGTTTAAATTTGCAAAATGCCTGTTTATCCTTTGGCCTTACAGTAATATTAATATACTTACTTTCTATGCCATTAACTTTTTTTGTTATATTAAAAAACTTAAAACTTAACTTATCTTTTTTTTGTTATATTAAAATAGCTTTATGTAAACAACTTAATTTGAGCGCAGCAACGCGCGCCGGGTAACTGCTAGTCTATATCTACAAATGGAAGTCGGAAGGATGTAACAAGAAATGTTTAAGCATTCCCATCAGAAGTCAACACCCCCACAACGATGTATACTTGATTGAAAGCTCTTGATGTGAAAACTAATAATAATAATAGTTCTTTATTCCTTTGACAATATATATCTATATCTATAAAAGAGGAAGTATGTATATATATTTGTATGTTTGTTGCCTATAGACTCCGAAACCGCTCAACAGATTGTAATCAAACTTTCAGACATTAGTAAGCATTATTCGAGGATGGTTTGTGTGAAGTTTGGTGCAAATCTGTCCAAAGGGCTCTGACCCAGAGGGCATACAATGGTGCAGTGTCAGGTTTTAAAAGTTTAGTGTTTACAAAATGAACTGCTGTAATTAAAAAATTTGAAAGTTTCATTCAAGCAGATGCTTATAATCATAGAAGTAACCAGGTGGGAGGTACAATGTTGATGTTTGTGTTGTCTTTATGGCTCCGCTCTACGGAAGCTCACAATAATTACACTAAAAGCCTACAGGTGGTGAAATTTGACATGGACGATTGTCTTTGTCCATAGGTGCACCATAGGTCCATAGGTTTTGCAAATATAGTTTTTTAAGCTCTTTAGGGCTCCACCCCACTGGACTTCAAAATTACCTTAGGGCCACCGGGGTTGAAATTTGATGGACGATTCTCTTTACCCATAGGTACACACTAAGAAACGATTTTGCAAATATAGTTTTTTAAGCACTTTAGGGCTCCGCCTGACTGGACATTGAAATTACTTTAGGACCTCCGGAGCTGAAATTTGACATGGACGATTCTCTTTGCTAATAGGTACTCACTAGGAAACGGTTTTGCAAATATAGTTTTTTAAGCTCTTTAGGGCTCCACCCCACTGGACTTCAAAATTACTTTAGGGCCACCGGGGTTGAAATTTGATGGACGATGCTCTTTACCCATAGGTACTCACTAAGAAACAATTTTGCAAATATAGTTTTTGAATCTTTTTAGGACTCTGCCCCATTGGACTTCAAAATTACTTCAGGGCCACCAGGGTTGAAATTTAACATGGACGTGCCTCTTTGCTCATAGGTATTCACCAAGAAACGGTTTTGCAAATATAGATTTTGAAGTTCTTTAGGGCTCCGCCCCACTGGGCTTCGAAATTACTTTAGGGCCACCGGGGTTGAAATTTGACAGACGATTCTCTTTACTCTTAGGTGCTTACTAAGAAACGGTGTTGCACATATCGTTTTTAAGCACTTTAGGGCTCCGCCCCACTGGACTTTAAAATTACTTTAGGGCCACCGGGGTTGAAATTTGATGTACGATTCTTTTTGTTCATAGCTACTCACTAGGAAACGGTTTTGCAAATATAATTTTTAAGCTCTTTGGGGCTCCGGCCCACTGGACTTTAAATTACTTTAAGGCCACCATGGTTGAAATTTTACTTGGACATGCCTCTTTGCTCATAGGTACTCACCAAGAATGGTTTTGCAAATATATATATTTTTAGTAGGGCTGTGCTCCACTGGATTTTAAAATTAATTTAGGGCCTCGGGGGTTGAAATTTGACATGGACGTGCCTCTTTGCTTATAGGTGTTCTTGCATTTGCAATTACGATCAATAAGATACGAGGCAAACTTTGACTATTCTCGGTTTAAATTTGCAAAATGCCTGTTTATCCTTTGGCCTTACAGTAATATTAATATACTTACTTTCTATGCCATTAACTTTTTTTGTTATATTAAAAAACTTAAAACTTAACTTATCTTTTTTTTGTTATATTAAAATAGCTTTATGTAAACAACTTAATTTGAGCGCAGCAACGCGCGCCGGGTAACTGCTAGTCTATATCTACAAATGGAAGTCGGAAGGATGTAACAAGAAATGTTTAAGCATTCCCAGAAGTCAACACCCCCACAACGATGTATACTTGATTGAAAGCTCTTGATGTGAAAACTAATAATAATAATAGTTCTTTATTCCTTTGACAATATATACATTGTATGGAATGCGTCATATAAATAATTAATACTACTAATAATAACAAGTGTATTGTTAATAAAATATAAGCACAATAAAAAATATAAAAATACAATTTCAAATGGATTTGTCCCAGATGATTCAGGGAGGGGAAAATGGGGTGTTGCACCGCAGTGTTGACTATTCCCAACTATGGCTCAAGTACTCTCCCACCGAATAAAAGGTTTCAGATACCAGGAGGCGCTTTAGCCTTGTTTTGAACAAGTTTGGATTTGCTGCCTTGTCAATGGTTCGCGGTAAATGATTGATAAGATGAACACCTACCTGTGAGGGCAATCGTTCGTGAACTACTGTCCTGTGTCTTCCCGTTCGGTAGTTCTCCTTAGTAGAAGGGATTTGCCGGTTCTGGCGCAGGTCAAGGTCAGCGGTTGTAACTGGCAGGTGTGTGTTGTTGATTTGGGGGTTTTTTGGGGGTTTGGGGAGGGGTTGGTAAGTGTGTCAAGGTCATTTGGAGGGGGTTTTAAAAAAGGTGGGGAGTCTGGGGACGGGTGGGGCTCCGGGAAATAAATTTATTCATTTATCAAAGCCTACCAGTGATCGTAGGATGGCTTCTACATCGTTTGCAGCCGTACTGTTGATTTCATTGCTCTGCACGGGTCGGGAGTCGGTGGAGGTAGTGTATGTAGGCGAATTTTGTGTGGGAACACCACCATTGTTATCGTTAGTAGTGGATGTCACTATTGGAGATTGTATGGGTGCACCCTGCCGCGTGTCCATAACTTGAAGAAATAAGAGCTGCTAGATGGTTATATTGTGAGTTGATAGAGTAGAATGAGAGATGTGTGTGATGAAGAACGGTTATATAAACCCGGTAATATAGTGAATAAGAATAACTGGATAACATCATCAATAGGTGTGACAAGATTGTAATGTTGATATTTCAGCATATCAGTTAAGACTGTTTGCAAAATAGTGTCAGTAGAATAACTGTTGCGAAGGTTGGATCTTGTAAAATACAAGGGGTGAAAGCTGAACTGTTTCTTAAGTTTAGCGAATGTATTACGAGGTCTTGAAACTGTGTAGTTAGACTGTTTTTGTAAAATATGTTTGGTGCGTAAAAGTTTCAGCTGTAAAGTGTGGGAAGCCATTGTAATAGTGGTGACTAAATGTGCACTGCATAAAAAAAAAAAAAAACAAACTGATAAATGGTTAGTGTCTGTAAATGTGTTTGAATATATAGAGAGTGATTAGCATATTAACCGCGAACACATGTTTTAGAGTAAGAAATGTAAATTAGAAAATTGTTAGAAAAGTAAAGACCGAAGTTTACCCTACGAAACCCGGCGAATAAATGAGACGCTCGCGGTACCGACCCCGTATTTAAGCAATTTGTGAGTCACGAACAACCCCTCCTCTACCCTCCCCCCTCAGCCGATGGGATAAAAAGGGTGGGATTGCGGTCACCCCGGTTATTTGTTCGGTAGAGTTGCGATAGTTTGTATTAAAGGGAGAGGGAAATACTTTAAAACTATTTTGTTAAAAATATTAAGATAACATCTAGTTGAAAAAAAAAGGAATTTGTTACTGTGTATGAATTGGCTATGAGCTGCACAAGTGCAAACAACAATCTGTTAATAAGTTGATGCGGTAAGAACTAGTATTTGTACAAACATTATAGTTCAGCAATAATTATATGTGTTATTAATGTGAAAAATGGTAAGTTAACACCATGGATAAGACTAACAGTAATGTAATACTATAAATGTTTAAAAGGATTAAATATAATTAAGAGTTTAAAAAAAAAGCAGATGTGAATATGAATAATTAGCAGCAGGTGAATATAAATATTAAATAATAACAAAAAATAATATTGATGTGACGTTAATTTATGCAGTAATAAAAAAATTGGTAATGGGAGAGTAATATGTGTTTATAGTAAATAAAAAAGAAATAGTTGAAAACTAAGTTATGCATGGGGTGTTAAAAACAAGTAGACCTAATTGGAGTAAGTTAAAAGAAAGCATATATAATATTATTAGACGGTAGCGACTTACCGAGGTGTTGTGTCAGCTGTGGGTCCCGCGAGTGAAAAGAGGCGCAGCTGCTCGTGTAACGGTATTTATAACAGCAGGTGGTAATTATTATGAAAGTGACCCCCCCCCCCCCCAAATAGGTAATTAACCCCCCCCCCCTTCTTTCACTTTTATTTTATGTTGAAATGGTAATAGTAGTTAAGCTTGTGTAATACTAATTTGGTGTTACCAAACGGTAACTATTGTGGTTAAGATAATACAACATATACTTAAGATAAATTAAACTGATAGAGTAACGGTAATTTAGGTCTGCTGTTGGCAATAGATAAGAATCATAGTTGAGCGGCGAAAGGGAACACATAATTTCCTACTGTTATTAAATTAATAGCAGTGAACAACTATGGTGTAATGCTATAAGGAAAATTGTGGTTCGATTAGGTGGAGATTATAATTAAATGTTGGCCAACATTATTGAAAGCCGCAACACTACACTTAAATTATCGATGACCTACTCGTAATAATCGCCGCTACGTGTATGAAACAGTGTTGCTTGGAAATTTCCTATTGAAGTTGTACTTCGAACGTTGTAAGCCCCTCAAACCCCTACGAGTTCCCCCCACCATCTTGAAAGTTTACGAATATTCTGTTGAGAATTTTAGAATCAGTTCGTACCGAAACTCCGGACGCGAAGCTTCGGGACGAACTCAAAGGGTAACTTAAATATATAGGCGGCCGATATATATTTGAGTTATTCTTGCTGTTAGGGTTCTAATATTAATATTTGTTGTGTGTGACTGTGTGTGTGTATAAAATGTTATTTATTTTTTAGTTTTAAGTTGTGTTATTTTTAAGTTTTAATTTGCGCATTGCGATGTTAGTATTAAGGTGTGTTATATTATTGCTAATATTTAAAAAATGTGTTTATGCATTTAATGTCGACTGTTGATGTAATTATTGTGTATTTGTGTGCATGTGTGTGTGTGTGTGTGTGTGTGTGTGTACTAATAACCTTTCACAGCTAGCTGTTAGGAGGGTAGATTAAATTTAAATTTAAATTATAGAAGTTCTGTTGAACTTCATTAAATATGGGTGGGACATGCGTGTTGTGCCATAGGCAGCGCATATTTTTATTTTTTTTAAATTTTTAATTTTTTGTTAGGAAATAATTATATTTGGGTGGGTTTAGATTAAGGGTGGGAGGTTAGAGTTGCGTTTTGCATTAACTGTTCCAGATTCCCTATTGTACAATTGGAATGGTCAGGTCCAGTGCCCAGGCCCGAGGCCGACCGCCCGTATCACAGCCCACCAAACTGGATCGCCACGTGCGTGCGGGCAAAAAATTGGGATCCCTTGCAAGACGTAACTATGGGGTTGGGATTGGGAGTGTTTGAGGAATACAGAGTGGTGGAGACGGCCGTGGCCGCCTCCATCACTTTGGATCATTATTATTTTTTGGTGACCTTGACCTAAATTAAAGTAATTAACCCCCCCCCCCCCCCCCGAGGTCACTTTCACTTAGCATCCCTATATAAGCGGGGCTAGCTAACATGTCTGTTTATTCTGATTCCAGCCGCTAACGCTGCCACTTCAGAACCATGTCTCTATCAACAACTTCTGCTACTACTATCACTACGCCTGCTGCTCCTGCTGCCACTTCTGTGCCTGCTCCTACTATGAACATACCAGCTGCTAACAAGAAACCGGCAAAGAGACTGAAGTTGAAGAACGTCCCGGAGTCGATGCTGCGGCAGATGGATACACCACCATCTACATCTGCTACAACTGCTCCGGGAAATATTCTTCTACAAGCCATGGCGGTTCTTGGGAGTATTTTTTCTCCACCTCCATCACCAACGCACCCTACGGCAACTCCACCACTACAACCCCAACCTACACCTACAACGTCACCACAGATGGAGCTTCCTGTTCGTTCTGATACTCCTTCAATTCTAGAATCTATTCATAATTTCACCTCATTACCACCACTAATAACACCAATTCCTGAACCAAAGTCCATTAATCCTATCATTCCTAGTTCTAAAGTTAAAAAGTCTTTTTTCAAAATTGCTCCTTCAGAGCGTTTTCAATTATTAAAAGCAGAGCGTCGCAGGGCATTTAAAAATCCTCGTAAATGCACTGAGAAGCTGCTTAGGGGTTCTAAAAAAGGATCGGTCTGTGGTAGGAAATGTGTTTTTAATGAAAAGTATTGCCGTGTACATCTTGTAAAACATATTTCTGTGCCACAACCGACTGTGATTTCCAGCAAGTCCTACCCCGCTACTAAGTTGAAGAGATTGCGAGAAGGTTTAAGGTACTTTTTTGTAAGTAGAACAGAAAAGAGCAATAGAATTATAATAGGGTGTAACGGCTACAAATGGGTAATTAAGCTCTCTGTACCTATGAGAAACCAAAAAGCGATCAAAACACTTGATGCGAAAGACTATCTCTACAAAGGTGCGGATGGTTGGACTCGCTGGGGTCGTAGTAAAGAGTGATAAGAATTAGCTTTTTCCAAATTTTGTTAGAAAAATAATGGGAGAGAAACCAGCGCTATATAACAGTGCGCTGCGTTTCTCTCCCATTATTTTTTGGTCACTCTAAGTCCCATGACCTACTTTCACATGACCTTGACCTTGAACTTTACCCCCCCCCTCACCCTTCTCTTTCCCCTTCCTCAACTTTCTCTTGCTTTATATAAGTAGCCGCTATGCAACTGGGTATGGGATATTGGCTGCTAACCTGGTGTACAGTGAACATGGCTCCGCTGGATGGTTCAAACTTTTACAACAGGCGATTTGAGCTAAAGAAAATGGAAGAAGTGGAGGAAGATGAATCTGAGCTAGAGGAAATGGAAGAAGTTGAGGAAGATGAATCTGAGCAAGAGGAAATGGAAGAAGTTGAGGAAGATGAACAATTGATATTTGAATATTTGCGTTGTGTAACTTTGGACCTGGAAGAAAGTCTTGACCCATACATGTGGGAAGCATTGGACTGGTTGCAGTTGGGCAGAACAATAGTAATTATATCACCAGTGTTGTTTCTTGGTAGCCCAATTTTGTATGTGACTGCAGACAATGCCGAATACATTTGGCAATGGGCGGAGTTGTTTGAGGATTTTAGGGGAAATGAGGAGTACAATAATTGGTTTAATATTTGTTTAAGATAAGCAGGGTTTTTTAACTCATGTGTGAGAGTTAATAGTTACTGGTTACTACATAAGTTAAAGTTTGTTGACCTTGACCTTGAACTTGACCCCCCCCCCCTGCCTTCTATTAGTTGCATTATAAAAGCCCGCAGCTCACATATTTGCTCAGAACTTAACCAGTTGCTATATAGTGAACATGTCCAAAAGATTGGATTCATTCTTTGCTAAACATACAGAACTTTGGCCATTATTATATGGATTACATAGAAAGATTGAAGAAACAATTTTGAAAGATATGGGTGTAGGGGTTAAAGTGCTTGTATATCGTCGAGGTGATTACAAATTATTGTGTTCATGTACAGTCAGAATTGAAAATTTAAATAATTTATTTCCTTGGATGGTGCAATTACGTAATTTTGTAGAAGAAATGGAGTTTCAATTGGAAGTAGCCGCAATGTATTATAAGCTTGATAAAGAAGAGTAATTATACTATGTTACAAATGTTTAACTATATGAAATATAGTGGGGGAAAATAGAATATATATATAAGACAGCAACTTCATACTCAGTATCACTTTGTTATAAGATATTACTTTGGTGTGAAGAGAAAAGGTTAATAATGGTTTTTAAGGATACACCTTTTTTAAATTATTTTGAAGTAAAAAATCAGTTTAATACAAATGAAAATATAACTTGGATAGAAGAGACAAATGAAGGTTCGGAAGAAGAATTGAATAATAGTCTGGATGATTCTATATTGGAAGAAGAAATTTCGTCCTTTGAACAAGAAATATTTGAAGAGCTAATAAATGATAGTGATGAAGAAATTGTTAAAGAAGCAATTGAAACATTCATTTTAGATTCGTCAATTGATACATTGATATCCCCTATACAATCTTCAGACTCTGAATCGGACTAATGATATGTTGGTGTTTTTCTTACTGATCCCCCCCCCCTTTTTTCCCCTTCCCCATATTTGCTATAAAAGCAAGAGTTGATCAGGTTTTTTATTCATTATATGCTGTGTTGTTAGTAAAGTCATACACTTTATTAAACTATGTCTCCAAGAGCTACTACCTTTATATACATTACTGAAATTATTACACATCGTCAGATACAAGAACAAGAAGAACTAGAACAAGAGATGAATGTTACATTTGGAGAGTTAATAGAAGAAATAGTAGAAGAATTTATAAATTTAAACCAAGAAACAACTAATGAAACTGGAAATATATCAATGATGCATCAACCGGAAGAGTTAACCGAATCTGAAGAAGAAGAATCTGAATAAAATGGTGGGGGGTTGATTATTTAAGCAGGAAAGAAAACAGTTTAAAAATCATTTCATAATGGAGGACCGAGAAGCAATGTTTAAAGCTTTTTGTAAGGAAGAACCCTGGGTTCCACCGGTAAATTCCTTTACATATTATTTCCCACTTTTAGACATGGAGGATTGTAAAAAAATTCCAGACATTGGTTTTAAATTTCAAAAACAAGGAATGTTAATTGGTGTCACTGAAAAATATCACAATGAATATTCGGAAAGATTGGCGTTTAACTTTATGATGGACAATATGAATATTAAACCCAGTGAGTATCCATATTTTCTTTATAAATTTTTAGTTGAAAATGGTGCCAGTGTAACTATTGAAATATGTATTCAACATTTTTGGCCTACTGGGGATAGTGGTGGGGGAAAGTAAATAAATGTGTTGTTTAACCGGATAGTCTCTCACTCTTGTAAAATCATTCACCAACAATGTATCGTCCAATTTTATCTGATTTGGCTGCATCTCATGAAGAAGCTGAAGCTAGAAGGAAGAAAAGCGAACAAGCAAGACAAATTCAGTCTAATATTAATATGGAGTATTATAGGCTACAAATCCAAATCCCAGGTATGCATCTTGGAGAAAACAGAGTAAAGACTGTACATGCGGCTGGTAGTTATATTAAGTATTTGAAATTATTATTGGAAGATAGAGAGTGTAAAATTACAAAATTAGAAGATGAAATGAAGAAATTGAAAAATGAACTATTGCTTTTGAAAAATGGAAATAATGAAGTCGTAGTTGAAGAGGGTGCAGAAGAAGGAAATGAAATATTGGGAATTTGAAGAAAGAAGTTTAAACATCTGTATAAACTTATAAAAAACAAAAATAATAAAAAAATTAATAAAATAAAAAAAAATATTAAAAAAATTAGATTTAGAATAGAGAGCGGGGAATAGATCACTTTGTGGCAATGGAATAACATGTCACTTAGTGCTCTATTCCCCGTTCTCGCATTAATATAATTTGACCTTGACATATATAAAATATGGTGGGGATAAAGTATTTAAGACGGATGTAACATGTGTAAACACTTCAGTTGAAATATTAATCTCTTTTATAAAACATGGTGGATACTCTATTTGAACTTTGCTTGAGGAAAATTATTTGTGATGGTTTTTTATTTAACCATATAATAAGATCAGGAGAATGTGTTATTCCAAACAGCATTAGAGAAGCTATTCATGAATACCGAAGACAAAATTATGGGTTTGGCATTATTGTTGCTTATAAATTTGCAGATGGGACGACTCTTTGTCAAGATTGTGCACGAGCAGCTATAGATGATTGGGATGAATTTGATCTTGAAGGAGGATATGTAGACCATCGTGTTAAGGCACCACTAATAAGGTTTGAAATCATGAATGAAAAATGTACAATCTGTGCACAACTGTTATTTAGATTTATTAGATGTAGATCATATTAAAAAAAAAAACTGTTTAATGTAACACTATGGTGGGGAAATTTATTGAATGGTGGGGGAAAATAGAAGTGGGGGGTATTGGTTATATATGTTGCTCGATGTTCACCAATTTCTTTAGTCTTGTAATATTGTTTGAAAAAGTAACTTGTAATTTAGTAAAAAAAAAAAATGAATTTTGAACTAGAAGTGACAAGCTTTAAAATAGTTGAAGAGGAGTGGACAACAGTTTCAAATTTTATTCATTCAAAACAAGATAATGGAACTCTAATGAAGGTATTTTGTTACATTTTAGAGGAAGGGGATGAAGACATAGTAAGAGACTATTTAAGAAATAGAGATATGTCAACTTCCAGCTCGGACTTTGTTAAATTTTTAAAAGACAACAATGTTAACGCGGAATTAGAAGTTTGGTTTTATGTTTAAAGAACTTGGTAGAGGGAGAATAAAAATGGTGGGGGAATTGTGTATAAAACAAGGTTTATACGCAGCAGGAGTTATTCGCTTACTACCATTTAAAAGAAGAACATCATAGAAAAAAATGGCTGAATCTCGGGACTATTCAACTCCTTCAACAAGTGAAAGAAAACCATTAAATTTGTCAAAGAAGATTGTGAATTTGTCAAGAAAAGGTAAACCTATAACACATCCGGAATTGAGCATTTTAGCTAAGGAACGTCATATAAAAGAGAAAACTGAATTGTATCAAATGCAGCTTTTAGTACCTTCATTGGACGTAGGCTGTACAAGAGCACATACATTGAGGACTGCAAACAAGTACATAATAGAACTGTTGGGTAAAATTGAAGTATTGGAAAATAAACTAAAGGAGTTGCAAAATCTAAATGTATGGAATCCAGCAAATGAACTCCCTGTTCTGCAGATGGAGCCAAACGATCTTCCTGCTACTTATGCATGGAACGCATTTAATGATATTGATAGAGACTCTCCTGTGAAGTACCAACCTCCTGCTGTGTAAAAAATGATGGGTAAAAAAAAATACAAAAAAATAATAAAATATAAATGGAAAAAAAATTAGTTGTAGAATAGAGAGCGGGGAATAGATCACTCTGTGGCAATGGAATAACATGTCACTTAGTGCTCTATTCCCCGTTCTCGCATTAATTATGTTTGACCTTGACCTAAATAAACATGGTGGGGGAAGGTAATTGAGTGGGGGAAACTAGATAAAAGAAGTCCAACGCTCGGTTGGAGTCATTCTTATCCTAAACAGGCGTTTACTAACATAACATAAGAAAAGACAACATGAATAGTGAAAACATCATTTTGGATCTTTCATTAAGTGAAAAGAATAAAAAACAATATGCGGACTCTCGAAAAATGAAGATGAAAGAAATGGCAAAGGCAAGAGAAACAAGAATAAAACTAAAATATTATAAACTACAGAGGCTAATACCAGGAGTGAAATTGGGAGAAGTAAGAACCAGAACAATTGACATGGCTGCTGACTACATCAACCAACTTCTTATAGAGTTGACTATAAAAAATGAAAGAATACGTCAATTGGAATATGAACGTAAACAATTGTTTCACCAAGAAAAAGAAGAACCTATGAACTGTGTGATTAAAGACAATCAATAAAGAAAAGTTAAAGAAAGGAAACTGCAAAATTACTAAAAATATTGAATATAAATTGGTTATTAATTGGACTTGCATTAGAGAGTGGGGAATAGATCACTTTGTGGTAATGGACTAACATACCACTTAGTGCTCTATTCCCCATTCTCGCTTTAAGTGTTGTTGACCTTGACCTAATAAAATAATTTATATAAAAGCAGCTACGAGAAAGAAGCTCTTTCATTTAATCGACATGGCTCCTGTGGATACCACCGACTATCCAAGTAAACCTATTGCAGAAATATTGTGTAAAATTCTACAAGAGGAGTTTGATGTGGAAGATGTGGATAATGACAGTTCAGAAACAGATAGTGTTAACAGTATGGAAGAAGAATTAATAAATGAAGGGAGTGAAGATGTAGAAATGGAGTTAACAGAGAATGAATACACACCATCATTGGAATTTGAAAATATTCATAATGAAACTCCAACATCCAGTCACGATCCAGATTTGGAATCAATACGTGGAAGATTAATTTTTTGTGCAAGACAATTATTTCCTTATGAAGAAGAAGAAGATGAAGAAGAAGAAGATTAAAAATAGTGGTGGGGGTAAAAAGTGGTGGGGTAATACAGCATAAAAAGGAGGTATGAAAAAGATGCATTTCATTTATATGCCGAATTTCATAGGATAAACATCACTAAAATGCATCGTTGTGATATATGTTTAGAAACTTATGAAGATGAAATATTGCTAGACATTCATAAGGAGTTATATCATAATATAAATGAAAATTTAACACAAAATGAAAATAAAAATGCATCTGCAGAAGAAGAAGAAACAGCGGGACCATCTAATGTACTACCTAATTTAAGTATTCATGCATTGCCTGGAAGAGTAGTAACACATCACAAAATCCAAAATGAAAATTTAGAATTAGACAAATTTCTTGCCGAAGCAAAAACCATTGTAGTTAAACTTTTAAAAGAAGAATTAAAACGATTAAATTTTATTAAATTCGGCTTGTTATTGGATGCTATGTTTATAAACGTTGAAGAAGAATTGTCACCAAGAGGATTTATAACTAAAGACAGAACCATCATGAGTAGTTCAGATATTAATTCAATAGTAGAAGAATGTTTTGATGAGATCATCAATAAAATCCAAGAACATGAAGGACGAGGATCAGGTTGGAGTTTAGTTAGTGTAGTAAGTATGGATATTAGAGTTCACAAGCATGGGTATGGGGTAATGGGGAGCAGTTATATAGCTCTTCCAAAAAGGATTCAAGATACAAAATCATGTGTGAATGTTCAAAATCATGATACGGAATGTTTCCGGTATGCAATGACATCAAAATTCATATCATGCGATGCACAAAGACCCAGCGAAGAATATGAGAACTATAGATACAGATATAACTTTCAAGGTGTGTCTTATCCGGTAGCCTTGAAGGATATTTCTAAATTTGAAAAACAAAACCCTGGAATATCTGTAAATGTATTTGGTTTGGACAGTTCTAACAAGGTGTATCCTTTGAAAGTGGTAAAAAACGAACTTGCAGACCATACGGATTTGTTATTAATTACAAAGGATGAAGTATCACACTATGTATGGATAAAATCATTTGAAAGACTTGTCAATAAACAATTATCAAGAAATGAACATAGAAAAATAATTTGTAAAAGATGTTTTTGTTTTAAAGAACTTAGAAATGGAGGACAAAATTGGTTACTGGAGCACAAACAACTGTGTAATGAAAATTTTGAAGCTAAGATTATTCTACCACCATTAAATAAATCATATTTACAGTTTGAAAAAGTTTTCCATCAGTATCGCATTCCTATAGTAATATATGCCGATTTTGAATCAACACTTGTTCCAATTGAAGATGAAAACATTGAAGCAAGGAAGAGTATAAAATATCAAATGCACAAGCCTAACAGTTTTTGTTTATTGGTTAAATCCACATTGGTTGAAGAACATTTGAATGCATATGGATTGTCATCAAAACCCGTGGTGCATCGTGGTGAAGATGTTGCCAGAACATTTTTAAATCATCTATATGAAATAGCTGGCCATGTTGAAAATTTGTATAATAATATAGTACCAATGATACCAATGGAGGAAGAAGAGGAAATTCAACATGAAAATGCTACCCACTGTTTTCTATGTAAAAATGAATTTACTTTAAATAACTATAAAGTTAAAGATCACGATCATCTTACAGGATATTATAGGGGTGCAGCATGCAATGCATGCAACATAAACTATAAGATTACCAGAAGAATTCCTGTAATATTGCATAACCTTAGCGGTTATGATGGTCATTTTATAATACCAGAATTGGGGAGAGATGATGGTGCAATTGATGTTCTTGCAGAAACAACTGAAAAGTTTATAACCTTTAGTAAAAAAATTGGAAATATGAAGTTGCAATTTGTAGATTCGTACCGGTTTATGCCGTGCAGCTTATCAAAACTTTCTGAAAATCTTAGAAAAGAAGATTTAATAGAAACAAAAAAAATTGTAAACAATGATAAATTAGATTTAGTTCTTCGTAAAGGCGTTTTTCCTTATGATTACATTGACAATTTGGAAAAATTTGAAGAAACGTCACTTCCACCTAAAGAAGCTTTTAAGAATAAATTACATGAAGAGGACATCAGTGAAGAGGATTATCAACACGCTTGTAGAGTATGGAATGAATTAGAAATAAGAACCTTAGGCGAATATTCAGATTTTTATGTTAAATTAGATGTGACTTTACTCTGCGACATAATGGAAGAATTTAGAAACACCTGTTTTACAGCATATGGATTAGACCCACTTCATTCGTACACAGCTCCCGGATTGGCATGGCAGGCTATGTTAAAAGAAACAAAATGCAAACTTCAACTATTAACTGACATAGACATGGTGTTGATGATTGAATCCGGTATTCGAGGAGGATTAACCCAAAGTGTAACTAGATATGTAAAAGCAAACAATAAATATCTTCCAAATTACGACGCATCACAACCTAGCACATTTATAGGTTATTTTGATGCAAATAATCTGTACGGATGGGCCATGTCGAACCCTCTTCCATATGACAATTTTAAATGGGTTGATCCAAATTCAATCAATAACATCGCTGATATCCCTAAATATGGGGATATTGGCTACATTTTTGACTTTGATTTTGAATACCCAGAACATCTCCACGACCATCATTATGATCTACCACTATTAGCAAAAACAGAAATATCTCCCACTGGTAGATGGCCAAAATTGATGATGACACTTAACAATAAGACTAGGTATGTAGCTCATTATTGGACAGTACAGCAAGCGCTAGAAATGGGATTGAAAATTACGAAAATTAATAAAGTACTGCAATTTTCACAATCCTGTTGGTTAAAATCTTATATAGATAACAACACAAGAAGAAGAACTGCAGCAACATCCAATTTTCAAAAAGATTTCTTTAAATTAATGAACAATGCGATATTCGGTAAAACATTAGAAAACAAAAGAAATCACAAAGACTTAAGATTGGTTGTTGATCCAACAAAATTACAGAAATTGGTGCAAAAACCAAACTTTGCATCTTCTATAATTATTAATGAAAACCTTGTAGCCGTTTCTATGAATAAAATTTCAATTAAGATGGATCGACCCATATATGTTGGAATGTCCATTTTAGACATATCAAAAACTCACATGTATGATTTTCATTATAATAAAATGGTGAAATTTTATGGTAGAGATAATATCGGAATAGCATACATGGATACTGATGCATTCATCTATTGGATTATAACCAATGATATGTACAAAGATTTACGCACATTTGTTTATAAAAATGACTTTGATTTTTCTGACTACCCACAACATCACCCTAATTACGACAATGGAATAAACAAGAAGGTTTTAGGAAAATTTAAAGATGAAACAAATGGTGCACCTATGGAAGAAATTGTGGCATTAATGTCCAAACTGTATTCTTTTCAATTGTACATTAGTGAAAAAGAAGAACATCAAGTTGTAAAGAAGGCAAAAGGTATAAAAACATCATATTTAAAGAAGAATGTACAGTTTGAACATTTTAAAAGATGTTTATTTGAAAGCATGGAAACAACTGCAACTTTTAATACAATAAGAAGCTTTAATCATCAAGTCTACAGTGTCAAGCAAACTAAGTGGGGACTCAGCTACAAGGATGATAAGAGACATATCCAGGAAGACAATATACACACTCTACCTTTTGGACATTATTCTTTAACTCCTATCGACCAATAAAACCTATTCTTCGTCCTTCCACCTGTTTCCTTTTCCTTTCCGTAAAAAAGAGGGAGCATGGCAAGTTCAATGCCATGTTCCCTCTTTTTTACACAAATATAATATGGCCTTGACCCATATTTGTTAATAATATAAAAGGTGATAAACCATTTTGAGGATTAGTATTTTCTCAAGCGGTGTACAAACAACATCTGAAGATGGAAGGATTAAAGGATAAAATTGTAAACGAACTTCATAAGCCGGCAAGAAGAAAGTTTCCAAGAAGAAATACAATTATTAAAGGAATGAACGATCTTTACCAAGCCGATCTTATTGAGATGATACCGCATAGTAAATTAAATAAGGGATTTAAATATATATTAGCAATTATAGATTGTTTTAGTAAGCTTGCTGACGCTATACCACTCAAGGATAAGACTGGGAAAAGTGTAACAAAAGCTATGGAAGCAGCTATAAAGAAAAATAAATTTGTTATAAAACATTTACAAACTGATGATGGAAAAGAATATTTTAACAAAGAATTTACAGCATTAATGAAAAAATATAACATAAATCATTATTCTACAAATTCGGAAGTTAAAGCTTCCATAATTGAACGATTCAACAGAACATTAAAAGGAGCAATGTATAAAACATTTTCTAAACGAGGATCATACGTGTGGTACGATATATTACCGAAGCTTATAAAAGAATACAATAACAAGTTTCATCGCACTATTGGTATGAAACCTATTGAAGTAAATAGCAATAATGCTAAGCTTGTTTTGGAGCGTATTAAGAAAATTACTACTCCTAAAATTGAAAAATTAAAACCTAAAAAGTTTAAAATTAACGACAAAGTACGTATAAGTAAATATAAAGGAGTTTTTAGTAAAAGATATTTACCAAATTGGACTAACGAAATATTTACAATCTACAAAGTGCAACCGACAATACCAGAAACCTACATTTTAAAGGATAACAAAGGTGAACTACTTCAAGGCGGTTTCTATGGTCATGAATTATTAAAATCGACAGTAGGTGATGTATATCTTGTTGAAAAAGTTTTACAAAGAAAAAAGGATAAAGTTAAAGTCCGTTGGTTGGGATTTGATAGGAGTGAAGATTCTTGGATTCCTACAAAAGACTTGGTGTAATACTTTAATAACTCATTATGTGTTTAACCTTTAAACAAGATGGATATTGTACAGCAAAAAGAACGATTTAATATTAATAATATAGATGAATTGACAGTGGATAATAACAATTTAAACCATGGTAAACATGGTGAATTACTACCAAACTCTATAAGATGTTTAATAACTGGCCCTTCTAATTGTGGAAAAACAAATGTTGTTTTTAACCTTATAACTAATCCAAAAGGGCTACGTTTTAATAACATATACATTTTTTCAAAATCTTTGCAACAACCTAAATACCAGTTGTTAGATAAGATATTAGCAAATATACCAGAAGTAAATTTCTACAAGTTTAATGCTAGTGAAACTATTATGCAACCAAATGAAGCTAAACCATTTTCTATATTTATATTTGACGATGTGTCATGTGAGAATCATGATACAATAAGAAGTTATTTCGCAATGGGGAGACATCATAATATTGACAGTATTTACATTGGTCAAACCTATAGTAAAATTCCAAAACAACTTATAAGAGATAATGCAAATTTGTTGATAATATTCAAGCAAGATGAAACAAATTTGAAACATATATATAACGATCATGTGAATGCCGACATGACATTTGATAAATTTAAAGAGATGTGCGGCAAAGCATGGGCTGAAAAGTATGGATTTCTTGTTATTATGAAAGATGAAGCTATAAAAGATGGAAGGTATCGAATAGGGTTAGATAAATTTGTATTAATCCATTAAATGAATAGCAGTATGTCTAGTAATGAATGAGACTTCATAGTGTAAACATGGTAAATCAAGAAAAACTATTGAAAGAAATAAAATCACTCAGTGATTCTATTAGGATAAAAAACCGTGCATTAAGGATGGGTATAAGCGAAAGAGAAGAATTTTTAGAGACTACATTTAAACCTATTACAGAACCTTTAAAACAAATATCAGAAACCATTAGTAAACCTCGTTATGAAGGAGATGTTTTACTACCAGTTTCTAAACAAGAAGTACAAGCATTAAAAAAAGAAGACAATGATGATTCATATACAAGCGCTAGTGACCAAGAAGAAACAAAAGAAGAAGATGAACCTATTGTTGAAAAGGAAGAAGAACAGCCAATACCTGAAGCAGAACAATCTATTCCAAATTTAACTCAATTGAGTAGCGATATATTACAACACGGACCTCTCGGAAGAAAATATATATTGAAAATGCTACATGATATAAAATCAAACCCCAATTTAAGTAAATCACACATATACGGAGCAAGAATTGATGGGAATGAATTAAAAATAGGTGATTCAAAACTTAAAATAACTGAAGACGATTATATCATTATTGGTGAGCATAAATATAAGGGAACAAAAGGATTATATGAATTAATTTTTAAAAACATACCATTGAGATATTCGACCAAAGATTTAAATACTTTTAAGGAAATTTTACAAAATACTAATGCACATAAAAGGAATTACTCAAAGGATGCAATAATTAATCGTTCACGCGCAACAAAATATAACATTGTTATAAAAAAGTTGTTTCCCCCACGAAAACTACCAACATTACGTACCGCACCAGTAGTGAAACAACCGCTAAAAAGAAAATCTTTATCACTTATGGATTTATCACTTCTTGAACAACATGGTAAAAAGAGTAAAGGAGATACTTCAACATCTGGCAAAGGACTGATGAAAAATCTGTACAATACCAATGTAATTTATTACAAAGACATTAATAAATTAGTTGACAGAATGAGACTATTACATGAAGCTATGGAAGCCGGTCATACAGGTTTAAATAATGAATGGGTGGCTCTAGTTGATGAACTTAGAAGTCGAGGTGTCGTCGTATAATTGTCCGCAGATATAAAAGAACGGCAAGCATATAATGTATCATTTTTAACATGAGCGTCGACAAGTTTGGACGGTACTCCGCGTTAGGAGTGCAAGTTGGAGAAGACAGAAAAAGAAGTGGATTGCCGCAAACACCTGAAGGTGACTATAGCATAAGTAATAAACGTTTAAAACTAGTTAAAGATCCAGAAGAAGATACTGATGGAGCAAATTTAAAGACAGTAAAAGAAGCTACTTCAACATCATTAAAATTACTTAAGGATACTTACGATGTTAAATCACATAGAATAATTAATGTTGGTAAACCAACTGACAGTTCTGATGCAATTACTAAAGAGTATTTATCATCTGAACTTTCAAACACTTTAAAATTGCAGTGGGGTAACAATTTAAAAGATGGACAAACATATGATGCTGGAAATCATAGGATAACCAATGTGGCAAATCCAAAAAATGATAAAGATTCAGTTAATAAAGAATATTTACATTCTATAATACCGGAAAAGACTCAACGAGGATTTTCTTTTTATAAGTTTATTATAAATGACATTGGATACCCAAAGGAAGACGGCGATGCTGTAAACCTGAAATACATCAAGGACAACTGTATTTTACAAGATGGTGATGAAATCGATTGTTATGGGAAAGTGTTGTCAAATGTAAAGTTCGGTTCTCAACCAAAAGACGCTGTTACTATGGAACAACTATCTAAAGAATTAAAAAGGGGAACATCGAATTTTGTAAAACATGAAGATGCCGTGCTAAAGCGAGGAGATACATTTATACATGGAAATGAAAAGTTTGATTTAATGCAAGGAAAAAATGATGAATGGGATGCAGGACATAAAACAATAACAAATGGAAGATTTGGTATAAAAGATTCAGATG
This sequence comes from Neoaliturus tenellus, assembly GCA_030545055.2. Classification (NCBI taxonomy): domain Eukaryota; kingdom Metazoa; phylum Arthropoda; class Insecta; order Hemiptera; family Cicadellidae; genus Neoaliturus; species Neoaliturus tenellus. The sequence continues at coordinate 138,498,548 of CM061533.1, forward strand.
TACCTTTGATGGTACAAACATTAATTGCGAGTGGTGGTAGATTAGATACATACAATGGTCGTAATAGAAGAATAAAAAATATTTATCCTGGTTATGAAGATGATGATTGTGTTACATTGAGACAAACAATAACTTGGGATAAACACTTTGGGACCAAATATGATGCAAAGATGAAGAAAATAATTAATATTTTACCAGGAGAAGATTTAAATGATGCTGCTACTATAGGACAAGTTATAACAATGTCAAAAAGTGATTCAAACGCTTACACATGTAATGATAAACGTATTATGCAGTTACACGATCCTCAACATCCGAAAGATGCTGTAACTTTAGATTGTTTAATAAGAATAGTGGGCAATTTACTTATTGATACCCACAATCATATAGCTAGTACAACAAGTCATGTGATGATTCAACCCGATGAACGAGAAGCATGGATTAAAAATAGAATCATAAATCAATATATAATTAATTTGAATAATTAATTATTTAAATATAAAAATTGTGCATAAGTTATTCATTTATATAAAGCATCTCGTTGAGTAAACACGCCGGTTATATATAAAACAATATAATGAAGATCGCACAGCTCAGTCGTCGTCAAGTCAGCGGCAAGAAAGGACGTGGTATAACATCGGCTGCGTTATCCCTTCTCAAACGAATTCCTGTTGGTGCTGTTGTAAATCGGGCAATAGACGCTCTACCATACGAATTTCATCTGCCCGGAGGTTATCAATATTGCGGACCCGGAACTAAATTGGCAAAACGTTTAGCAAGAGGGGATCCTGGAATTAATAAATTGGATCAAGCTTGCAAAGAACACGATATAGCGTATTCCAAGTTTGCTGATTCAACAAATAGATCAATAGCGGATAAAGCGCTAGCAGAAATAGCTTGGCAAAGAGTTAAATCAAGTGACGCAAGTATTGCAGAAAAAGCAGCCGCTTGGGCAGTAACTACAGCTATGAAGGCGAAAACAAAATTTGGTGGCGGAAAACGTCGGAGAGGAAGACCTGCAAAGAAAAGAGCTCCTAAAAGAGGTGGAAACATTAAAAAGAGACGTCGTAGAACTCGTAAAACAAAGACAAAAAAGACTTCCGTTTGGTCAATGGTAAAAAACGGAGCAGGTCTATACCTAAGACCGTACCGTGTGTACTAAATAAGAAAAATCAATTGATAATTCCAAATAAAGCCTTAACAAATTATCAATTATCAAATTATGTAAAATGTTTGAAGATACCATTTTTTAGGGGAGTTTTTATGAAAGACGCATTACCAAAAAACATATGGAAAAATGAAACTGGAATAGTAAATTTAGATTCCTCCTATGGTCCAGGAACACATTGGGTATGCTATAAAAAACTCGGACAAAGCGTTTATTATTTTGACAGTTTTGGCAATCTACCACCACCTAAAGAACTTCAACACTACTTTAGAAACTCTAAGAATATATTTTACAATTATAAAAGAGAACAACCTAACAATACAGAAATATGCGGACATTTATGTTTGGAGTTTTTAGCAAAAAGCGTCAGTCAGCTTTAAGATGTCATCGTACACAGTGTCACTGAGCGGAAATTCATCTACATTAAAAAGTACTCTTTTCCCAGCACTGCGTCTATCTAAAGATAGATTATGGGAAGCAGCATTATTAGATTTCACTACATACAATTCAATTCCCAACATTACAGAGGGTAAAAACAATTTACTACATTATTATGAAAGTAAAGATAAAAAAGGAAACTATTCAGAATTAAAAATAATCACCTTGTCTACAGGAGCATATGAAATAGATGATATAAACCAGCTATTACAGAAGCAGCTAGGAGAAGAAAATATCTGTATAAAAGGAAACAACAATACTTTAAAAGCGGAAATTACCTCAAAATATTATATAGATTTGAGTTTAAAAAATTCAATCGGTAGTTTACTCGGGTTTTCAGATAAGAAAAAAAAATCTTAGATCCCGGAACTACTCATACGGGTGATACCACAGTAACAATATTAAAGGTTAATAGTATTGATATAACATGCAATATTATACACGGATCGTATAGAGATGGGGTAAACCAACATATTTTACATACATTTTATCCAACAGTAGCTCCTGGGTTTAAAATAGTTGAGAAGCCACAAAACCTTATATACCTACCGTTAAACACCAGTTTTATTTCAGACATCGTACTGAACATATCAGATCAGGACGGTAATAGTGTTGACTTTAGAAAAGAAACAATTACAATACGGTTACACATAAAAGCGGTAACTTAAGTATAACATGGGATTAACATTTAAACCACAACGGAAAAGCCGGGAGCTCAGTAGCTCTTCAACATTGGACGAGTTAACACCGGACAACATACATTTCCTACAAAAAATTGGGTTAAAACTAAATTACAATGGACATTCTGGATATATCTCAAGGTCCGACGTTCGACGAAACCCTATGGGAGAAGGAATATCACACGCACAACCCTTACACTTCATCAAAATTAAACAATAATGATGAGATAAGGATTCCCATTCAACAACAAGATATTTACACATTACCCTGTGAGAGTTATTTATATATTGAGGGACAAGTATTAAAATTGGATGGAAAAACTGGTTCGTCTGTTCCTTTTATAAATAACCCAATGGCATATCTTTTTGACGAAATAAGATATGAAATATCAGGAGTGACAGTTGATTCAACAAAAAAGGTTGGTATAACAACAACACTAAAAGGATTAACATCATTAACACCACATGAGAAGAATTCAATAGTCACCGCCGGATGGGTTACCCCCGATAAAGACAGCATAACACCAAATTCCAATGGTCATTTTGATTTTCACATACCTTTACGATTGCTTTTGGGATTCGCTGAAGATTACAAAAGAATAATAATAAATGTCAAACAAGAATTGGTATTACTCAGATCTTCAACTAACAAAGACTTGATACTAGCAGCAAGTGGCACTGAAGAAAGTAAACTAGAATGGCAGCTACAATTAAATAAAATCGTGTGGAGAGTACCTCATGTAAGATTAGCCGATGAACATAGAATCGTATTGTTAAGAAAGTTAAAATCTGACCGTGATATTGTAATGCCGTTTAGAAGTTGGGAATTCCATGAATACCCCATATTACCTCAAACAGAACGACAAACATGGACTGTTAAAACATCTACTTATTTGGAACGAGCAAGGTACATAATACTAGGGTTTCAAACCAATCGAAAAGATGTTATAACCGCACACGCAGGTCAATTTGACCATTGCAATATAAAGAATTGCAAAGTTTTTCTAAACTCTCAATTCTTTCCTTATGACAATTTAAATGTCATGTTTAGCAAAAAGCGTTATTCCATCTTATACGATATGTATGCAAGATTTCAATCGTCATATTATGGAAAAACTAATACACCACTGTTATCACCTGAACAGTATTATTCAAAAGCCCCAATAATCGTTATCGATTGCTCAAAGCAAAATGAATCAGTAAAATCGTCAAGTGTGGATATAAAAATCGAAATGGAATTTGAAGATAAAATACCAGAAGGTACTTCGGCATATTGTCTCATTTTACATGACAAAATAGTAACATATACTCCACTAACTGGAATAGTTAAAAATGTGTTATAAAAAACGGTTTTTAGGTGGGGGCGATTGTTATAAAAGGAGGAAAACGAAGTAAAAATTTCATTATTTGTTTGACCATCCTATGGGAAACATCGTTAGCAAAATGAGTTCACTTAATGCAAATACTAACGAAGAAGAAACTACACCGCTTATAGCCGACAACAGTTCCGATATAGAAAAACAAATTGAACAAGAAATGGATGAGTTCCTCAAGTTTAAACATAAGAAAAGAGAAGAGGAAGTTGAAAAAGGAATTAAAAAAAGAAAAGTCGATGACATTATTTCCACCAATATTTTAGCAGAGGTATTTCTTAGAATCTACTATCCCATCTCATCATGTATGACAAAAAGCGTATCTGCCGGAGTAATAAAATCATTGGAGTATTCACCAACTATTATTTTGAATCATGGATCTAAAATGGTGTTTTTCTCTGAAATTTCCTGGGAATCGTTTATGAAGCATATACATCTTTTAGAATGTTATTTAAGTAACAATACATATGGAAGAAGAACGAAATTAAGTTTGCTAGAATCAAATATTGAAATCGATATAGTAAAACATCGGGGAGGACAAATTGTTCGTTTTAGAGATTTAACTAAACATGACATAAAAATACACCTTACAAAAGATGAATTCTACACCCTCAGCTGTGCTACAGGTCCTATCACAAGATATCTAAAACAACTAATATTTTCAAGCGCAATCATAAAAGAATATTTAACCAATACATTGGATAGACAACCATATGTACCAATCCTATACGGTCCCGTAGATACTTCCATTTTCAATAGAATACCTCACGAAGTTGATATGTGGAGACAGTTGCACAACTATCAGACTAACTTCGGTATAGATGAAGAAGCACAAGAAATGAATGAAGAAGCATCTTGCAGCAACCAACCCGCAGTATAAAAAGACGCCCTCCATAATTTTACAAACAGTCCCATACCGACCTTTGTCATGAATAAACAAGTTTCATTTTCAAACCAATACCAAATAATGGAGGTAAAACGAGGTATAATTGAATTTCAAGCGTTTCGCGGTAACGACGGACATTTTATCATTAAAGAGTTAGTTATTCTAGACATGAACACATCTGTCGTTTATCACTATTTATTCCAACCTCCTATACCGTTCAACAGATTAACTACTAAAGCAAGAGTGACAAACAAATGGTTGATGAAACATTTTCACAACCTGAGATGGGATGAAGGTTTTATCCACTACAGTATGGTGCCGCACATTATGAATCATTACTGTAAGGAATTTAAAATTATCTACACAAAGGGATTGGAGAAAACCGCTTGGATACAAGCATTTACAAACCATGAAGTGATAAATGTGCAAGTGGATAGAGATTTTCAGTGTCACTTTGCCAACATTTGTATCTCTACCAAAAACTTTAAACATCGGCAGTCCCAATGCGCTTTAAAGAACGCTTATCGTTTGAATGCATATCTACAACAGAATGGTGGGGGGTGGGAAGGATATAAAAGCGACAACGCAACCATGACCCAGCATGAGTATTACTCTAGCCTCCGAACAGTCAACACCTCCCACACAGATTCGCAAGACTAAGAATAATATTAACAATAAATAAGAAGAAGAAAAAGTAAAGATGACGTCACAAACATTTTTACAATCTCTTGTCGATCAATTTAACAAACATTCAAAATCTACCGTCTTACCGACTAAAAGATGTTCAGAATTAAAAGAAGAAAAACATTATGTTATCCACACCATTAAGAAGATGGAAACTAGTGTTGGGGACGCCATCAACGTTACACTGAGTGAAGCGCCCTACACGCCCGGTGATGAACCAAAATTTCAAACATTTCTTCCTAAGCGCTTCGTGCACCTCCTGCAAAACGAAGATCTACGCCTTATCCACCCCGGCTCTCTGTACTTGGCATCCCACGGTCCAAGCGGAAGCAATTCAACGGAACTTACACTTCACGTCATGCCTACTGCCAACAACTAATTTATTTTTTGTAATACTTTTGTACACCTTTGTGAATTATTTTGAAAATAAATAAAGATGAAAAAATAAAAAAAAATAAAAAGCAATATATCACTATGTGTCTTTGCACATGGTGATATATTGCTTTTTAAAAAAATAATTTTAGATGACCTTGACCTAGTTACAAAAACTATATAAATGGAGTAATTTTCAAGGGGATTTCCTCAGTCTACAATTGACTTCCGTGCTGTACACATCTCCCTTGGTTGTCCAATTATTTAAACGACAACATGTCTCTCAAAATCAAATGCGCATCATACGATACCTCCACCATCACAACTTTTGAACAACTCGACAATTTCACTAATGAATTGCGAGTACTTCTTGCAGGCGGTTATCACTTAAATGCCGATGTTTACGTTACAAATAAGAAGATGTTTTCAAAACAAAACTACTGCGATGATGAAGTGTACTTTTCTACACAAACGGCAACAACATCTAGCCCTTCTACTCAAAATAATGTTAAATTCCACAAATACTACTAATGTTGAATTACAATAACAATACTCCATCAACTTGAGGCTTCGCTATAAAAAGGCTATTCAACCCAGACTAAATCATCATTTGCTTTTTGACAACCGCAGCGATAACAACTACAACTACTATGCTGTACCGAATGATGATTGAATTTAATGGTAAAATATTTGGAAAGGACTATCAAACGGTAGAAGAGATGAGCTCCGATCTTGATGTATTAACTAAAGAAGGCTTCCAACCAAAGTTAATTCTAAAATTTCCAGAAGTACATCCACTATCCACTGAAGATCTCGTCGCAATGGCTAGAGCAAAAAAACAAGAACATGAAGTAAATATTAAAAAAGAGAAAGAAGAAAAAAAAGACGAACCTATATCTTAAGTGTGCAACTTTTTAATATTTGTACCCCATTCTTTTTTAAAACTCCATTTGGTTGACCTTGAAATTACCCCCACCACTTTTTTCTTTTAATAAAACTCTCTATTCTATACTATACACCTTCATTTCCCAACTCCACTTAGAACCGTCAACATGGAAAAGAAAAAAGAAGACTACAAACCACGCTACTGTTGTGAACAAAAATGTACCGATATAGGAAGATGGATGGTAGACGGATTAGCTTGTAGAAAATGTGAATTCTTCGGATCCTGTTACTGCAAATGCAAAACAAAACAACTACCACCACCAGAATTGCAAACCTTCAAAATTTATAAATCAAGATACTTCCACACTTGCTGTCCCCAGAGATGTTTCAAATTTCACCCAGAAAGACTTTTTAATTGCCGAAAGTGTGATGCATATTATAAAGACGACTTTTGTACATGCATCAAACATTTGTGCAAATATAGATCAGATTGGTCTTCTGATCCTATTCAAGCTTCAGATGTATAGCTGTAGTCACTGACTGCAGCTTTTTTTTAAAATTTCATTTGGTTGACCTTGAGATTTACAATATATATTCTACATACCCTTTAACATGCTTCTCATTTACACTACATTGCTTGGACTAACACCAACATGGGTGACAGATTCATTTCTTTTGAACATTTAATTACCGAAAGAGATGAGATGGAAACTCTATTTCACAACTTACTCACACTTATGGATAGGTATCCTTTAAAATGGATCAACATCAAAGTAAAATATGTGGATCCTACCAGAATATTTTCATCATCATCATCATCATCTTCCAACAGTGCAGGGGAAGAAGAAGAACCAACTTATGGTATTACAATTATTGAATTAAACAGCGAGGAACAAGACAATCAAATTCAAATTATAAATAAACTTAGTATTTAGTTTACAAAAGTGATTGGTATTTCTATTCTATATTAATGCTATTATTATTTTATTTCTATACACTTCCCACAACCTACCCGAACGGCGTTTCGCGGCAAACTGCGGTAGCCGAAGTTCTCTCGCTTCTCGTTTTGGATTACCCCCACTTCTTTTCTTCCCCCCACCACTGTTCCCTGTTTCCATATAAGCGACCGCCTTACCGTCGCTCACCATTTGTTTGCCTACCGCCGAACGATGAGCCAGCCTCCATTAGCAAAAAATACTACTACTTTTGCAGTAACATCGCAACAAGATTTACAGGATATTTTTCAAACTTTAACCGATGTTGTAAACACACCAAACAACACGGTTACTATTACTGTTGAAATTACCTACAATTGTCCAGAGTGTGAAAGGATGGAAAGCGATAATGTTGAAGAATTAGAAATGCCAAACAACAGTCCTTCATCCGCCCACGATTCGACACCAGATGATGAAAGCTAGTCCTACACAAATATTCTTTTTCAATCCCCCACCACTTTACATTAAATATATATATCCTCCCCTTATTTGCTCTCCTCATTCCATCGCCTACTTTTACACCATCTACACCGCTCCTCTCTAACCTGTACACAAACATGATGGACGGCTTTTCAATCACATCACAATTGGAAGACGATAAATTAAAACTCGAAATTAACAGAATACAATTGGAAGCACAGAATCAGGAAGAAATGATCCGGCTGTTAAAGCTCTTCAAATGCGTACTGTGGTTGGTATGCCTCTATCTGCTCATCGCCATCACCATCGGCATTTACCAGACCGTCACCGCCAAACATCGCTTCGACACCACTTCCAATAAAAATTCTACTTGGCTTTCCTAAAATAAATTATTAATTCCCACAGCCCCACAGCCCCCATCCGCTCCCGCCACACTCCCGCCCGCCCCACTCGTCCCCACACTCCCCACCTTTTTTAAAACCCCCTCCAAATGACCTTGACACACTTACCAACCCCTCCCCAAACCCCCAAAAAACCCCCAAATCAACAACACACACCTGCCAGTTACAACCGCTGACCTTGACCTGCGCCAGAACCGGCAAATCCCTTCTACTCTCCTTGCCTCTTGTATTATAAGGGTGTATGTCACAACCTTGTGAAGGCCTGCATTTTGAAAGGAAAAAAGCAGATGTTTCAAGAATATATAGGCAGGGCAAGGTAAGCTAACCAAACTGTTTGAACGCACCCTTGCAAGACTCTCTGTATTTCAAATGTGCTATGATCCGCACAGCTTTTTTCTGAAGTCTGAACAATCTGATGAAATTTTTGTCAGCACAGCCACCCCAGACGACGATACCATACACAAGGTAAGGATGAATGAGACCTTAGTAAGCCATTAAAAGCACGTGAGTTGGACAGAACCTGGAAAGATATCTCAGCACATAGATACTTGAGGATAGGATACACGCTTGCACACGCTGTCAATGTGATCCTCCCAGGTTAAACCTTTATCAAGGTAAATGCCCAGGAATTTCGTGCAGCTTACTTCCTCAACTTCAGTCTCATCCACCATGACCGTGGGGCTCAACTCGGTGTGCAGTTGTCGAAGGCAAAATTTTATGAAGGATGATTCGGTTGCGTTGGTTTTGAGATTCAACTGTTCAAAATATTGAATGCATTTAGTTGTTCAAATTGAAAAATGTTTCCGTTTCTTAATTTGCATTTGTGAATCCGCGAAAAAAAGAGTGGTATCATCTGCATATTGGACTAACCGTCCATTTTCAAGAGATGATCCGACGTCATTGACGTAAAGAAGGAACAGCAAGGGTCTTAGAATTGATCCCTGGGGGACACCATATCTCAAAGGTTGACATCCGGAAATTTTGTTTGAGATTTGGACAACTTGTGATCTTTCTCGAGAAATGAATTGACCCAAACAAGAGGAACGCCTCGAATACCATGAGATTCCAATCTCTGTAATAGAGTATTGTGGTCTACACAGTCAAAGGATTTAGAGAGGTCCAAAAAACACACCCAACTCCAGAAAAATTGACGTAAGATCTCCCTCTTCAACCATTTAAGAAATAGAGACCTTTTAAAATTGCTGTGGTGGCTGAAAAGTCGAGTTCCTTCTTTAGTTTTTGCAGTATTGTGATCTGAAATCTGATGGCAAATCGTCAGTGCGAAATTAGATTATCTACAACTTTTGTATTTGATGTTTTGCCCTATCTTTACCGTTATCAAGCTAAATCACTTTAAATACTAAAGACCGGTATTGAGTGTCGAATGTAACACAAATTGTTTAGGCATTCCCAGAAGTAAAGACCCCTACATCCATATACTTGATTGAAAGCTCTTGACGTCTTCCAGATATTTGATATTTGATACCTAATATGATATCAAATACGACCTATCATGAATAGCTGTTACCCCTCGATCACGGCTTCGCCCGCGGTTGTGATTTAATTGTATAAAAAAATCTAGAATAATCTCTTTTTAATGCAGAATTTCTTTTTCCATTGGAATTACATTGAAACTTTGAAGTCCTGTGAGGTGTAACCCTGAAGGAATGTTTTCGTAGTGATTACTTATGAGCAAAGAGAAACGTACATGCCAAATTTCAATCCCGAAGGTCCTCTATGTTTGGTGATTAGTTTTTTCTTTGATTAATATTTAAAATTGGCCTTAAGCAAACATTATGTCGATGACCTTAGAAGCCCTATAAAATTTTGCAAAAGAGTTTGTTAGTAAGCACCAATGAACAAAAGGGACCGTTCATGCATATTTCAACCTCGTATTCCCATATTCTAATTTTGCAGAAGGCCTGTGGGAAGAGCTCTGAAAGAGAATTGCAAATAAACCGTTTCTTAGGAAGTACCATGAGCAAAAGAGGATCTTTCATGGCGAATGTCGACTACTTATGTCCCATAGTTTTTCATATTAGTTGTTTCCTAGATTCATAGTGAATATTTTCCATAAGAATAACATCAAATCAAAACTAAATTCGTGCGGCGGATCCCTGATACAATTTTGCAAAACCATTTATTAGTGAGTAGTTATAGAGGAACGTCTATACCAAATTTCAACATGGTAGGTCATATACTTTACTGAGATTCGTTGTATTCTAAGTTCGTATAGCCTATTATAAGAATTAGCCATAAGAATAATAGGTTGACATTTTGAAGTCCTTCGGGGTGGAGACCTGAAGGAATTTTAAAAACCGTTTCTTAGTTAGCATTTTTCAGCAAAGTGGAACATCCATGACAAATTTAAACCCTTTAACTATACTACTCACTCCATCACTAGATGGAGTTTCTCTGATATGTGAGTAATGGGTACTTGACAAATATATTGTATAGTAGATTATGTATAATATTAGAATATTTTATTATAAGAGGTTAACATAATCCCAACCCATCAAAAGCATTTTTATTTATTTATGTGGTCCTCAAGTCATAGGCCTACAAAAATAACAGTTCGTTGCAAATATATTACACAAACATAGCTAAAAAACAATATTTTATAGACGTAGTTGGCATTTTCAAATGCCCTTTAACTAACACGAGCAAAAATAAACGGAATGGAACTCGTGACCTCCTGAAATGAACTGTGAATCCAAGACTATAACCGTTAAACCAGCGAGACACTTCCGTCAATTAATTGTAACTGGTCTTATTCCTAAGATGGAGTGATGGATAATTATATTGGCAGACACTATGGACGTGGTCGAGAATCCCAATCGAATAAGGATTTTCTTTCTGCAGGTGATGATGGAGGCGCCGAGTTGCCATGTTCGGAACTTCCAGCAGGTTCCAAAACAACAGTATTCTCACTGCGTCTTCCAGATATCGTTTTATGTTGACAAAAAATTAATGGGTTGACTGTTAAAATGTTTACAAACCTGTTTATGGGAGACGCATCTATATCTATTACCTTAAAAATCTAAAACCTTATACCTCTATAAGATGTTTTGTACCGTACCGATACAATTTATTTCACTGATCATAATCAGATAGGAGGAATGTAACATTAATCTACAAGAAAAAGATATTTTTCAACAAGAATTATTCAAAACTACCTCCCGAAAGAGGGGAATGCGAAGGCATGTTTTCAGTGTCCAAGGGCTATGAATAACTCGTTGGGTTCAAACCTTAAAGGGTTCTGAAACGCCAAGGACATTCATTTTAGTTTTGGGTGTATGGTAAGCAGGGGCATCATCAGGAATTATCTTGAAACTTTAAAAAATCCATCATTCTAAACATCCTTCAAATTGACAAACTACTCGAGCAGCTGAAGGCCCGCCCGTTCCTACGTTGGCGACAAGTGCGACGCGACGAGAGCGACCAAATTTCAAACCAATGTATAAGTATTGGAGCGCTCTTGGTACACGACAGAAGCGTCGCTTTGGCGTCAATCTATACAACGTTATGGCGATGCAAGTGTTCCGCTGTCGTTGCTTCAGTCGCCATGAAGGAATGGGCCAAATCTCATTATACCCATCTTCTAATTCATGTAACCTTGCGTTAGTCCTTACTGAACTGATCGGTAGATAAGCAGGCTGTAAACATGCAGCCCGAATTGCCGTAATGCGGGGTTCGCATGTAGAGGAGGCATAACAGTGGTGTAATTGACGGGCTAGCTCCGAGGAAGTGACGCTGGCTCGGCCACGGCTAATGGTGCATTGTCGGCGCATGCTCAATTTGCTCAGATAATGTGGTCGACACACCCAGACGTAAAACATCTGCAGATAACGAATAATTGCTCTTCTCTCCTTGAAAGGAATTTAAAGGAGCCACAAAAGATTCTACAATCGTGCTAGAAAAACATGTATGGTGTATGGCTGCTTTTCAAGGTGAAATAATTTGAGTTTTTGTCAGAAGTAAAACCTCTCTGAACTGTGGAGTCATTAGGATCAATCAATCTTTATCTTCTGCTGAATATTAATGATAAATGTGATTTTGTGCTGTATATAGAATCCTATATGGTTGTGTGAGTAAATTCTTCTTCTTATATTTGCAACGAGCATTCGAAGACCGATGACCAAGACATTTCGCTGGGGAGTCAAGTTCTTTGTCGAAAGCCAACACTGAATTTTTCCGACTTAAAACCAGACTTCGACATATAGAAGTGGAGTGATTTTTTGCTCTTCTTAATCTATCATAACGAATTTAATCAAAGATTTTGAACGAAACCCTCTGTATTTCAATTTTTAAAGGTAACTTATGCCTATCTGTAGTTGAAATGAATTGGCTTTGTTTTAAAGGAGAAAGTGTGAAAATCGTGTATCAAATTTACTGAAGATCTAAGCACAACGGGTTTGTTTTAAACACTTTTAAATTTTACATAGCGAAACGTATGGTCGAAAGTATACTAATTAGGAATTTGAACTAATATTAAAACATACATTGATGACGTAGACATATTGGAAGTTCGTGAATTGTATACGGCGGTTTTAAAAGCAAATTAACTTATTGGGAAAAATTTGAACAAGTCGAACTCAGCACTCGAAATTGTTGTGGTTGGGTTTGAATGCGAATGTTGTATCAACCCCACGTCGTCTGACTAGTGAAATTAAATTTTAAGTTTAACAATTGACGGAAAAAGGAAGCGTGTTTTTCAGCTACGTATTCGGGTGTAGGCCTACTGAGGGTTCACCTGTGTAGCCTATATGGGCTTTGTGAGTTGCGAGGAGAGGCTAGCTCGGCCCGGCGCCGCGGCGGCGGCGGAGGTCGATCGAGCCAGAGCCTCAAAATGGCGACTATTGATCACGACCGGGCCCGAGCCGCTCCGAGCCGCTCACACGCCGCACACCACTCAAGGTCTGTAGAGGAAAAAAAGCATAACTGCTTCCACGGTCTGCTGGATAGATATTTTTTTGTGTTCTGGATACGAAGCGTCAAAAGTGGAACGGAAGTCAAGTTACGTTATAATATGTACCATTACACAGCTGATAGAAAAAAAGAATGAAGCAGTCTTGCCACGGATATGATATTTATCGTAACGACACCATACTATTCTATTTTACATTTGGATTACTAATTAACAAACCATTAGTTAGTGACCAAATTAACAATTATCAACCAAGGTAAATATAAAACCATAAATTCTACCCTAGTTTGCATTGAAATTCCTTATTTTAGTAATAGTTGAGACAAAAAAATCTCCAACGCAAACGAGAACGATTGTTGTTTCCTGCAGCTTTGACAACACTTGCAGGTAACAAAGAGTAAAATGTTGGCTTTTAACACTTTTGTAACCAACAAAAACTCTGTGGAAAAATCCACGGATGTCGCAGAAAGTGACACCATTGTTCTTGTGGGACGTAGTTCACCTGTGGCACTACAGTCATCTTGCGCACAGCTCACCGCACACTGCTGCGTCATGTGGTATGCGGATGAAGAGGAAATAAATTTACAGACCACGAGCTGTAGCAAGTAATAAATTATTTCAGTAGCACTACCCTACATGACATTTGATTGTTAATTTCATCATTTCTAAAATTTACCTGCGTGACAATCTGTGTTACAATTTACTACTGGAACTTGTGTGCGGCGCAATACGCAAAATTTAGCACAATACCGGGTGATCGAACATTGCTCGTTGGTGATTTACTTATTTATTTTGCATAATAATTAAATTCTATGTCCAATGGCATTAGGCCTTTACTTACCCTGTTATTTACTCAATCGATCTTTATAGCTAATTCTTGCAATCTTCTCGAAATTAAGTGTTTCTTACAGGTCCAAACTACGATTCCTCGATAGTTTTCACGCCGATCTGCATTAGGGGCTTTGCCTAAAAACTAGTAGAATAATTAGAATAAATATATTCATGGATGTTTGATCTAAATCATTTATCACATACACAACGTATAGAGACGTCAGAGAACAAAATAAATATTAGGTACATTACAACTCCCCGGTCTTGCAGGACATAAAAATGGAGGGTTAATGTTTTAAAATTTCAACTTATCCCCCAAACCCCCAAATTTGCTAAACCTCCTCTAAACCTTCATCTTACGCATCTCTAATTTTAATAAATACGTAATAATATAAGAACAAATCCGACTCGATTAAACGTATAAGAGTTTTATACAGGGTGTCCCGGAACTCTCTGGAACCCTTTTGTATATTTGTTCCTTGCATCGAGACAAGAAAAAAACATCATACAAATAGGGGTCTAAAATCCATCGTTTAGCCGCTAGCCGCCATTTGATTTTTTCACGTAATAATTTTTATTTCCGTAGCGGATGGTTGTATTCATATCATATTTGGTATGAATCTTTATCATACTAATGTACATTTTCAGGAAAAAATTAATTTTTTTCACTGTGTATTTTCAAAATGGCGGCCATTTTTAATTTTCAAACTAAAATATCTCAAATTTGGTAAATTTCAAAACAATTTTACTTAGCACAAAAAAGTTGCCAAATTTAATTATCTAACCAACGGTACCAAGTTTGTAAGGATCTGATTACAAATAACGGAGTTATTGCGATTTTTCTCCAAAAAAACATTGATTTTGCATAATAATTAATGCAAATTATGGCCATTTTCACAGAAAAATAGCAATAACTCCGTTATTTGTTATCAGATCCTTACAAACTTGGTACCGTTGGTTAGATAATTTCATTTAGCAACTTTTTTGTACAAAAAACTTTTTTTTGGAAATTTACCGAATTTGAGATATTTTTAGTTTGAAAGTTTAAAATTGCCGCCATTTTGAAAATACACAGTGTAAAAAATTAATTTTTTTCCTGAAAATGTACATTAGTATGATAAAGATTCATACCAAATATGATATGAATACAACCATCCGCTACGGAAATAAAAATTATTACGTGAAAAAAAACAAAATGGCGGCTAGCGGCTAAACGATAGATTTTAGACCCCTATTTGTACGATGTTTTTTTCTTTTCTCGATGCAAGGAACAAATATAGGACAAAAGGATTACAGAGAGTTCCGGGACACCCTGTATATAATTTTGAATTGGTTTTCAATAAGGAAAATGTAGATTAAAATAATTATGATAATGTAACCACTGTAACTGAACACTATACTATGACTTTCAAAATTAAACTAAAACTATTGACGAGATTGACCTATAAGGAGCAAATTATTCCCGTATTAGGGTATTAACTATAGGGAAATTTGCTAAAATAAATGTAAAATAAATTACGATACTTCCTAGTTGTCCGTGGTACTGATAGCTTTTGAAGGGGACCTCCGATTTTGATGAAATTTGGTATGAAGGTGCAAGACTAGATCAATTTTCATGAGTTCGCGAACCAGCATGACCGGGTTATGGGAACGGGGTTTTATGGGGTATCAAAGGGGTCAAAAAAATGTTTTGGCATTTTCGGACCTCAATTATGAAAATTCAACAATTTTAACTAAACCCGTTTAAAAGAGCTTAAAAAACAAACAATTTGGTATTATAAATTTTTTTAACTTGGCTTTAAAGAAAAGCCAAAATAGGTTTCCCATGTCATTTTTATGTAAAATCAACAAATGCATATATCTTGCTTATTTTAGACATAACTTTGGTGTGTACATTCACTATACACTGAAAAAACGAGAAGTTAACCGAGTCCGGGTTAAGCTATTGCAGGGTTGAATTGACTAATTTCGGGTTTATATAATCAATTCTACTTAGTAATTAGTAACCATGCCAAACAGGTTGATATATAGGTGGTTATTTTAACTAGGAAGGTTGGCAATAATTACTAAGTCAAGGCTTTAAATTTTAAAGTTTGTTATGTTATTTTATGTATATGTATATTGTTATATTATTTGTTATCTATATGTTACCTATCAAGACAGTGAAAACTCTGAATTGTGAAAATAAAAAACAATTAGATGTAATTAGAAGTGTAAAAGTAGAAAATAGCTTGGCTCAAAAAGAAATCACAAAATTACGTAAAAAGTTAAGCGATAAATGGGCAGATGATGGAATTATAACAGATTACTTTTCCACATTACAAAGTTATGATAATAAGAGTGAGTGTCTTTTTCTGACGCCAGCTCTATCTCAGTTGGTAAAACCACAGAGTAAGTCTGTGGTAAAACTAGGGAACCAAGAGGTAATTCATGACATAACTAATTCTGCCGATTACACTAAATGTAAATTCTTATTTCTTAGCGTAAATGATAGTGTCGATCTGGTAAAAAGCGATTCTGGTTCGCATTGGTCCTTGATGTTTATTGACAAGTCTAAACTGCATGCATACCATCACTTAGATACTATGTCAGGCATAAGGCCGGTTCCTACGTGGGCGACAGATGCGACGCGACGAGAGCGACAAAATTTCAAACAAATGTATAAGCATTGGAGCGTTCTTAGTGGGCGACAGGAGCGACAACAATTTACAATGTATAACGTTATGGCAATGCAAGCTTGTCGCTGGTGTCGCTCCAGTCGCTCTCGTCGCGTCGCATCTGTCGCCCACGTAGGAATCGGCCTAAATCAACAAAGTGCGATCGACACTGCGACTCACCTAAATATTCCTGCTGAGAATATCCATTTTGTTCATTGTTTTAAACAAAACAATAGCTATGAGTGTGGGGTTAATGTATTAGTTCACGCTAAGTTGATTTTACACTACTATTGTATTACTTCTGTAGATAAATCATTCCTAGAGTGGTTTAATTCTGAACCGAGACCAGATTCTAATGTAGTAGAAGTACCTGTTTGTGAACTAATTGACTCAAAAACCCAGTCTGTAGATGTAGAAAATGTTCATACTATTGTAACTCCGATAAAATTTAAGAAATCTAAGACACATGATAAATGGGTGATAGTTAAAAATAGAAACCACCGTAAGCATACCGCTAAAAGTGCCAGTGTAGCTCCAACAAATGTTGTTGAATGTAAAAATAAATTTGATATTCTCAGTGATGTAGTTGATGATGAGGGAAAATTTGTAAAAAACAAATCTGGTACTTGGAAAACATCTTGTAAAAAGGTGGAGAGCGGTAAAGCAAAAGGTGCTCACAATAGGTTTCGGGTTACACTAAAAAAAGTAAATGTCTGTAAAAATCCTGTTGCTCCTGCTAAAAAATGCAAAAAACCCAAAGTAACCATATTGTCAGATAGCCATGGCCGTCACTTATCTGATCTAATACGTGAAAAATGTTCCAATAAGTATGATGTGCTCGGTTTTGTCAAACCTAATAGCAGGTTATCTGGTGTGGTCATAATAATGTAGACTCGATTGTAAGTGATTTGGATAACAATGATGTACTTATTGTATTTGGTGGCACAAACGACATAAGTTCTGTACCCTGTGTGGACGAAATTTGTAAGAAATTTGATTATGTTTTGGAAAAGTCCACAAAGACTAAGTTGATTGTTGTTGGTTTACCTCTTAGGCGAGATCAGCCTGAACTAAACCAGCAAGTCTCTTTGGTTAATGAACGGATGTGTACACTTAGTTTCACAATCTAGCCATGCTAAGTTTTTATCTTTGGACTCAGTTTCTAAACCTGTTTTTTACACAAAGCATGGTCTACATTTTAATATGCTGGGAAAGGAGCGTATTGCAAGTCTGCTTTTGGACCTGGTCATCCCCACGTGTCGCTCTGAATCCGATCCTATCAAAAAAATATCCCCGTTCACATAACAACATCTCACAACAATAGTAGGCGCCAAACCCAAACTCATAACAGAGAATATAATAA
The DNA here is from genome assembly GCA_030545055.2 of Neoaliturus tenellus. Classification (NCBI taxonomy): domain Eukaryota; kingdom Metazoa; phylum Arthropoda; class Insecta; order Hemiptera; family Cicadellidae; genus Neoaliturus; species Neoaliturus tenellus. The sequence continues at coordinate 138,516,628 of CM061533.1, forward strand.
TAACTTTTCTCAAGTAGCCTATGACCATCTTAATTACAATCATCAGACATCAAGCCCTAACAGTCAACATTATTTTTTAGGACCCAGCCCCTTGCCTCAGACGAGATTCTAACAAAGAACACTCAGGTTATTGAACACAAAAAGGATAACAATTACCTGAGAGTTGTTCATCAGAACGTACAATGAATTTTAGCTAAGCTCAACATGGTTGAAATCTTCATTGAAATAGCTTCTCCTGACATCCTTTGTTTATCAGAACACTTCCTTTGTGGCACGGATTTAAATTCATTCTGTCTCCCGGAGTACACTATGGCTTCTGGTTTTTGTCGCTCTAACATGGGAAAGGGCGGGGTTTGTATTCTCATGAAAAATGGTTTGAACTTTCATGTTGTTGATGTTGAGAAGTTCTGCGTTGAGGGTTATTATGAGTTTGCAGGTGTTAATTTTGATTTAAATAATATGTCTTATTTTTTGCTTGTTGTCTATAGGCCACCCCATCAATCTGCTCAGTGTGTTGATAATTTTTTAAAGTCTCTTTGTCATTGTCTAGAACACTTTGCCAAACCTAACACCAGGACAATAGTTGTCGGTGATTTTAACATTGATTTCTTTTCCTCAAGCTCTTCATGTATGAAACTCTCTGAAATTATGTTGTCATTTGGTCTACAAGATACAGTTCACTCTTACACTCGAGAATTCAATGGAAGTAAATCTCTGATTGTCAATGTCTTCTGTAATTTGAGTGGTGAATTTTTACAGACAGAGGTAGTTGTTTCTGGAATATCAGATCACTATGCTCAAGTCATAGATATTAAGCTGTCTTCGCCTAGCCTGGGAAAAATTCCCAGATTTGTGATGAAAAGAAAATTTATTCAGGATAACATTCGCATTTTCAAACATTACTTGAGTAATGAAAGTTGGAGTGATGTGTTCTCTTCAATGAACATTGATGAAAAATTTAATAGTTTTTATACTAGTTTGAATTACTATTTTGAGTTTTCTTTTCCTTGCAAAAGGTCCAAGTTGCAAAATAGAAAGTTCTTCACACGAATTAAGCTTGATCCTTCGTTGTTACTAATGAAAGAGAACCTCATTGAAATGTACCACTCCACCAAAGATCTTAATGCTACCAATCCTATCCGAATGTCTTATCTCCAGCTTAAAAAAGAGTTCAGAGCTGCTGTCAGAAAAGCAAAGGCAGCGAACGTCCTTTCTCACCTGAATGAGTCAAATAATAGATCAAAGGCTGTTTGGGAAATTGTCAATGAAACCATTCCAAATAAAAATTCCAGCTATTTTAGACAGTTTAAGTTGGCTTCGGATAATGGTGAGGTGCTGTCAGACTCAGAGGAAATTGCAAACACCTTCAATTCATTTTTCTCCAATATTTCCGGGACACAACTCGAAGATCCCCTGGCTCTGAGGAACATTTTGAACGTACCTTCATCCTGCTCATCTATTCTTCTCTACCCGACTGATGAAAACGAAGTTTTGGAAGTCATAAAGTCACTGAAGTCAGGTGGTTCCGCTGGTTCAGACGGTATATCTTCTAGACTACTCAAGGAAGTTGGAATTTACTTGGCAGGGCCCTTGTCTCATCTAATTAATGTTTCTTTTGTTGAGGGTAAATTTCCTGAAGTCCTAAAATCTGCAATCGTTACACCTATTCACAAAAAGGGCAGTCCTACAGATAAAAGCAACTATCGGCCGATTTCAATCACGTCAACCTTTTCCAAGGTTTTTGAAAAGATCTTTCTCAATCGCCTTCAACCTTTCTTGTCCAACCAAAATATACTTTTTGAAAAGCAGTTTGGTTTCAAAAAAGGTTCATCTACTGTTTACGCTATGTTCAGCTTCTTGTCGAACATATCAAGGTCTCTCGATAACCATGAGCACACTTTTGGAATCTTCCTCGATCTAAGTAAAGCTTTTGACATGGTCAATCATAGGCTATTGTTGAAGAAACTAGATCACTTTGGTATCAGAGGTAACGCCTTAAGTTCTCTTCTTTCTTGCATAATAGAACTCAATCTGTTAAAATTCAAAATTTGGATGAAAGCAGTTGCCTCTCTTTCAAGTCGTCTCGTGAGGTTAATGTATCGTGTGGTGTCCCTCAAGGATCCGTCCTGGGACCTCTCCTGTTCCTATTGTATGTCAATGACATTCGCTCGAGCGTGACTACAGCTGATTTGTGTATGTTTGCAGATGACACTTCATTTAGCCTCAGTGTCATTTCCCGAGAAAATCTCGAAATAGAATCCTTCACTCAAAGTAGTCTTCTTTTACAGTGGTTGCTGGACAACAATCTTCGCATAAATATTGACAAGACAAGCCTGATTGATTTTAACCTGAGGAAAGCGGAGGGTTCAACTAGTGTGTTCCTGGGTGAAACTTTGGTTGATTCTTGTCAGCAAACCAGTTTTCTCGGCTTGATTATAGACTCCAAACTTGATTTTTCTGAACATGTAGCTAAAGTTAGACGCAAGCTCAACAGCAGTATCTTCATTCTTCTAAGACTATCTAATTTCGCAAATACAGATGTACTTCTAACTGCTTACTATGGGTGTTTTTATCCTCATATAAGCTATGGAATAGCAATATGGGGGTCTGAGTCAACCAAAACAAAGTCACTCTTCCGTCTTCAAAAAAAGCAGTACGTTTGGTTTTTGGCCTCAAGAAATCTGAATCTTGTCGGGGTATTTTTTCCAAATTTAATCTTCTCACTTTTTCTAGCTTATACATCTACGAATGCCTCTCCTTTTTCATTAGAAACAAACACATGTTTAACTCCCGGAACACTACTCATTACCAATTCAGAAATACTTGTACATTGACTATTCCCAAACATAAAACCACCTTTTTTAAAAAACAAACACTTTATAACATAATTCAGCTACACAATGCATTGCCTTCGGAAATAAGAAAAGAAGCCGACCTAAAACGATTCAAGAGTCGTCTGCTAGCGCTCCTTCTCAGCAAAGAATATACAGTGTACAGGACTTTTTAAATGATAGGAATGATTTTAGTTAGGAAATTGATTTGTGTTTTTTATTCTATAATGTATACTGACAATTGTCAATGCTGTATGAACATCAGTTTACGACAATAAATGATCTTGATTCTTGTTAACCTGTTAAAATAATTTAAAACAACCCAATAAAGCATCTAGGTTAATCCAATCTTAACGATTGTTTATTATAACCGCAATATTGATTGAATCAAACAACTAAACCTGGTTAAATTTACCAATGTATATTTGTTAAAACGACAAAATTTCAAAAGTTGGTCAATTTTACCAACCTTGCTAGGTTGGTAACAACAACCTTCTTCTATTTACAGTTCTCCACGAGCACCAGTGCAAGAAGGAGCCAATATTGTGTGTGAGTTGTAAATTTATTGTGATTGTTACATTAGCAGGTCCTTCCTCTTACATTTCTGTGTTTGAAGGTATTAGGCAAATTCCTATAAATACCGCTTAACATATAGTTTGAATCTCAAAAGTACATTGTAAAAGTTTAAGTATTTTTAAGTTGACCAGAATGAGGGTAGAGGTTTTCAGAGAGGTAATTCAAGTTAAAGACCATTTGAATTAAATGAGTTGTAGTCTACTATTTCCCACGTGGTTGTAGATTTCATTTTGTGTAAGAAATTCATACTGTTTGATGATCAAATGCCGTACAACCAATAAAGTTCATCTTTATTTATTATGCAACATATTTGTTGATTTTATTTAATGGTAAGCATTTATCACCATCTACCGACAAGTTATATGAGGTCTAAAAACATTGGTTTATTTAAAAGCGGGGGGATTCCATTAGTGTAGATATTTAAATTACAGATTATCAATGCTTACAATAGCAATCTCTGATAAGTAAAAGATCCATGCCATTTCAGGGTTCAAAACTTATCAATCAGTGAAATACAGTCTACATTACCTATTCTTGTTATTATTTTCAGCGAAGTGAAAACCTAACCTTTTAGGTGAGTTGAATTGATTCGTCAAAATAACTCAAGAGGTAAATTAAAACAACCCAGAGGTTGATAAAAGCAAGTTTGGAGGTTAGTTGGAATAAATAACCCAGGAGGTCAGTTCAAATAACCCAGAACCTGGTTAGTTAAAATAACACTTAAGGTTGGTTAAAAGAACCCAAGAAGATTGGTTAAAGTAACCTTGCCGATTGGTTCAAACAACTGATGAGGTTGGTTAAAATAACCCGGAATCTAGGTTAAACTGATTAATTGGAAAGTTGGTAGTTTTAACCTAGAATAAAACGGTACTTTACTTACTAACTAAGTTGGTTAAAATAACTAATTTCTTTTACTACTTTCAGTTGGTAACCAATAACCAATTAGGTTAGTAAGTGCTATAATAACTGGTTTACTTGGTTAAATCAACCGTTTTTTTTTAGTTAATTTTACTGTTTGGTTTTTTCCGTGTAGAGGTTATCTGATTTGCTTACAAAGTCCACACGGCAGCAATCCAAATATACTCAACCCCATGGGGTTTAAGAGTAAATTTAAAAAGTGCCAAATATATAGAACAAATTTGATATTTAGGTCTACCTTTTCAACCAATACATTTCTTAACAACGCCAATGGCAGTAAATCTACAAACTCGTTCCTATAAAGTTTATGGGATATTCGCTAAAAAGTCTTAAAACTACAATGGAAATTAAAAAAAAAAAAAAAAAAAAACACCATAAAATATTGGGTGTTCTATAAGAAGTTTAAAAGTTGGCCACCATATTGGAAAATGGTGATCAAATACAAAAAATGGAATTAACATTTTTTATTGCCTAAAAAAAGGCGATGTTCCCCATTGAATTTTTTTTCTAAATCTCATTTTTTAGGATATGCGAGTTTTGCCAGTTGTGACACAGTTAAGTTCTTTACCCTACCCTGTATATCCTACAATATACGGAACAGGTAGGCCCCTAGGCCTAATGAACTCATGAACCAATTTTAATGATTGTATTTAAGAAAAATTAATAGGCCTACTGTTACATTCTAAAGCGTAGTGTTCATTTCATTTCATTTCATTTATTCATTCCAACGGTTTCCCATTACATAATTTTTACAATTTGTTTGAACATATTGAAAATAGTTACTTAAAAACATACATAAGAGTGAAAAAGTGCGGTGCACTGCTTGTGATGAAAGTGTTGCATCAGAAACTGATAATGTTTTTGCGTTGATTAAATCACCAGTCGCAAGTACATCTTGTGTATCAACCTCTTGTGTTTCACTCATTTTTATCGCACACTTCAACAAACACAATTCCGCAGTAGTACACGTACGTCTTCACTCCCTCCATTGGCAGATCATCAAAGAATACTGTTTGAGTTTACCGAGCAAATGCTCGGCCCCCAGGTACTTTGTTATAAAATTAATAAGCATAAAAACAAACTATCATAATGCCACCTCACCATTTCTCTCCGTTTAAAATGCCAAATCTCCAGTCTCCGGATACAGCTGCACATCCCCCGCAGCCAATAGCGTCCGCCCCCCGCTCCCCCTCCGTCACACGACCGCTGCTATTGGCTGCCTGGCGCGCGCCCGCCGCCGCTACACGCGGTCTCTTGCTTCACTCTGGCGCCCTGGTAGTAAGCCGCGCTTGTGACGGTACTGCACAACCCTTTCGTTGCACACCCACGCTCACTTCCGGTCCGCCAACACCGTACGCTCTCTCTCTCTCTCACACACATACAATTTCTCTCTCTCCTTCGCACTCGGTTCCGCCACCGGCCGCGTGCGGCGCTGCTGTCGCTGTGCCTCTCCAACCTTCCTCTCCTCGCTGCTCTATCCAGCACTCCACGAGCCACTTGGATTGTTTGTTTTACGTTTTTATAGCTAAATATAAATATAAATATAGCTATTTTCTAGTTTATGTAAGCATGATTATTTTTCTCCCTTTTCCTCAGCTTGAGTGAATCGTAGGATAAATCCGCGCATACCATTAGACAGGTGATGAGCAGAATTTCATTAAAATTCAAATCTACCCTCAAGGCGCCAAAACTCTCACGTTCATTTTTAACAATAGGCTATTTAATAGATCACTTTAGTTATAACCATAGATATAAACCATAAAACAATTATAACCATAGTTATAAACCATATTTTTATTTTAAAACCATATTAAATATTGTAAAATATTTAATTTATATTTTTCCTTACAAATTAATCTTGTGGAATAAAAAACAATTTTCTCTTAGTGTTTTTAAGAGCCTGCAGTACCTTCCCCATCTTGGATTTTTAGTCCCATAAGAACAGATATAATTATAGGTGTATTTGAAACACTTTATCTCGATAATCTTGCATCGGATTCGCATGAAACTTGAATATGTTCACCACAATGGTGGTGGTTAATATGAGGTGGATAAATTTTTTAATAAACCTCCTAAAAATAATTTAACATGGTTTAAAAATGGTGTTAATATATGTTTATGTTTTATAGCCTACGTTATTCGTGTGGATAATTTGTTTAATTAATTTTCTATTACGTCAAATGAAAGAAACTATATGATAACATTATTTATAAAATGACATCAAGTTTGAAATTTTCTGACCAAAAACAAACTCACAGGTACTGTTTTGAATTTAACATTGTTCTTATGAGACAAAATACCAATTTGGCGGAGGTACTTCATAGACTCTTAATGCAAACACATTACCTTAAACTGAAAATTAATTAAATAGCCAGTAACAGTCTAAGAAACCCATTTCACTAGCCCATCCGGCCTCTCTCCCAGTGTCCTCATCCCACTCCCCCACATCTTCAACGTGGTTCTATCTGGTCACTAGCACGGTCAACTACAGAACGTAAACAAATAATAACATTTTAAATAATTCATTTTTTAATTAGTTTTTATTTTTATTCTTTTGCTGTGCAGTGCTTAAATAATTTTGTTCATTAGTCGAACTGAAAGTTTGTTGTGCTTTGTTTTCTGATCTCGGCTTTGCATCTTTCGTAAAAAGCGAATGCGCATAGAAAAACACTTCCCGTCTTAGTGATGAAAACTACTATTTCAATGATAATCATTAAAAATCTACTGGTTCAAAAAAACTAATAAGTGTTTGAAAACAACAATTAAGTCAAATAGTCATCGTCGCTTGTTATATCTTTACGACAAGAAAGTAGCCTACTGATACTGCATAATTTTCAACAGATCTAAATGACAAAAGGTCTATGCCAATTTAACCTGAAACAAAAGAACAATGAACATTCACCATTAAGATGTTTATCACACCGCGAAGTTCTTTATTACTTCTGTAAAGAGATGCAGTTGCTGATGCTGCAATCTTTGCATCAGGAACAAATCTGCAATCTGTGCTGCACCTATGACGTACAAAGCCTTCACATAACAATTATTATGGACCCGACCCTGAGACAGCATAAACTATAACAACTATTAGCTTCTTTTCTCAAGTAGAGTAGAGATATTTTATGGTGTTCAGCAAACGCAACATGTGCACACAAGAGGTGATGGCCAAAATCTGGTAGGAGACTGTATGTAGTTCTCATCTGCTGCTCATTTGTTGTGAAGGCTGGAAAGCTTGGTGATATTGCATGAAGTGAAGATCCAAGGTGTAGAAAATAAATACTTCCTTACTTATGATTAAGATCGTTAGAAACATATAGGCCTACAGTCTATATTTAATGTATGTGGTGGGATCTTCTGGATTCATAATAATGTGCTAACCAGTTTTGATGGCTCAACAGTACGCACTGCTAATCGCTCTATTCGATGAAATAATGTGGCCCTTAACATTTATAAATTTACATCTTGCTTTAATATACTTATTTAATTACTTTTACTATTTGATTTGTTTAATTATTTAGTACCTGGGGGCCGAGCTTTGCTTAGGAAAGGTAAAAACAATTCTTTAATATTTTTAATATATCAGTTACAGACGGCGCTCTTATGCTTCATGTTCCAGACGAGATCGTTCGCTCCGCTAACTCGCCTTTCATCAGGCTGTTTTAATAGTCTATAGGTGTTTCTACGGGTGTTTAACTCTGGTGCTGACTCTGGTGTTTATTTTGTTGAAGCACACGTTAGTAGTGGCAAAGTGGGGCTGCTGGCTCAGGTCAATGACCCCTGAGGAATGCTGACGTCACCAAGGTCACTGACGTCACGAATGACGTCATTGGTGACGTCATCGATGACGTCATATCTATGAGGTCATAGGTATGACGTAATAGAAATGACGTCATGACGACGTCATCACCGCTGACGTCACCATAATGACGTCATTGACGTAATTAAGGTCAAGGTCACGTGGAAAGACAAAAAAATTTTTCTTTGCACTTTTGTGGTTCCTAGTATTCGGCTGTGGAGTGAAAATCCACGAGAAACCACAAAAGTGCAAAGAAAAATTTATTTTTCCAGCGACCAGACCGAAAAACTTACCAAATGTGACGTAAGGCATTCCTCAGAGGCCATTGACCTGAACCCTAGCAACCCCACTCTTAAAACTAAAAAAATAAATAATTTTTATTTCCACTTACCCACTGGAGAAACCCGAAGCCCAACTGGAAACAAAATTGCGAACAGCCGACGGTGGTGGTGTCATCACCGCGCGGGAGCCGGACGCCGACTGACCGGACAGCACCGCGCCGTCCGGGTACCAGACCGCGTGGTGGGGGTTAAGTGGTCAGATGCGAAAAAATAAAAAAAAATTATTTTCTTCCAACAACTCATCCTAGTTTGTTCTTTTGCTGGACCTCCGTTACTTGGAGTGGAAATATTTGTTAAGAAAATAAATTTTTTTATTAATTTCTAAGTGACCTTGACACTTAGTCTGGAATTGGAGTCACCAGCGTTATTTTACTGGCAAAAGTTAGCTCGTCTAAAAGTTTTTGAAACATTTTATCATCCATAGTGATCTTGGTGTCCCTTGAGTAAAATTTTGGATTATTCCTAAGGCAGCGTTTCATTTTTGTCAAAGTGGAAGTCTTGGACACCCTAACAGAATTATTTTGCTTTGCCAGCAAAAATTTTACTCTTAATAATTTTTCTCGCAAAGTTTCAGCCATAGCTGTGTCTCACAGTAAGGTTAGTATAAAACTGAAAAACTCAGTCAATTGTAGCACCTAAGCTGGAAGTAGTGGGGGAACAGGGCTGTAGTGGTGGGGGTAATGCGGTCTGGTGTTGCTATGTTTAGAAACAGTTTGCTGCGAACTGTCCAAGTATTAACACGTACTGTGTAGAAAAAATAACAGCGAGACTAGTATAAAATTTAAGTCCAAGAAAATACTTATTGTTAGGTTAATAAAGAGGTAGAGCTAAATGAAAAAAAAAAATAATTTTTGTACAAGATGTGCATGGTTCAATTTTGCAGCTAAGTTCAAAATCCACCAGTGTGGAACAAAATTTAATCATGAGGTTAAAATATTTAAACACATCTGCGAAAATATTAGGAGGCCTGTAGAGCTAAATAAAAATTAATTTTGTAGCAAACAGGTAGCGATATATTTTTGCCAAGTCATATAATAAGAGGGAATGATGTAAAAATTGAAATTTTACTCACAGAAAGTCTGGTAGCGTTAAGGCGCAGCGTATACCATGCGTCGTGGGAGAAGGCTGGCGAGTAACTGACTTGTTTTTAGAGGCAAGACGGCAGACATGGGTTGGTTATATAAGTGTTATGTAATCCGCAAGCGATACCGGAGACAAAATTAAATTTGTTCCCAACCAACACTGACTGTAGGCTGAGCTGAGAGAGACAAAATAAAATAAAATATTATTCTATACTACACCTGTCTTGTAAGTGCAGCAGTGTAACAAAGATTGATTTTGTGCAAAACAGGCTACGTTCTGTTTTTGCTAAGTTACATAAGAATGGAAAAATAAAAATTTACTCACAGAAAAGTTCCGCGATGTTGAGGTGGAGTTCCGCGACGGCAAGGTGCGCAATGTATTAATTTATTCATGGCTCCGGCAGCGAATGGACTGAGCAAAACATGAAACAGGAAATAAACTAGCACGCGGCGTCGCGCGGTCGGGTGGATTCATTTAGGCGGCGTCCTAGCTGAGCGGCGAAAATTCGCACGGCGTTGCGTGCGTTTGACGCACGGACGACCGACCAATGTAGGGGATGATTGAGGGAGAAAGAGAGAGTGGGGGAGGGGAATTGTTGCGCGGACTCCCCCACCCGTATCTCTTACTTCAACGCTCCCAAACCCGGGCTTAACAATTGCAAATATTTTATTGCTCATAGCAGTTGACATTTCTAGTGTGAAATGCTCGATTAGGAGTTTTTGTACTCTGTGATTTTCTTATTACCTGCAATCACTGGCGATGTGGGCGTTGCTCTGTGTAAAATGAGCAGTTAATTATTCTGATTAACTCTGAAGTTAAAATTTAATAACAGTAATTGCACTTTTAAGGTAAATCGATATGTCAAAGAACGTTCAACGTTTTATTTTATTACTCGCTTTGACTAAAGTCAGATGAAATTTTATTGATGTAGGTAGTAGTGATTCCAGAACTATTATTCTATGCGTTTAAACCTTTTCATGTAGGAGCATTCTGTAACATTCAAAAAATTATTTTGTTTATCACGAACTGGTTTTTAATTAATGAAACTATCAAATAACGTGTTGACTTTAGATAGTAACCATCCAGGATTTGGACGATTTCCAATGCACATGTCAAAATAAATCCTCTGGCATATAGAAAGGCACAAAACACTTCTACACTTTATTTTGATTAGGCCTACACGATCCAGACCTTGGGACCCAATTATTTATCCTTTGCAATTTCATTACTGAGTATTGTAGGCCTACTATTAAAAAAATAATTTCAATTTAGTTTGTATAATTTTTTTCGTAAAATGTATGAATATTGTATTAATAAGTTATGTGTTTTGCATCACTCTTATAAAAAATTATTTTGGAACAATCAATATTTTATTTTACCTCAATAAAGTACTATGTTGAAACCTTTGTTAGCATAAAAATACCTACCTGCCCTTGACAGTTCTTTATTTTCTGCTATATAATTTTTAACATAAAGTTGTCACATTTCATAGGCCTACTCTAAAATTACAGTGTTTTGAATATGTTATTGCTAAACCGCCTTTTTAGGCCTCTGACAAAATAAACGACCGTTTCATATACACATGGTTTGATTTCTCTTAACGCCCCTTTCACGATCTCGGTTTTACTCGTACGATTAAAAATGGCAAGGCGGACATTCCAATAGTGACGCGAAGAATCATGAGACCTTTCACTCAGGCACGACGACGGTTTTTAACTGGATGCCAATTATTTGTACGGTGTGACAATTACTTGGACCATTTTTAATGTACTCTTTTCCACACGGCTAAAAAACGTGCTGTGTGATAGGAGCTTTTTGCCGTTGTAAGAAAAGTGTTTTGGCTATTTTATTTGTTCTCAGGAACCTCTGTATCCTAAATTTAAAGGCGGTATTTAAGTCTGAATGTAAGAAATGATAAGACAAATTTTGTTTTACGAGAAAAAGATATTCCTATGGTTTTTTTTAGCCCTTTTGATTATCCGGCCGTTAATTATCCGGCCGTTATAAAGTAGCCGCTACCTGTGATAGGAGCTTTTTGCCGTTGTAAGAAACGTGTTTTGGCTATTTTATTTGTTCTCAGGAACCTCTGTATCCTAAATTTAAAGGCGGTATTTAAGTCTGAATGTAAGAAATGATAAGACAAATTTTGTTTTACGAGAAAAGATATTCCTATGGTTTTTTTAGCCCTCTTTACGATTGATATGTCGTTTAAAAAATTGAATTTGTGAACAATTGAATAATTTCTTCATCAACTTTTAGACTATCCACGGAGAAATTGGTCAGGTTCCAAATCTCGTGCGGGATTAACTTATCTAAATATTACTTATCTTTATTTTTTCATCTTGTCTACATCCCAGCCTGCAGTGAAGCTCTCCCCATAACAGCCGTTAATTATCCGGCCGTTATAAAGTAGCCGCTACCTGTCAGAACGGCCCAGCTGTAAATTCCGCCGGCCACGACAGCCGCGACAAAGCGACGGTATAAATTAAATATTTCCTCGATACTGATACAACTACACCGCCCACGGCCGAGCTGCAGCCACGGCCATAGCGCGGCGCAGCGTCGGGATCGAGGTGACTCAGGGTGCCAGACTCGCGGCTCTGCTATTTATGGTGTAGCTGCAGCAGCGCGTCGCGAGCAGGAAATGATGCCGCGGGGAATATGGTGAAAATAATTTTACAAAAATTAACGATGAAAAACAGTTATTGAAAGGGTTTGAATGAGTACGGTACATTTAACATATAGATATCATCTTTATGGATCTTTCAGGATAATTCTTTAATATCATTGTTTGAAAAATGCAAGTCAGAACTTGAAAGTAAGGTTTAATTAGATGCATAAACACTGTGAAATAGCACACTGTGAAATAGCCCACCGAATGATGCTTAGTTATTGTTGTGATACCAAAACCTAATGCTGACGTTAGACTCTGCGTGGATATAAGAAAATTAAATATAAAAATAGACCTGATAAATGGACTATGAGTCAGCAAAACTACACTATTAATAAGTTAATTAGTCATACAACTGGAATAGAAATACGGTTAAAAAACCTGTAATTAATTATCCTTTTTGTACAATCTCATAGACCAACTATATTGTAAAACCAAATGATAGTAAGGAATTTAAACTATTTAATCTAATAGTCCAGCATTAGGCAAAAAAAGGTTTTTATTTTTGCTTGAAAATAATGGTAAAAGTTAATAGTTATAAACAGTTATGTTGTGATTCTAATAAAAAATACACCCCGTCGCAGCAGACCTGCGTACTCAGCGAATTTCCTAATTAGTAGTCTAATATTAATTTCGACCGCTGCCATGGGAAACACCAAAAGTAGGTTTTTAGCATAAAAACAATTTATTTTGACCATATAAAGCCATATACTAAGTTTCATCAATATCTGTCCATTGCTAAAGGATTTTGCCTATTCTCCATATGATTAACATGGGAAAAGAGTATGCAGGTTTGCTGCCATGATAAGCATAAATACCCCCGTCGCAGCAGACTTGCGTACTCAGCTAATTTCCAAATTAGTAGTATTAACTATGACCAAATAAACCTGTAAACCAAAAAAAAAATCATCACAAGCTTATAAATAGGGAAATAAATGTTTATCTCCTTATAATGAATGTAGGGAAAAGAGTATGCAGCTATGCTGCCATAGGGAACACTAAAAGTAGGTTTTTAGCATAAAAAAATTATTGTGACCATATGAAGCTATACACTAAATTTCATCAATATCTGTCCATTGCTAAAGGAGTTTGCCTAATCTCCATATGATTAACATGGGAAAAGAGTATGCAGGTATGCTGCCATGGGGAACACTAAAAATAGGTTTTTAGCATAAAAACAATTTATTTCGACCATATAAAGCCATATACTAAGTTTCATCATTATCTGTCCATTGCTAAAGGATTTTGCCTATTCTCCATATGATTAACATGGGAAAAGAGTATGCAGGTTTGCTGCCATGATAAGCATAAATACCCCCGTCGCAGCAGACTTGCGTACTCAGGTGATTTCCAAATTAGTAGTATTAACTATGACCAGATAAACCTGTAAACCAAAAATCATCACAAGCTCATAAATAGGGAAATAAATGTTTATCTCCTTATAATGAATGTAGGGGAAAAGAGCATGCAGCTATGCTGCCATAGGGAACACTAAAAGTAGGTTTTTAGCATAAAAAAATTGTTGTGATGACCATATGAAGCCATACACTAAATTTCATCAATATCTGTCAATTGCTAAAGGAGTTTGCCTATTCTCCATATGATTAACATGGGAAACAAGTATGCAGGTTCGCTGCCATGATAAGCACAAATACACCCCGTCGCAGCAGACCTACTTACTCAGCGAATTTCCTAATTAGTAATATTAATTTTGACCAGATAAACCTGAAAACCAAATGTCATCACATGCTCATAAATAGAAAAGAGTATGCAGGTATGCTGCCATGGGGAACACTAAAAATAGGTTTTTAGCATAAAAACAATTTATTTCGATCATATAAAGCCATATACTAAGTTTCATCAATATCTGTCCATTGCTAAAGGAGTTTGCCTATTCTCCATATGATTAACATGGGAAAAGAGTATGCAGGTTCGCTGCCATGATAAGCATAAAAACCATGATTTTTTCTCATAAATGGATGCATCTCAACCTAATTATGCTAAATCCCAAGTTTCATCCAAAAATATTGGTTAATAAGTGAAATATTAACACATCCTTATTCTCCATAAGATTAACATTGGAGCTTCAAAATACAATGTACTGTCTTTAGACTTTTTAATATCTCGGTAACCAATGAAGATAGAGCAAAGCTTCAAGATACTAAATTGTGTTTTTTTTGAGCTAAACCCAATGGTCAAAACAAAAGTTTAAAATTTCTTTTAAATTAAATATGAAAAATGCAAAAAAAACCATTTTTGGGGTACAAAACCCCTTCCGGTAGGTCGATATGTCTGGTTTTCGATCTCATCCGAATAAACGTAGGATTACACATCTCTACCAAATTTGGTGTCGATCGGACCTTTTTTACGAGAGTTATCGTGTCTAGGGACACATACATATATATACATATATATATATATATATATATATATATATATATATATATATATATATATATATATAAATTTTAATGACTATTATTTTTGGTCTCTGGACACCTATAAACAAAAAAGTAACATGGTTCCAGCCTTAGGTCTTACCATCCTTATTTTCCATAAGATTAACATTGGAGTCTCAAAATACAACGTACTGTCTTTAGACTTTGCAATATCTCGGTAACTAATGGAGATAGAGCAAAGCTTTCAAATTCTAAACTGTGAGTTTTTTTGAGCTAAATCCAATGGTCAAAAAAAATTGAAATTTTTAAAAATTACACATGAAAAAAAATTGCAAAAACCCTCCAAAACTATCCCTTCGATAGGTCGATATGTCTGGTTTACGAACTCATCCGAATAAATGTAGGACACATCGCTACCAAATTTGGTGTCGATCGGACCTTTTTTACGAGAGTTATCGTGTCTAGGGACACATACATACATATATATATACATATATATATAAAAATTTTAATGACTATTATTTTTGGTCTCTGGACACCTATAAAAAAAAAGTAACATGGTTCCGGCCTTAGGTCTTACCATGAGACCTACGGTAATAGCTTATTCCCTATGGGAAATTCGCTAAAACCAAGATTATTTACCATAAATGGATGAATCTCAACCAAAGGATGGTAAATACCAAGTTTCATCCAAAAATATTGGTTAATAAGTGAAATATTAACACATCCTTATTATCCATAAGATTAACATTGGAGCTTTAAAATACAATGTACTGTCTTTAGACCTTTTAATATCTCAGTAACCAATATATGGGTTCTACATAGAAGTAATCAGAGTCACCCTACATAAACAAAACAGTAATTACGCATTGTTTAAAAAGCAACTTATTACAGTTTACTTCTGCAATCCTGCATCTTTAAAACTACACAGTTTGAATAAATCGTAAACTTATGTTTTAAAGCTGGAAACATCTCCGAGATACACCAGCCTCCAGTAATATTTCCAGCGTGGGAAGGTATTTCTAAATCCCCGACTAACACTTAAGAGTGGTCGTATATATCTTTTTGAAGACAACCCTAATCGGCCGCTTGAGCCGGCCTCGCCTGATGAAGCTTTGCATATCATTATCTGGGTGAGGTCTACTTTCAAAAAAGCCACACCCAAAAGCCTTTGAAAGGTCGCCTGAATCTGCTGTGACAGGGAAGAATTAACATAATTTAGCCTCTTTTATAGTGTACCATTTGGATATGTACGAGGTCGTTTTTTCAACTAATTCCATTTAAACTTGGTAAGTGTTGAGTTCAATAGTTATACTACGCCGCACATACCTTGAAACTTTGAAAATTAAACAAATATTACTAAGGAAAATAGAGTTAAAGAAAAATGAAACAAATATTACTAAGGAAAAATATAGTTACTTTGTGATGGTTTAAAGAGTAAGATTTGTTAAAATTTCAGAATTCCGAATTATGAGTTTTAATGACAACATATTTGCATTAATGGAAAGATATTACTGTACGAGTGAAAAAACCTGAGTAATTCGATTATTAATCGCCGGAATATTTAACTATTTACACTTTCAAGCTCGCATTAACATTACATTTACAGAGGGAAATTTTTGATGCCTTAAAGAGTAAGATTTGTTAAAATTTTAGAATTCCAAATTATGAGTTTTAATGATAACAACTGTGCATTAATGGAAAGATATTACTGTACGCGTCAAAAAACCTGAGAAAGTTGATTATTCATTGCCGGAATATTGAATTATTACGACACTGGTAAAATATTATTTACACTTTTAAGCTTACATTCGTATTACATTTACAGAGGGAAATCCAAAATGTAAATGTGCTGCTAAATAAATTGAGAACTCCCGGTGAACAGCTGGGCGCGACCTCGCAGTGTCAGCGTTTATATCTAAACAATGTGGAGGCGGGCAGTAAGGAGTGATATTTTTTAACTTTTAGTTACAAGTTTTGAGATAAAGTAAGATTCATAATCTATGCAACGAGACAATCGCTCCCATACCACACAACAGTTATTTAGGCTCACACTAAAGCTGTAATTAACAAATATACATTTGACCAAATGTTTGCGCTCACATTCATATTACATTTACAGAGGGAAATCCAAAATGTAAATGTAATGCTAAATAAATTCAGAACTCCCGGTGAACAGCTGGGCGCGACCTCGCAATGTCAGCGTTTATATCTAAGCAATGTGGAGGCACCGGTAACAGTAAAGACGGCACTCGCCACCGGGCAGTAAGGAGTAACATTTTCTTAATTTTTAGTCACAAGTTTTGAGATAAAGTAAGATTCATAATCTATGCAACGAGACAATCGCTCCCATACAACACAACAGTTATTTAGGCTCACACTAAAGCTGTAATTAAAAAAATATACATTTGGCCAAATGTTTGCTCTATAATTAGGCTCACATTACTCTTAATTAAACGTATAACTTAACTAACATAGATAAAAATTATAATCTACAATCTAAATACAATGTTTATGGGGGACATTTGTTATATTATTGCTGGTTTATATACTTTGAAAAAATTTAATAATGTAAATTATAAATATTGAGTATCAAACTAAAATATAATAAATATTAAATATACACCATATGTACAACTCAATGAAATTTTGTAAGATGTCCTAACTTATGGTATAAGTGTATTAAATGTATTTTATATTATTGACAGTATTTTACATTGTTAAGAGCAAAACATACAATAATTTACAAAGGTTGTACGATAATTGGTTCCTGGTTGTACGATAATTGGTTCGTGGCAGCACTGCGATCTCAAACAGCCTTGGGGATTTTCGGGGGAAATCGGGGGGGAATGTTGGAGAGTTGTGGCTGGCTATATAAATAGCCTGCGTATTCTCTTCACATATCAGTTCCCAAGTATCTCGAGATGGTGTCTACTGTTCCAACAAGAAGAATAACCAACCTTTGTTTTCTAAAAGGTATTTATAATATCTCTTTTCTTTTACTTTAATATATTAAATAAGGTCTTTATTTGTTGAGCGGTATTCAAAGTTACATCCTTTGTTTTTCAATACAACTCCATAAAAACTTATACTAGAATTTTTAAATATTTGTTGTCACTAATAATATTGCAATTAACTTCTTTGTAATTTCAATTTGTATTTTATGACACAATATTTATATATTTTGATTAAAAGTTTTCTTTTATACATACCATTTTTTTTAATAAGATTGATATTTATAATGTATGTTAAAATTTTTAAATTTTGTTTCTTTTTTAAACTGGTGTTTAATATGTGTAGCAATTAAACAATATGCTTGCAATATGCTATGATACTGCAATTTTGTTGCAGTATCATAGTTAACAAACAAGAAATTACTCCGATAACCTATTGCTATTCCTATAGTTTTAGCAATTTGAAAGTAAATGCATACAAATGTAGTGTTTTATGTTAATACTTGTTGAATTTCATTATTATTTCAATACCAAAAGGACCATATAAACCATATTTTTTTTTACATTTCAAATGTTATGAGTAAAAATAAGGTTTTATTAGTGCTGATGCTAACATGCGCCACTTAGTCTCTAACCATGCGTCACAAATGTGTGGGGCTAAAAAATTACTAAATACCCCCGTCGCAACAGACCTGCGTACTTAGCAAATTTCCAATGGAATTTCACATTATTAAATTTTCCCCATAAAATCACCATAAGGTTTGCTGCTATTGGGTATTGTTAGAAAATCTAAGTTAATTAATAATTGGTGAATATAAACACAAAATTGTATCAAACTCTGGCAATTTTTTATTTTCCCCATAAACCCCATGGGGGTGAGTATGTAGGTTTGCCGCCATTTGGGTTTTGTAAGCAATTATAAGTTAAGTCCTATCTAGATAATGTACATACCAAATTTGATTAAGTTATGTCAATAAATAAGCAAGATATAGGGTTTCCTTGATTTCCCATAAGAATAACATGGAAAACACATTTTTGGATTTGCCCTGTAACCAGTTATGCTATGATAAAAAATCAAAATACCAAATTGTTTTTTTTAAGCTCCTTTAAATGGTTTCTTTTAAATTGATGAATTTTAAAAATTAAGGTCCAAAAATGCAAAAAAAACCCATTTTTTCATCCCTTTGAAACCCCATAAAACCCTACAATGCTGGTTCGCGAAGTTATGAAAATAGACCTAGTCTTACACCTCTATACCAAATTTAATCAAAATCGGAGGTCCCCTTCAAAAGTTATCAGTACCACGGACACATAGATATATATGAAAATAAATGAATGATGTTTTTGGCTTCTGGGGCCTCAAAATGAAAAGTAAAGTGGTCCTGGACTTAGGTCTTACCATGGCTACTAGCGTAATAGCGTATTCCCTATAGGGAAATTTGCTAAAATGAAGAGAAAATTGTATATATATTTTTAATTAATGAAATTAAGATATTTTGAAGTGTTAAAACTAATTTTGGACGGTTTCTATTCACCATGAAAAATTAAAGAGGATTTAGTTGTTTATAAATATTGATGTGGACTCATTCACTATGTCAACAAATACCTCAAACATTAGTACAAAAAAAAAAAAAAAAAAAAAAAAAAAAAAAAAAAAAAAAAACAGCCGCAGTGAGAGCTGCATAACTCAACGGGGATAAGCTGTAATGAAATGTTGATTTTCTCTGTTGTCATTTATGTTTTATGTGTGCTGAACTATCTAGATCTAGAATCTGTGTATTTATTATAAATTTTATAATAGTGTTTAGTCAGACATCTAAAGAAATAACGACATAAGAACAATTAAGTAATCTCAACACAATCCCAATGGGAAATTGGAGAATTAAGTAGTTATGATCAGATTTTATATATAAGCTGGAAAATATATCCGGTTTTCCACATTTCTCCGGATTATATGACATCGGATTCACAAAGTAATTACATATTGTTAATCAGCTTTTCATCCTGGTTAATTTGAATACCCACTCTATATATATATATATATATACTTTAGAAAAACATTTAAAAAATCTTACATTTTTTCAACTTTTTTTTACCAAGCCTAAAAGGGAATTCTTTTTTTTGTAACTTTTAGGAAAATGTACATCTTATCATAGTCTATCAACTGTAAAACATTCAGCTCCTCCAGAATTACTTTCGACATAAACCTAGCCTTGATATTTAACTGTACTTTCTTTGAATTTTAGCAAATTTCCCTTACATAATAACCTATTACCCTAAGTTTTTAATGGTTAGAAATTATTTTGTTTTTTTTAAGCTCCTTTGAATGGTTTCTTTTAAATTGATGAATTTTAAAAATTAAGATCCAATAATGAAAAAAAACCTTTTTTTCATCCCTTTGAAACCCCATAAAATCCCTATCCCATATCCCTACAATGCTGGTTCGCAAAGTTATGAAAATATACCTAGTCTTACACGTCTATACCAAATTTAATCAAAATTGGAGGTCCCCTTCAAAAGTTATCAGTACCACAGACACATAGATATATATTATAATAAATGAATGGTGTTTTTGGCTTATGAGGACCTCAAAATAAAAAAGTAAAGTGGTCCTGGACTTAGGTCTTACCATGGCTACTACCGTAATAGCGTATTCCCTATAGGGAAATTTGCTAAAATGAAGAGAAAATTGTATATATATTTTTAATTAATGAAATTAAGATATTTTGAAGTGTTAAAACTAATTTTGGACGGTTTCTATTCACCGTGAAAAATTAAAGAGGATGTAGTTGTTTATAAATATTGATGTGGACTCATTTACTATGTCAACAACTACCTCAAACAATAGTATATAAAAAAAAAAAAAAAAAAAAAAAAAAAAAAACAGCCGCAGTGAGTGCTGCATAACTCAACGGGGATAAGCTGTAATGAAATGTTGATTTTCTCTGTTGTAATTTATGTTTTATGTGTGCTCAACTATCTAGATCTAGAATCTGTGTATTTATTATAAATTTTATAATAGTGTTTAGTCAGACATCTAAAGAAATAACGACATAAGAACAACCAAGTAATCTCAACACAATCACAATGGGAAATTGGAGAATTAAGTAGTGATGATCAGATTTTATATATAAGCTGGAAAATATATCCGGTTTTCCACATTTCTCCGGATTATATGACATCGGATCCGAAAAGTAATTACATATTGTTAATCAGATTTTCATCCTGGTTAATTTGAATACCCACTCTCTCTCTCTCTCTCTCTATATATATATATATATATATATATATATATATATATATATATATATATATATATACTTTAGAAAAACATTAAAAAAATCTTACATTTTTTCAACATTTTTTTACCAAGCCCAAAAGGGAATTCTTTTTTGTAACTTTTAGGAAAATGTACATCTTATCATAGTCTATCAACTGTAAAACATTCAGCTCCTCCAGAATTACTTTCGCCATAAACCTAGCCTTGATATTTAACTGTACTTTCTTTGAATTTTAGCAAATTTCCCTTACATAATAACCTATTACCCTAAGTTTTTAATGGTTAGACCTAAGCTCTGGACCATATTACTTTTTAGACTCTATAGAAAAAACTTTCTTATAATTTAATATGTGTATACATATATAGCTATCCTTGCGTTTCTACATGGTAATTTTTTTTTTTTTTAACAATATATTTGGTTACATCACAAATTAAAAACACTTATTTTATTCGTCAGTTAATGTGTTTACTGATTTATAACCTAAGCACCTTGTATTTTTCACATATGTTTTTTTTACAAAAACTGTATTCACAAGTATAAAAGATTTTTTTTATAATTAGCTTTTTTATGGTAAACTTATAAATAGTCATAACAATTAATAAAGAATATTAACAACATTTAAATGAACCAAACTTTCTAGTACCTTAACATATTAATAAACTAGTAATTTGCAATAACTTAAAATTAACTCACTAATTTTTATTATTGTAATTAAATTGTATGTTATTGGTTTAACCCAAGGAATAACAACTATATGGAGATGGTCCAGCGTGAGCTAGTTTGGCGGAGCATGATCTTCAGGACTTGGAAGGGGTACTATATTGGACTCGGACATGGAGCAGAAAGAAGGGATGAAAACATTGGACTCGGACATGGAGCAGAAAGAAGAGATAAACAAGCAGAACACTACAAGCCACCCTACGCTGCTCACAACTTCATTTTTTTCTGCTATTACTGGTTAGTATCATCTGATTTTTAAAAAATTTTTATTTTAGCAAGCTTAAAAGGGATTTCTTTTTTTATAACTTTTGGGAAAATGCACATCTTATCATAGTCTATCAACTGTAAAACATACAGCTCCTCCAGAATTACTTACAACATAAAATTATTTGTTATATACAACGAATATTAAAAACTATCTGTACTTTCTTTAAATCTTAGCGAATTTTCCTTAGGTAATAACTTATTACCCTGAGTTTTAATGGTTAGACCTAAGCTCTGGACCATATTACTTTTTAGTTCCTATAGAAAAACTTTCTTAAAATTTAACATGTGTATACATATATATAGCTAACCTTGCATTTCTGCTAATGTTTTGGGAAATAACAATATATCTGGTTAAAACACAAATTAAAAAACACTTATTTTTTTTGTCAGTTAATGTGTATACTAACTTATAACCTAAACAACTTGTATTTTTTACTTATGTTTTCATTTTACAATAACTGTATTCTCAAGTATAAAAGATTTTTTTTCTAATTGGCTTTTTATGATAAACTTATAAATGGTCATAACAATTAATAAAGCATATTAACAACATTCAAATTTATTATTGTAATTGTATCTAACTATATGGAGATGGTCCAGCGTGACCACACAGAGACACACACACACACACACACACACACACACACACACACACACACACACACACACACACACACACACACACAATAAATGTCTAAATTTCTATTGCTTTGCATATTGAATTAACATTTAATAAAAGAACTTTCATGTATCAATATTGAAGTAATTTTTTTAACATTATAAACTTATAAAAACAACTCTTTACAATATTTTATAAATTATGGCAATCAGGATTTAGAAAACTTCTCAAACTTTTCTCTGTTAAAAATAAATAATAGCCTTACAATAATTTCAAGTATAAAGCAGTTAACTGTACAAGGTAGCTTTAAACAGACCAGCAGAAACCAGTTCCACTAATCAGTCATAATTTTTTAATCCTTTCTTTACAGGGGCAATCACCATTTTCTCCACCATCATCAAGATTATCAGCAGTGGTGGCGGCGGATACGGTGGTGGCAGCGGCCACGGAGGCGGATACGGTGGTGGAGGCGGCCACGGAGGCGGCGGTGGAGGTGGCGGATACAGCGGTGGCG
Source organism: Neoaliturus tenellus (assembly GCA_030545055.2). NCBI lineage: Eukaryota > Metazoa > Arthropoda > Insecta > Hemiptera > Cicadellidae > Neoaliturus > Neoaliturus tenellus. Next base: position 138,539,595 of record CM061533.1, read on the forward strand.
GCGGCCAAGGAGGCGCCGGTGGAGGTGGCGGATACAGCGGTGGCGGCGTTCAAGGAGGTGGTCGGTGGAGGTGGCGGATACGGCAGCAGTCACGGAGGTGGCGGTGGAGGTGGCCATGGAGGAGGCGGTGGAGGTGGCAGATGCGGCGGTGGCGGCAGCGACAGAGGTGGCGGTGAAGGTGGCGGATACAGCGGTGGCGGTGGCCATGGAAGTGGCGGATACAGCGGTGGCGGTGACCATGGAGGCGGCGGTGGAGGTGGCGGATATGGCGGTGGCGAAGGCGGCGGTGGAGGTGGTGGATACAGCGATGGTTTTAAAGGCGCAGACGACCACCATGGCGGAGGTAAAAACCCATCATAATTCTAAGTAGTTAAGTAAATAAACACTCTCTTACCCTTCTCAGTTATTCAATTAATTTTTAAACTATTTGTCCACACAACATGCCAGGCTTAATATTTTTAAGATATTTTTATCCATGTAAAGTGACCGTGGTTCAATAGCGAAAATGACAGCTACTTTCAGATGGTCACATGGCTAAAACATCTTTATTTAAGATTTCTAAGATTGTTTGGTTCCTCTTTTCTGAGTTAGACCATATTTTTCTCGTTTAGCAAAAAATCTTTTGGCAGTGTTATACATTTTTTAAGAACATCGACAATCATACCTGGAATTTTATAATTACATGTACCTAATAATTATGTTTTATTTTTTATACATAGGCTGACAAAATAATAATGATATTTCTATCGTCTATAACATTACGAAAATATACTCTTAGGAGGGCCTGTTGAGCCCTACCGCCCAGGTGATTGGTGAAGCTTATGTTAGCAATAGTTTTGTTTGTGATAATTTTATTTTAAAATATCTACATTGATTTTGTTTCAGGTGGTGGTGGATTCGGAGGCGGTTTTGGAGGAGACGATGACCATTTTCCCCACCATCATCAAGATCATCAGCAGTGGTGGCGGCGGCCACGGAGGCGACGGATACGGCGGCGGTTTTGGTGGCAGCTTTAGAGGCGGAGACGACCACCACGGCGAGAATTAATTTTACTTACTTTATTGTTTGTAGGTTGCTCCACTTGAAGGTCATTGGAAGTAGAAGGGAAAGAAGTTAAATTTTGTTCGGGTTTGAAAGGGCTATGGACGACTTACTGTACAGGTCGGCACTAATACACCTATGGTACGCTAAGTTGCCAAAGCAAAATCACTGTTTTGCATGCCTTTGATAGAATTGTTATAAAATTGGAATGACTTGACATAAATGAGTCGGGTTTCTTTTACTTTACATGTAATAAGCTGTATTTCAACACAGAAGTATTACATAGAAGAAAAATAATAAAAAATATTTTACTATGTAAAAAAATAATACAAAATATATAAATAAAATATTTTATCATGTGTTTTTTTTAGCACATAACCAGTTTTCCAAACACATTTATTTCCTCAAACACTATATTTTTTACTTTATTACTTATATGTGAGTCAAAACTCCAGTTTTGATAAATTTATATCAATAAATAAATGTATTATGCGAATATATATGTGCGTGTACATAGGCTAAATGGCCAGGGCAAAATCAGTGTTTTTGAATGTCTTTGATAAAAGTGTTAGCCTATAAAATTAGAATGACGTGACATAAATGTGTCTGGTTTCTTTTATTTTACATGTAATAGGCTGTATTTCAATATAGAATTATTACATAGAAGAAAAAAAAATAAAGAATATATAAATAAAATATTTTATCATGTGTTTTTAGCACATTAACAGTTTTCAAAATACATTTATTTCCTCAAACACTATATTTTTTTATTAATTACTTACATGAGAGTAAACACTCCAGTTTTGATGAATTTATATCAATAAATAAATGTATTATGCGAATATATATGTGCGTGTACATAGGCTAAATGGCCAGGGCAAAATCAGTGTTTCTGAATGTCTTTGATAAAAGTGTTAGCCTATAGAATGGCGTGACATAAATGTATCGGGTTTCTTTTATTTTACATGTAATAGGCTGTATTTCAACATAAAATTATTATACAGAAGAAAAATAATAAGAAATATTTTATTATATTAAAAATAAATCAAAAATATATAAATAGGGCCTAAAATATTTTATCATGTGTTTTTTTTTTCAGCACATAACCAGTTTTCAAAACACATTTATTTCCTCAAACACTATTTTTTTTTATTTATTACTTATATGAGAGTAAAAAGTCCAATTTTAGAGAAGTTATATAAATAAATATACAACCAGCTGGGCTAGAAGTGGGAGTGCGTCTGCCGCGGCCAGGTGGCATCACAACCATCTGAATCTCACTATTTCCCCCTTGACTATTGTAGTTAAAAATTCTTCTACACTATATAAAGTATATATATTCTTGTAGAGAAATTTATCACCTTTGATTTGGTATGCATATTATTGTTGTTAGCTGCATTACATGAGCGCTAAATAAATAAATTCTATCTGCCGATATATCGGCACGCGGCCTTATTGACATATGCGGCGAGTGTCAATATATCGGCAGTTGGCATTTATTCAATAAATTGCGAGTGTCGATATATCGGCAGTTGGCGCTCAAAGGGTTTTAACTGTGATAATACTCATTTATTGATTTTTAACATTAGCTAACTGATCTGAGTGTCGATTGTTCAATTCGTTATAGACATGTCTCGCTATCGATACCACTGTAAAACCTTCCTCTGTATTCATCCATTTATGGCAAAAAATATTAGTTTTTACGCTTATCATAGCAGCAAACCTGCATACTCTTTTCCCATGTTACTCATATGGCGAATAGGCAAACTCCTTTAGCAATGGACAGATATTAATGAAATGTAGTGTATGGCTTCATATGGTTGAAATATATATATTTTTTATGCTAAAGAGGGCGTTGGAGTGCCAACAAAGAGTGTAACCAGCATAAAAAATAAATTTTACTCAGATAATTTGCAAAATTTATTCCTGGTCGAGAATTTCGAGAGGCGAAGACTGTGATTTACTAAGTCAGAAGCTAATCCCCAAATTGGTGGGGTACCGCCGGTCGTGACTCCTGGCATTCCAAGTTTTGTCACAGGCAGCTCCCTGCTCCTCGCTCGTCGCCAATAAACTGTACTGTTGATGGGGCGCGGGCCCTTCACCACCTCATATTCATATTCAGTTCATTTTTAAGGTCCTCGACTTTTAAAGGATACATTTACAAAGTATTGCTGAACTCCATAGTAAGTATCTCCCAAAGTACATACAATGGTTAAATGTCAGGTTTTCAAGGTTTAGTGTTTACAAAATAATCAGTTTAACTAAAACCATTATCACTGTCATTTATTCATATTCTTATAATCACAAAAGTAACCTACCAGTGAGGTGTAGTGATTGTACCATGTGTTCCAAATTATACTTTTATATTAAAAGAAAGAATATTCTTAAGTACCTTCAATTCTATATACAATAAGCCTCAGTACACTTAATGATGGACAAGAACGGAGCCAAGTACTTGTCTCTCAGTCAGCAGAGGCTCATATATAAACATATTTCGTAGTTTTACATTAAACCAGTAGTTAAGACTGTTGTTTAAAAACCTAAAGCAAAATTGGACATGTAAAAAATAGTACACCAAAGGTAGCACCAAAACGGTGCTACCTTTAAGTAGCAACATTTAAATGTGTTAAGCTCAATTAGAAGTTTCCAAATACGGTTTAGTGTTGAAACTAAGATTTGGTTAAGAATTTATATATATATAAACATATTTCGTAGTTTTACATTAAACTGGTGGTTAAAAGTGATGTTTAAAAACCTAAAGCAAATTTTGGATATGTAAAAATAGTACACCAAAGGTAGCACGAAAACGGTGCTACCTTGAAGTAGCAACATTTAAATGTGTTAAGCAGGTCGTCACCTACCCCTAGGACTTTAACTCTTGGATTGGCTGCTACCCTTACTTATGTGTGAATATCAAATAAAATATTTTATCACAGCTCAGACAACCAACACTTAAACGCATATCGCTCTAAGTCCTGCGAGCTCTCGGGACTTTGCCAAAAATCCGCCAAGTGTTGTCTGACTGTGACTACATGTGAAACAAAAATATTTTATTTTTTATTCACACACAAATGTAGGTCAAGGTCATCCAAGAATTAAAAAGAAATTCCCCCGAGGCCTAAGACCGCCGGCGGTCAAAGGCCTCGGGGGAATCTCACAACTTAGGGGGAGGTGAAAAATAAAAAATAATTTTACTTAATTTTGAGTTTCCATAAGGGAAACATGCTACAATAATTTTGGTTCCCCTAACGGGAATCATAAGGTCATGCTAATCATGACCTGGGCCCCATCTTAACCGATAAACTGACATAAAGCCTAACGTACCGGACAGTGTCAGGACCCGGTGCTTCGTGCTGAAGGATGCCAACCACCCGTATGTTTCCAGTGACGAGTGATGAGGTCCAGCAGCGCCCTTGGTCCGAAAACCTAAGGGTGGATCCCCAGGGGCCTACCCCCAGGCTCGTTAAGCACCATACTACTGTTGTTAAAAAATAATTATTGAGGCATGCTAAGCCTCCAAAAGGAATTATTTTACGGAGGCTTCTAAGCCTCAAACCTAACACTTTAACTGCCAATTTACAGAGGCTAATCCTCCAATATACGAATTTAGAAAATATTTTTTCTTAGGGACAACCTGTGGAAGATTAGTACAAAGAAATATTTTACAACACAAAACTTAAACATAGGGGGATTCATGTTACAAAAAATAAAAAATTTTTACTTAATTTTGAGTTTCCACAAGGGAAACATGCTAAATAATTTTGGTTCCCCTAACGGGAATCATAAGGTCATGCTAATCATGACCTGGGCCCCATCTTAACCAGTACACTGACATAAAGCCTAATGCAATGCACTGACATAAAGCCTAATGTACCGGTCAGTGTCAGGGCCGACACTTCGTGCTGAAGGATGCCAACCACCCGTATGTTGCCAGTGACGAGTGATGAGGTCCAGCAGCGCCGCTGGCACAAGGCCTAACGGTGGATCCCCAGGGGCCAACCCCCAGGCTCGTTAAGTGTCATACTATTGTTGGTAAAAAATAATTCTTGAGGCATGCTAAGCCTCAAAAAGAATTTAATTTTACGGAGGCTTCTAAGCCTCAAACCTAACAGTATAACTATTTACATAGGCTAAGGAAGCCAAAAATTTATAAAAACTAATTTTAGGGACAACCTGTGGAAGATTAATACAAAGCAATATTTTTCTAAACACAAAACTTAGACTAACACCAACCTATGGAAATATTAGCACACACAAATATTTTTCACTGCACAACACTTTTACTAAATCACAACCAACACCGAGCACCAAGCAGCAAGCACAAAATAAAATTATTTCCTAACACTACACATGCCATGCCTTAGACTAGAAAAGAATTCCCAATATAATGCGGCGCCAACATTACATTGCGAATCCTGTAGGGCAGAGCTTCAACCACTCAGCTGAAGTGTTTGAAAGCAACTGCGAGGAAGCTAAGCCTCAGAGAAACGAAGCTGAGCCGGTCAGGAGTGGGGGAACCGGACCTGGTTACGTAAACAGGCAGACCTCGACACGTACTTGTTTGCGGCATTGGACAATCTCCAAGAGCCACACCTGAATACATTACTAACCGGATCTCATTATACAACACATGTCACCGGTTAAGTGCCAATAGCGCCTCAAGGTATGGCAACGCCTCGGGCTATGACACCTCCTCCTCCTCCTTCCCCGGGGGGGGGGCTCACTTTCGTCCGGAGCCGAGGGGGGGGGAGGGGTCTTGGGACTTAGAATATTTTCAGTCCAAGTCAGGTGTACTATATAATAATATTTTAGCTTGCCGGATTCAGCACAGCCGGCAGAGACGGTTATATAATGCTTATATAACAGACTCGTTTCTTGGCCAACTGGCCAAATGTAGCTCCACAGAAGGTAAGTCAGTTTATTGCAAGCCAACAAACACACCACACCTCGCCGCCGCGGGACTTTTCTGTGAGTAATTTTTTTATTTTTCCTTCTTAATAAACTTTGCAAAACAGAACCTAGCCTGTTTTGCACGAAATTAATTTTTGTTACTATGCTACACTTACGTTTACTTTAACAAATTATTTTCCACTCCTTATTTAATATTTTATTCCTTACTTGTTAAGACTTAGAAACTGAAATGCTGGAAGACTGTTTGATACAATATTAATTTTTATTTAGCTATACAGGTGTCTTAATATTTTCCTACACTTGTATTTTGCAGGTGTGGCTAAATATTTTTCGCTCACAATTTAATTTTATTCCACACAAGTGGATTTTGAACTTTACTACAAAACTCATCCATGCCCATCTCCTACAAAATTATTTTTCATTTGGCTCTACCTCTTTTAGTCTTACATTAAATATTTCTTGGAGTTAAAATTTTACACAAGTCTCTCGGTTAATTTTTCTGCACAGTACGTGTTACTCCTTGGACAGTTCCCGGCAAACTGTTTCTACACTTGACAACAACAGTCCACATTACCCCCTCCACTACTCATTCCCCCACTATAGCCCTGTTCCCCCACTACTTCCAGCTAAGGTACAACACTGGACTAAGTGTTTCAGTTTTATCCAAACCTTACTGTGAGACACATCTATGGCTGAAACTTTGCGAGAAAAATTATTAAGAGTAAAATTTTTGCTGGCCAAGCAAAATAATTCTGTTAAGGTGTCCAAGACTTCCACTTTGACAAAAATGAAACGCTGCCTTAGGAATAATCCAAAATTTTACTCAAGGGACACCAAGATCACTATGGATGATAAAATGTTTCAAAAACTTTTAGACGAGCTAACTTTTGCCAGTAAAATAACGCTGGTGACTCCAATTCCAGACTAAGTGTCAAGGTCACTTAGAAATTAATAAAAAAATTTATTTTCTTGACAAATATTTCCACTCCAAGTAACGGAGGTCCAGCAAAAGAACAAACTCGGATGAGTTGTTGGAAAAAAATAATTTTTTTATTTTTTCGCATCTGACCACTTAACCCCCACCACGCGGTCTGGTACCTGGACGGCGCGGTGCTGTCCGGTCAGTCGGCGTCCGGCTCCCGCGCGGTGATGACACCACCACCGTCGGCTGTTCGCAATTTTGTTTCCAGTTGGGCTTCGGGTTTCTCCAGTGGGTAAGTGGAAATAAAAATTATTTATTTTTTTTTAGTTTTAAGAGTGGGGTTGCTAGGGTTCAGGTCAATGGCCTCTGAGGAATGCCTTACGTCACATTTGGTAGGTTTTTCGGTCTGGTCGCTGGAAAAATAAATTTTTCTTTGCACTTTTGGGGTTTCTCGTGGATTTTCACTCCACAGCCGAATACTAGGAACCACAAAAGTGCAAAGAAAAATTTTTTTGTCTTTCCGCGTGACCTTGACCTTAATTACGTCAGTGACGTCATTATGGTGACGTCAGCGGTAATGACGTCGTCATGACGTCATTTCTATTACGTCATACCTATGACGTCATAGATATGACGTCATTGATGACGTCACCGATGACGTCATTCATGACGTCAGTGACCTTGGTGACGTCAGCATTCCTCAGGGGTCATTGACCTGAGCCAGCAGCCCCACTTTGCCACTACTCACGTTGAATCTGTAACACGTAGATTCTAATTATTTGTTTAATTGATGAAGTCGTCTGTAACGAGCTCATCTTGAACATAAATCGAAAGCCTCTTTGTTTTTGTCTTTTTTTATTAATTTTTAGTTCTACAAATTAATTTTTTTGTATAGCGTTCTCTAAGCGTTGTTGTAACACATTAGTTAAAGATGTTCTAATTTATTAATATGTATTTGTTCGTTACTTGTTAAACAGTTACTGAATAAAATTTTTATTTTCCTTGAAATGAACCGAAAAATGTATTAATAATCGAACTAAATTTAAGTAGCAATTTGATTTTTAGACCCCTAGTATCGCTTTAATCAGGTGTCAATTAAAATGTAGTTTTTTAGATCACCTAGAACATCTAAGAGCATCAATATTTAAATTTTAAATCAATCTCAACTTTTTCCTACCGTGAAAGAAAACGATCACAGAAAAAATCCAAGATGGCTACCGGAAATAAACGAATAAACTTATCCCAACATTGGCTGGTCTTCTCTCGTTTTATGGTCTTGACTGGACCACTGGACATGCAACTTAAAAGTGTTCTCTTAGCGTTCTATTTCTGTCTTGTTAGTCTATGGTACTACTGTACCTCGTCACCGAACAGAACGGTAACGGTAATGGTGTTGAGAGGACTTGTACATATTTTTTGTTTGCTCGTGTGTAGGGTCGGAGCCCGGGACCCAGCCAGCCAATGGCGGCGCCGTGCCGTGGCGGGCGAGGGCCCCGTGCCCCATGCAGCCAGCACGTGTCAGCAGATGGCCGGCCGGGCGCCATGGCGGGCCGCCGAAAACCAAAAACCGGCCCAGGTCCAGTAGCCGGGGAGGGGCGCGGCCCAGACGAACGACTCCGACGAGGTATGAAATTCATCACCAAACCCCAACTTTCTCTTCAGCAGTCTGTGATGACTCTGAAACCAACGGTTGTTTTATAAATTACCGGGTGTTCCTAAAAGACTTTACAAATTTTAAAATTGCATAGGCTTAATATAGTAACTTATAATTAAATAATTAATGAGATTACAGTGTCAATTTGTAGGGAAATAAATCCAAGTTTTGATATTCAAAGCTAGTTTACTATAACAGGGTGTCCCACAAAACAATAAATTGGTCCAAAATTTACTAGATTATTTTGAAGATAAAAAAGGCTTCTTGTTTTTAGAAGCCTGAGTACAATAGGATCTAAATAAAATTATTTGAATAGGTTCCAAACTATGCTATGTTTGGACTTTCAAAATAAGCAAATGAACCCGAATATGATTTTGTCTGATGGAATAAGTATTTCCCAAGTCCATCCGAGAAAGCGGTTGTTTTCGCACTCGATATAGGCCTACTCGTGGCAAAACAGTTTACTTCCGTATTCATTTTACTTTGCTCACTCTTAAATTACTTTACCTGATGGTCTACATTTTTTTCCTGTCATAGACGAGAGTCGTGTGAAGGTTCATAGCAACTTTAATTGCCTTAGTGACCTTTGGGCTTTGACCTATAATACTTAAAAGTAGCCAAATTGTGCTAAAATACTATAATCTCTAATCTCTTTTCACGCGACAAGGGCTTTAGTAAATTATATGAAAATTTTTATTAGGTCTACTGTTAAATGGTGCAATTAGAACGATTTTAGCTGCTCTAAAGCAACGTTCTCAAAAAGGCTCTGCCTCATAATAAAAGAAGTATTCAGTGTTAATCTTATGGGAATATTTAATTCTACCTCTTTTATCCATGCTTTTTAATCAGCTAGATTAGACAGTTTGTCATTTTCACCACAGATGGCAAACACTTAAAATGTTAAATACAGACTCATATCTAACCATTTAACTTTTCGCTAGCCTAATGAGTAAAGTCAACTAATTCTTATTCTTGGTTCTAAATACGAATAGTAAATTAATTTATGCTTATTATTACAGAACGAGTTTTGTTCCTTAAATCTTAAAACATTTCTTATTATCATTGCAAACTAATTTTAGTTCCCAATTTAGCTTTCATTACACGTTCTGACAAAAAGAGGTGTATTTCATAACACACAAATATGTAGTTATTGCTCAATCTTTCAATTAGTTCTGGTATAGGCGGAGCAGTACTAATGTGAAAGAACTGAGTAGGGTTCTTATGAAGAAGTGAGAAAGCCGCTCACAAAACACTGATGTAGGCCCAAGGCAATTAGAACCCTACCAGGTAGCGGACACCAACAAACCCTAGTGACGTAACTGGCTAGGCCACCTGTTTTCAACAACAACAATAACAAACTACTTCATTTGTCAAAACCTCAAACTAACTAAATTAGGTTAAAGTATTTTTGTTGTCAGTGTCGTCGTGATGTTAATTTTACAATTCAGGCAAATAAAGTAGGCTAGCTGTTTCAAATTTGAAAAATGTTTTGTTGTGTGTGTAGTTTAATTGGAGAAATGCAACAAAAGGTCCATTATTCTAAATAGTTCAAAATTGCAACGTTTTTACATGTGTAAAAAGTAAGATTGGAAGAGGGAAGATTGTTCACGAAGGAACACTGTGTTTTGTGGTTATTTTCAAACTAAAATTGACAGAACTAAAACAACTTTAATTTTACATAAATAAAAAATAAATAAATACCTCCTTTTAATTGTAACTTTACCTAATTTCATATAGATAACGTAGCCTATTGTAAACAATACATTCTTATTGAGTTAGTCTTTGGCTAATTTGATTTCATCTTAATGGCAAGAAGATTAAAATGTAGGATAGTAAACTGTATACCCACATCTCAATCCCTTTCTTTAGAATCACTTTTTTTACTCCTCAAAGAATACCATTAACTTATTTAACTTAAATACAATTTCAAATGCAGATGCTGGTAGGCTCTATGCCTACTTTTGAAAACCGAACTAATACATTCTTGTTTGCCACCCATCAGCTATAGATGGCTCGGTGTATTTGTGCTCATGGCTTTCTATGGGTATATTCTAAAATTTATTTTATTCGCGTTTTGTCTCAGATCGAATGCAAAATTATTGGATCTTTATGTCGACCTAGTTACAACAGAAGTTTGCTTTTAGAAAAGTAACCCCACCCCATCCCTAGACCATCCTCTTTTCTCGAAAGCCATCATGAGCACAGATACACCGAGCCATCTGTGGTCGTTGAAAAGAATGGCGATATTTTTCAGAAGGCCTAATGATGATTTGATATAACGAAAAATTAGTATATATGCTTAAGTTTTATGCTATCCATTTGTGAGTTAGATCAAAATAACTTTCGAGGAAATTTGCAGTGAAATTCATCTAGGAATGTTAAATTTCACCAAGCACTTAACTGGACTGAATGATAGAATTTTCTACATTCAAAACTTGGTATTAGACTATGCAGTATGTTTAATTTATTAAACATAATATTTAAAATATTAGTTTGGTTAATAATCATTAAGTTAATATCGTTGATATTCTCAACAAAGCCTCTTCGTTTCGTGGAGGTTAAAGTGCTGCACGAAATGTAAACAAAATTGCAAAATGTAAACAAAGATGACGACACTGGCGTGGCTTGGACATGTCGTCTGCAGATGTCCGCTACCTGGTAGGATTCTATTTGCCTTGGGTAGGCCTACCACCGTAATTTTCATTCAAGGATCACGCTGATTGGTTGAATGAAATCAGATGGTTAGAACAATTTTGCAGAAGTTTGTTATTGTTTTTGTTTAGTGTAAACCAACAAATATACTTATTTTGACATGTAGAAGATAAAAAGAGCGCTTCCTGTGGCAACAAGGAGAAGTAATCATCAGCGTTTTTTTCCTCCGTTTTCGGTAACATTCTTTAACATGGGATGTCCCTATTTATTTGGTTTAGTATGCATTGGCAATACATGGGTTTTTAGGTAAGAAGTTAAATCTAAAGACAAAAAAATGAATTAAGTATAGAAATAATATCTACTGAAAAATATCTACACTGGTGCGGTGCCTATACATTACTGACAGGTGTCCCTGCGTTGTTTTACTTGGTTTGGGGTTTCAAATTTTAATTAATTTTGCACTTGGATTTAATGTTGTACATGCCTGTTCAATCTTTCATGGGTCGAACACGAAATGCAGGGGTGGGGTACATTGGATTTGGTATAGCTATTGTCACATCCATCAAGGATTCAATATTGGATTTCATAAGAATCTATAATATTTTTGACAATTATAACTTGTTTTTTTTTATCGTCTATGAGTAATGGTACACGGTACAGTATACTCATATAACTATAAAGTAAATCACTATAGACCCTACGAATATAAATGTTTAATCAAACTGCAACTAAAACATTAATACAAATAACTTCGAAACCAAATGAGAAATGGATATAACAATATTTTGACAAATGTACCTGGGCCACCTGGGAGCTATTAAGCATAAAACTTGATATCTAGAAACGTTGGAATAAACCAACTGAAGCTGATATATTGAATTTGTGAAAGCATTTATACAGTTCGTTTAATAAACTGCACACACACCCCGTGCTAAGAACGGGTACACAGATAGTCAAGCCTAAATGAATATTGCACAAAAAATATTGATGAAGATTACTAAGCTATTCACAAAAATATAACACTTGAACCAACACTTGGACGGATCTGGGCTGCTTTCAACCAGGATTAGGTAACGAATTGAATTTCTAAACAGGCAATTTGAATATCAACGGCTGGGCATATTGAGGAGCCTACGCAGTTGACTTGAAAAGCACACCGCAGCACATTCTAGCGGCAGAATCTTCAACTGAGTGTTGCAGTTGGATAGAACTCCGCTAGGTCGTAGCACTAGGTGAGCTTTCTTAACTGAAATGGCGTTTGGAACGGTGTGTCATTGGCGTCATTTGGTAAATTGAAAAGTGGAGAGTTAGAGTATCCTAACTTTATCTAACAAACTCAATACCTAGGCTAGTAAATAAATGGAACTTAATTTTGTCTTATAAAGTACACTAGTACAAAATTGTGAAACTTTAATTGCTCGATTTGGAGGCAGGCTTGCAGTTTGTATATGACGCTCTGTGGATCCGAGAGATATTTGCCCTTCTGTATAAATCATTATATAAAAAAAACCCTAATGGCACAATCTTGGAATAACCTTTGCAGGGCCGGCCCTAGGTTTTCTGGCGCCCTAGGCGAAATTGTTGATAGGCGCCCCACCCCCCCCCCCCCCCCGCCCACCACAACGAATCCATTCGAGCCATTTATTTTAGGCGTTACAACATATTACAAAAAATTACGTTTAAAGTAAAAATAAGTTTTTATTACCAATTATTATCAGAAAAAACAAACTTAGAATAAAAAAAATATTCATGAATTTATTATAAACAAAATTTGAACAACAATTACTTATGTATTGCGAATATTCAAAGATTCATTTCATTGGGAAGCTCAGGGGCGATGTTTACCGTAAGTTGTGGGGATTTTTACCACCGGTCGGGGGCGCTCTATACCGCTGTCATAATCAGGGCGCTATTTACCATCGATCATGGGCGCTTTTTACCGCCGGGGGGACGCTGTTTAACTCCAACCAGGGGCGCTATTTACCGACGATCTTTGACGATTTTTACCGCTGGTGGGTAACTCTGTTTAACTAAGATTAAGGGCGCTATTTACCGTCAATTAGAGAGCTAAGTTAGGGCGCTTAGAGGGCCATGAAGGAGCGATTTTTACCGCTGATTGGGGGCGCAATTCAACTTTAATCACGTGTATTTGGGGGCGCTGTTTAACGATGGTTGGGTGCGATTTTTGAGGCTGATTTCGGGCGCTATTTATGCCTATCGGGGGCGCTTTTACCGCCAATCCAGGGGTTATTACCATCTTTTGGGGGCGCTCTTTACCGCCGATCGGGGGCGCTCTTTACCGGCGATCGGGGGCGCTATCTACCGCCGGTCGGGGGCGCTATCTACCGCCGGTCGGGGGCGCTATCTACCGCCGGTCGGGGGCGCTATCTACCGCCGGTCGGGGGCGCTATCTACCGCCGGTTGGAGGCGCTATCTACCGCCGGTTGGAGGCGCTATCTACTGCCGGTCGGGGGCGCTATCTACCGCCGGTCGGGGGCGCTATCTACCGCCGGTTGGAGGCGCTATCTACCGCCGGTTGGAGGCGCTATCTACCGCTGGTTGGAGACGCTATCTACCGCCGGTCGGGGGCGCTATCTACCGCCGGTTGGAGGCGCTATCTACCGCCGGTTGGAGGCGCTATCTACCGCCGGTCGGGGGCGCTATCTACCGCCGGTCGGGGGCGCTATCTACCGCCGGTTGGAGGCGCTATCTACCGCTGGTTGGAGACGCTATCTACCGCCGGTCGGGAGCGCTATCTACCGACGGTCGGGGGCGCTATCTACCGCCGATCGGGGGCGCTCTTTACCGGCGATCGGGGGCGCTATCTACCGCCGGTCGGAAGCGCTATCTACCGCCGGTCGGGGGCGCTATCTACCGCCGGTCGGAGGCGCTATCTACCGCCGGTCGGGGGCGCTATCTACCGCCAGTCGGGGGCGCTATCTACCGCCGGTCGGGGGCGCTATCTACCGCCGGTCGGGGGCGCTATCTACCGCTGGTTGGAGACGCTATCTACCGCCGGTCGGGGGCGCTATCTACCGACGGTCGGGGGCGCTATCTACCGCCGATCGGGGGCGCTATCTACCGCCGGTCGGAGGCGCTATCTACCGCCGGTCGGGGGCGCTCTTTACCGCCGATCGGGGGCGCTATCTACCGCCGGTCGGGGGCGCTATCTACCGCCGGTTGGAGGCGCTATCTACCGCCGGTCGGGGGCGCTATCTACCGCCGGTTGGAGGCGCTATCTACCGCCGGTCGGGGGCGCTATCTACCGCCGGTCGGGGGCGCTATCTACCGCCGGTCGGGGGCGCTATCTACCGCCGGTCGGGGGCGCTATCTACCGCCGGTGGGAGGCGCTATCTACCGGCGGTCGGGGGCGCTATCTACCGCCGGTCGGGGGCGCTATCTACCGCCGGTCGGGGGCGCTATCTACCGCCGGTCGGGGGCGCTATCTACCGCCGGTCGGAGGCGCTATCTACCGCCGGTCGGGGGCGCTATCTACCGCCGGTCGGGGGCGCTATATACCGCCGGTCGGGGGCTCTATCTACCGCCGGTCGGGGGCGCTATCTACCGCCGGTCGGGGGCGCTTCCTACCGCCGGTCGGGGGCGCTATCTACCGCCGGTCGGGGGCGCTATCTACCGCCGGTCGGGGCGCTTTTTACCGCTGATCGGGAACACTTTACGGAAAATCAGGGGCGTAGTCTCCGCCGCGATGGCGGCCCTCGTTCACCGGCGCCCTAGGCGGTCGCCTAGTTCGCCTATATGGTAGAGCCGGTCCTTACCTTTGAATCCAAAGGTTGCTGGTTCGATCCTGTGGAAAGTTAGTAGCTTTTTAAAGGATCGATTTCGGACCCAGTTGCCAATTGTCATTAGACCATTAACTAATGACTAGTCTACTTGATTGTTGCTCAGAATCGAGCATTTTATTTTGATACAATATACAAAAGTATTATTCATGAATCAACGACATCCGACCAATCCAATATTGTGAATATTAGTAATCACAAAAAAACTACACGTATTTATAGCTATAACTATAGGTTGCCCGTGCAGCGCAATGCGCTGTATTTATTACAGTACCTGGGGATCAAACCTTGCTCATGGTAATGAACAGAGTTACTTTGAATAAATATTAAATTATAGTGAAAACCAGATAAAACGATAGGCCTATTGGTGTTTCAATCGATCTTCATTAGTAATTCTCCAACTTGCCAATATGATGTTAAGATTTGGTGGTTGTTTTCTTATGTCCAAATTAGCTAACACTAGGAGGCCTGTGCAGCGCAACGCGCTGCATTTATTGGGGTACCTGGTGATTAAACTTTGCTCCATGGTAATACTTTGGAAAAAATTTCATTATATTGAAAATCAGATAGAACAATATTGGTGTTTCATCGATCGATCTTCATTACCAATTCTCCAACTTCCCAATGTGATAGTGTTGAGATGTGGTGCTCGTTCTTTTAGGTCTAAATTAGCTAAGATTACGTAGTTGTTCTTTTACCGATATGTCTTAGTAGGGCCTTTGTTAAACTCTCCTATAAAATTTAGAATAAATTCACGGATGTTGGATCCACATAGTTCATCAAACATAAAACGTAAATGACAACAGAATAAAAATCAACATTTCATTACTCCCCGGTCCTGTATGAGTTATGCAGCACTCACTGCGGCTGTTTTTGTAGTTACTGTATGAGGTAGTCAATGACATAGTTAAGTCCACATTACTATTTATGCCTAAATCCTCTTTAACTTAACTTTCCATGACATTTTAGAAACAATAATGTTCTCAAAATTCAACTGTGAACAAA